>JAAGWQ010000016.1:0-139919 GCA_013396295.1 Fusarium heterosporum | reverse complement strand
ACATACAACAGCGGGGATTCGCTGGTCGTCACCGACCCAACTACTAATCCGCCCCTTACCAGCTTGACTATGGGAGAGCGGACGGGATCCTGTATTTTCTAGTAGGTATGGTCGTATGTAACAACCTACACCGTCGTTCTAGGATATAATCTAAGGTTGACAAGGGTGAATGCCATGATTATCTCAAACAGACTTCTTCTCGGAATTTAAATACGAAGCTGGATCTTTTCTGGCGAGTACAGAACTGGTCTTGGGCATCTGTAGTTGGACAAAGCCAAGTCCACCTTAAATATGTTTCTGCTATGGGATCAGGTCACACATGGTCTTATCACAGTGAAATACTCAACTCAGCGGTTTTGGCAAGTATGTGTGCAGCCATCAGTATACTCCTAAGCTCTGCGCGGTGTCGTCGCCAATTTGATACCTACCTCCGGAAACTGAAGTATATTACTTTCCAGGGGCTATGGTACAAGTCCCGCCATTGTTCTTCTTTCCAGGACGAGAATGAAACGAGTGCGTGAATCAGATCCCGGGCTGGGCTCGAGGTCACATCTCACTACACCATTGATATGCCTTGCTGGCCGGATTTTATGGCGGGCCGATGCAATTGCAAGCATTGAGCCAGATAAGGCTGGCTGGGGTTACATAAAAGGAGCGCATGCATGGTTCGCCTTGCTATAACTGCCTTCTGTGGCCTCGTAGTTGAGATACCCCGCACCAACATGTGTTATCATGTATCTGATCGTCTTTAATCCATCTCTCTTCGCATAGCTTCGTCTTTCCCACTAGCGGCAAGACCATGAACAATTCCGACATGAATCGTCATGCGCGATATGAAGCCCGGCAAATTGTCGCGTCATACCCTGTAGAACTTGATGAAGAGGATCTTGCGAATTTGATTGCTATGTCTCAATCTACACAACCGAATTATCGTCTACCTCGCTTGAGCACAGGACCATTAGCACGCGCATTAAAACTGCCTAGTATTCAACCTACCCTTCTTGATGAACGAATTCCATCTACATATGGTGCTTTCATGCACAGACCCTATGCAGACATACCATACAAACTACCTCCACCGCTGCCTCCACCAAGATGGATCAACTCTATCTCCTCTCTGGCTTCAGATCCACCATCAGGACATCTTCAGCCTCAAGCTTCTGAATCGCAAACACCCCCACACTTGTCAAATCGAACTGAACTACCACACTCAGAAGTCTTTGGCGACATATACGGACGAGGATTGCTTGCGCACCCACTTCCAAAGCAATGGGATAACCCTGTGTCTGCTCCATTTCCATTACCTGGTCATAGTCATGCCCAAGATTGTAAATCGAAATTAGAGCAAACTCGCCCTTTGACTGGACGCAGCAAAAGGACTGAGGATGGAGACGATGATGCGAGCGGAGAAGATCGTAAGTTTGAGAAGAGGGTTCCACTTGGATAACAACACTAACTCACACTCCAGCTATTCCAGTCCGTGTTTCCCGAATTAAGGCCCGTGTGACCGAGTTGATCAACAACATAGAGAGTTCAAACGGACCTCAACCATCTCCGAAGATACCTCCTCTGGCAATTACAGCGGCAGCACCTTTTACAGACTCGGCATATGGATCTGCCTCTGTCACGACTGGGGGGGGTATTCCGAAGAATGACGATGTGGGAACTGGACAACTGCCACAGCGTTTGACTGAGAGAGCTGATGATGACATGGCAACTGAGTACTCCGAAAATTCAAGCACTGCATCCTCAAAGAAACAGATGTACATATCGGAGTTGGCTCACGATCTTTTTATCAAGGTTGGACCTATTGACGTAGAACAGATATCAAAAGCCGAACTATCTACTACCCTTCCTCAGCTGTTACAAGCTTTCGCATTGAAGTTGGGATATCAGGCCCCCAGTCAAATGCATCGAGATATGATGGCTTTCGTACACAAGTACAGAAGGTCAGTAATCTGTCATCCGGGTGCCCCTCCTTTCATGTCACTTGTAAATGCAAAGTATCAAGCGGATTCTTACCCTTTGGGACATGATGAGTTGCAAGTTTGCGCAGCGCACTAACACTTCCCAATTCTTAAGAGAAATCACACTCGCTTTCATAGCTCTTTGTACAAGCGGTAACGACGATAAAGAGGAGGAGCGCACAGACAAGACGGCATCCATGAGTTTGCAGGAACGGATGGATCTCTGGAAAAAGAGCGATCAGACAGAGCAAATACAGGTTGAGGAGGACCATGAGAATCTTGAGCTCCAAGAAGAAGTGGAAGAGGAGGAGGTTAATGGAGAGATGGAGGCATGGCTTGCCGCATATCGAGAATTTGCTCCCAGTACCGACGCTTATTCATGGCTCCAGATACAACTCCAAAGAGAATTCAACTTCACCACTGGATTGAGCGCCATTCGGGCTATCCGAGATCGGATCCTGTCTTCAATGCCATATCCTACAAGGGTAAGCAAAAATGTTTCCGCACGGAGCTACAGCGCAAGATTTGAGCTTGATTGGAACCCTTTTGAATTCTTTCGAACTCAAGCGTACTCCAGTCCACCAGACCAGGTACTTTCAAAGGTTATCACAATCACGGGAATGTCCTGTGATGCCCAAGCGATGACTTCTGCAGAGTACCTGAATCAGACTTGGCCCACCACAGGAAATTCGATGATTCAACTTCTTCAAGAAGTCCTTCAGGGTGATCAGGATCATATGCAACTCCGTAGAAGACCTTACGTATCTGAAACGTATCGAGGCATCCTACCAGACGGAACCACACTCAACGCATGGATATCGGACTCTCAATTTATTGTGCAAGTGATGGGGGCCGGTGCCTCCATCTCGGAGACAGGGGAACAACTGGCCTGGCTTGGGGCTGCTTTAAGAGCTTCATCACGCAAACAGGGACTTATGTACTGCACACCAGTCGTCAACAACATCTATAAAATCCGCCCAACGGGGCAAGATCTCAGGCTCGAGGTGTCTCAAGACTCTGGACTTGAAGTATCGCAGGACGTCGGACTAGAGTTACTAGGTGACATCGTCTGCGAGATTGGCTTCATAATGGAACCGGTTCCATCTCCTCGGCAATTTTCGAACGGCCACTGTTGGCATAATATGTTCAGGAACGCCATTCTCGTGAGGGGATATCCTATTAAATCCAGAACAGAGCAGAATACTGGCCTGGACATTCCACTTCATCTCATGGCAGGGCTGGCTCGAGCACAGCGTGTTGACTGTTTTAAGGACAAGGTTGACATCAAAGGCTTTTCAGCAATGCTCATCCCTACCAAAAAAAGCCCAGGTACGGTTTATTGGCACTTAATCTATAAGATTGATGGAAGTCGGATATCATACCTCGATGATCATGTGCATCGTGAAAGCCACATCGGCTCTCTAGATTTGATGACAGTTCGGCACGTGCTCGGCTGGTGTTCAGAGGCTAGATTCTATGCTGGTATGGTTATCTTGTATTTTCCACTTTCTTAGGCTAACACTGACGGCGACTTTTATAGGTTCGGCCCAAGCACATTACAACGTCACACACTCAGAGCTTCCCAAGGTCCATGCAGAATGTGCTCTTTTTGGCACCATTGTTTCTCTGGGAAAGATGATCATGGGAGGCTCAAGCTTCGAACTTGGAATCAAAGATACCCCGGTGCATGTCACTCGTAACGGTTATATTCCTCGACTAAAGTGGATATCCTCAAAATTTGTTCTTCTATGGGATCAGCAAGATAAGCGCGGATGGCTCGTCAACGGTACAAGCGCTTTGTTACACATTGTACGGGCGTCTCTAACATATGACAGCACAGACAAGTTTCGTTCGGTGTTTCTGTTCAAGGACACCGATTTGAAAGAGTCACCAAAGCCGTTGACGCCCGACTCAGCTATTCATGTGTTGATCCATTCCAGAAACCTGGGCCTTAAATTATATGCCGGGGACGATGATAACATTGTCTTCAAGGACCGAGTTGACCAGATTTACAGCTTGTTGGAGAAGATGTTCGACCATCAGACTGATATCGCGAGACATGGTCTAGGGAAATTGGCAAACCAGCCACGAAAATTCCTCGAAGGCTGGGACTTTCATGACTTGGCAACGAATCGCGACCCCTTGTATCCACGCGTGGCCACCCTTGAAACTGCTGGGAAAGGATGGGTTGACTTGACGAGGGCCCTCAACACCGTCACATTGGCGGGACGAGGATTTGGTGGCCTTATTCAACCAATGGGTAGCGACCATTATCGCCCTTGGGCTACGCTGCCAAAGCAGCGATATCTCATTGCAGGCTGTGGTTCAGAACTGGAGGGTATTGTAAGAGACCATCGGAGTTTTATGGATGAACGTACTCGATTGAGCGATGACTTGATATGGCATAGTCCTACCATAGAAACATGTCGAGGTGGCTGCTTTGTGAGGCATAATGGAGAACCAGTGCAAATGGTCTTTCCATCGGCCTTGTCCAGTCATCTACCTCCAGAGAGATTCTCAATAAATCTTGGGGGAAATGGCGCAGTAGCTTGGGGATACAATCTTGACTTTCCGTGGATATGGGGTGATACTGGCCATCCTTTTCAGGGGCAACTTACAGATAAGGAACAAAGTTATGCTGCAGAGGACGTCGCGGAGAGGGATAGTGGACTCGACCCAAGCCTTTCGTCCTCGGGATCTGAGAGCCGTGCCCCGTCTTTCCTAACGTCAACTACATCTAGTTCGATGACTTCAATGGGCGACCTAGCACCACCTGGATTAGAAAGCCGAAAGTATACACGCAACCAGTATACAGTGGGAATTCTCTGTGCATTACCGATCGAGCTAAAAGCAGTACGAGCCCTCTTTGATGTAAAGCACCCAAGCTTGCCCAATTCCCTCAGCGATGACAATCAATACGCACTTGGCCATATGGCTCAGCATATGGTGGTAGCAGCATCTTTGCCAGCTGGAGAGTACGGAACGAACGCTGCCGCATCAGCCATTTGCGACATGATGCGCAGCTTTACGTGTCTACAGTTTTGTTTACTAGTTGGTATCGCTGGCGGTGTGCCGTCGGAAGAGAACGATATCCGGCTTGGTGACGTTGTTGTTAGTTTGCCCACCAAGACATTTCCTGGGGTGATCCAGTATGATCTCGGCAAGGAGAACGAGGGGAGCCAATTTGAGTTGACGGGCGTATTGCAACGGCCGCCTAGAGTTTTGACCAATGCCATTAGCAAGCTCTGTTCCGATCCAGATTCGAATGCCAACTCACTTGATCCACATCTTACCAAAATCATCGACTGCCTACCAACCTATGGAAGCCCAGGTCAGGAACTCGATGTGCTATTCCAGACCACGTGCTTGAGGAGAACCTGCACTGGGAACTGTACCAACACACAGCAACGCCTCCCGCGCCTAACGGCAGAGCCAAAGATTCACTATGGACTTGTCGCATCTGGCAACCGTGTGGTTAAGAATGCCGTATTGCGTGACCAGTTGGAACAGGATTATGGTATGTTATGTTTCGAGATGGAGGCTGCCGGTGTTATGAACAGAGCAAATTGCCTTGTGATAAGAGGAATTTGTGATTATTGTGATGCTCGGAAGAACAAGGTTTGGCAGAACTATGCAGCTGCCACTGCGGCGGCCTATGCTAAGCTTCTTCTTGGTGCTGTAGCAGTCAGCGATGATATTTCTGGCAAGACTGAAAGAGATAACAATGAACCAATGCCCAAGAGGCGGAGGGTTGAAGTAGACTAGTCATGTAGGATCTTGCACCTTGCTGATTGCAAATCAAAATTCTGCAAATACGTGGTTGATCAGAGTTGAGAATAGGTTTTTGCGACCAGCAGGAGAGCCAGAACAAGAGCCATCGCTGGAACGTTAACACCAAGATATCCTGTTAGAAGACTACAAAAGACTTTGCAAGTACCGGTTTGAGAGGCATAAATACTTTGAGTAGTACATGATGGGGATTGGGGCCGACTATGTGAATGAGGCTTTGACTTCGACAAAGCGTCTCGTCGCGTATATAGATGAACAAGTGCTTCCAGGTCGCACATAGTGACTCACACTGGCGGTTTAGGGGCGAAGTTAGTTAAGAAGAATGATTGGACAAGACATCAACCCAAGAGAGGGCACGCTTGATGGAATTATGTCCTTTCATATGAGCAATGCTTGTAGGAGCTCTGATTTCGGATCGTTCCATATATCGATGCACATGATCAATACTTCACTCGGGGTGGCAAACATTTGTGACCTGACTGCAGGCTGTGACTATCTGGTCCTACTTCGATGGTCGAGCCCAAGAGCTTCCTAATCGTTCCCCCCACAATCATTGGGCTTTTCACTTAGATTTGGTTTCCTTCCCCACACAAGGTGGACAGGCATGTATGCATGAATATTCGAGTCAACGAGATCTCGCCTGACATCAATGAGTGATACCTATAGATTGAGGTATTAGCAGACGTATTTGGAACATCACGAGTATTCCTATTGCGATCAGGCTCTTACCTCAGTTTCAGCCATACTTCGATCAAAGGCCTTATTAAAAAGCTGATAAGAGAATCCAGCTATGCCATCGAGCAAGTTTTGAGCCCACAATGAGCCTAACTGCTTGAGTTGTTGGTCTTTGGGCCAGCTATTGATGGGCATTTTCAAAACACGTTGATGTACATCAACAAAGCCAACCCGCTCATAGATATCTTTGAGTGTGGCTCCCAGAATGGCCGGACGCTGCAGTTTACGTGATGCTTCAATCAGATCGTTGGACCATGTAGCAACTGGGCTTTGAGGGTCAAGTGTGTCGTCGTCGCAAAGAGGAGTACAGTCCATCTCTTGTGACTCAAACCAGCCGCCAGGTTCGAGCGCGTTAAAGGCTTGTTGAGCTATCTGCGTTTCGAAATCGGACCAGCATCCGGCAGTATTACGCGTATGGATATAGTCAAAGTTGCGTTTAAACATCCATTCGTCACTCCTGAATTCCATGTCACCAGTAAGAGGCCTGCTGCAGACATATAATAAGCGGGGAATATCAAAAAAAACTCACGAGTCCTCAACATAGAAGTAAACGTTTGGGGGCACATTTTTCGGCTGGATGGGAGATAGATCGGTAGCGATGACTTCAGAGCCAGGAAAGAGATCGCCCATCTGAATAGCCCAGTCACCCACACCAGTGGCGATGTCAAGAATATTTTTGGGGGGCTGCTGGTCCGAGAGAGGTGCCAGGAACAATTCCCCTTCCATAAGTAACTGAACGCATTCGCCTATGCTGACAAGACGCTCCTGTTCTGCAGCGTCATTTGGAAATGCATAGGCTACACGTCTATGGTCAGCAGAGGTCTAATAAGATATTAATAGGGCCTGGGATCCTTACAGCCAGCCTTGTATGCATGGTAGGTGCGGCCAAACTCTATAGGAAAGGTTTGCACGCTATCCGACAAAGAGGCCGAATCCTCACAGTCCCTGGGTTGAATAGAAGCCATTGCTGCCGATGGGTTATGTGCCATTGGTGTTGCTGACTTAGTTTTCGACTTTCCGAGTCAGCTCGCTACCCTCGTAAACGGTAGAGTCGACTTACACCAGAACTCTGCGTACTTTTTTCTGAGTCCACGACTGTAGCCGTGGATGGGCTACTGGCCTCGAAGCCTGTATCTAATTGCGACTGGCTGAATTTGTCCGCCATTAAGTATAGGCTGCAAAAGGAACGATGAAATGGCCGGCGCTTGGCGTGTAGCTGTTGGCTTGTCAGCTCACGAGACGCAAGAAACGTGTTGGTTGTACGAGCGCGTCTCTCGGCAGTCCCGGTTGGCTTGTAGCGTGATATCTGTGTAAAAATAGCGCGGATTAATTCTTCCGCTCTTTTCTCACATGCTTCTTCTTACGACCTGATCCATATTCAGAAATGCCGGGGTGAACCGTAAACCTAAAATAACATGATCAGAAGCCCCGCTCCAGAGGAAGTGATTGATTCAGTAATTCGCAGCGGTTATAAACACTTGCTTAAAGAGGTTGTGGATAGGGTCGTCCGATCAAGAACTATATACGCGTTGAACGTCCTTTAATCATTTATGCAGCGTCTAGAGCTCTGTTTTTACTTTTCTCTCGGTCTTTAAGCCAAGCCTGGGGTCATTGCCAAGTACCTCATACACCAAAGGTTTCTCCTGCAGGGGTCGATTTGTAGGGACAACTCTTCCAATCACAAGTATTCTATAGAATAATTAGCTGAAAGCACCTCAAAAGGATTTATATCACTGACCTTATATACGTTGGTTCCCCACCAACTGAAATTATCGGCAGCACCGCTGTAGAAAATAGCAAAGAAGATTACCACCCCAGCAATGGCGACCGAACAATCCAGCGCCGAGCTCAATACGAAGTTGAACCGTCGCCACCAGCCAGACTTACGCTTCTTGACGAGTACCCCAAACACAAGACCAAAGACAGCCCAACTGCCGTAGTTGACACCAGATGCAGGTGGGATGTAGTTCAAGCCTCCAAGAAACAGCGGTACATGAATCTTCTTTAACCAGTTAACTTGAGGAAATGCTTTTGTTCGCAATATGTACACAGCAACTGGGAGAAGAGCGCCAAGGAGAAAGAACCAGAGTAATGGCCTGTAGAGTGCGCCTTCTTCGAAGAAACGTCGTGGCCCAAGAGCGCCCCAGACCATGCTGGTGTTGAAGTGTGTTCGGGAGAAAGGGCACGTAAAGCCGTTGGGAGCAAGCTTGGCGTTGCATATGTTGGGGATGTTACCAAGGGCCCAGTTGAGGACCGAGACCTGGCCCAGAGTTCCGATGACTAGGCCTACAAGTTGGACCACGAACAAACTTCTCGGAGGGATCTGGGGTCTGTTAGAGAATTGTCGCAGCTTTCATCAAGAGTATACGTACACCACAGTAGATGCCCAGCTTCAAGTCCTGAGCAAAGGCAAGGCCTTTGATACCCGAAATATAGCCAACATTAAAGAACCAGATATTGGCCAAAACTTTACCTTCCCAGACGTAACCAGCGATGATGCGGCAGAAAACGTCGATCTGGATCTTGATGTTGCTAGTAGCATACACCCAGGCCAGCTTAAATAGTTAGCAAGTGTCGTTCATATCCATATCTGGGGGACATACAGGAACAAAAAAGACGGAAGACACCACCATGGCAAAGATGACACCATACCAGCGTAACTGAACAGGATAGAACTCGTATGTGAAAATTCCAATGCCCAGCGCCACAAGAGCTGCAACCATGTACCACCATTGCGGAACGGGTTCGTAATTTGGCTGGAGCTTGTCGCGTGCGGAACCCTTGTCCGTTCCCTTCATCGACTGAAGAGCATTGCGGAAGGTCTGCACGAGCTCCTGACGCTTCTCGAGAAAAAGCCACACAAAGAGTGACGAAATTGTGGCGAAGGAGAGACCAAAGGTATTGAGAGCGTAGGTAACTGGAAGGTAGATCTGCAAGAAAAGTTCAGTTGACGTAAGTGGAAGAGCGAAGAGAATGAAACCCACATGAGAGTAATCCGCATATTTCTGAGGGTCAAAAGTAAAGTCGTCCTTTTTGTTGATCACCTTTGAGACATTAAATACCCCACCAGTGTTGTCGAAAATAGAGTTACTCTGCAGAGGCAAATGCGCAGAGAACCATGTGTTGGAGTAGTATAATGCTGGACTGACGATATAAATCCACATCACAAGCGACGCCAGGACGTTGAGGATAGCCCAGGTAGGGACAACCAATGGAGATCCCATGTAAGCAATCTGACTCCCTAGAAAGCAATGTTAGGAAGCGAAAGCGAGTAATCTCGAGCAATGGGCACGTACAGTCAAAGGTGAAAGGTAAAAGTCCTAGGCCACTCTTCATACCGAAGACCTGGTTGACGACAACATTCTTCGGAGCGATCCAGCAAATCCAGGTGAAGTAACCTAATGCGGGGAAAATGAAGTCGGGAAACCAGTACCAGCAGAAGGAGATAGCGAAAGCAATGACGAAGAAGCGGTAACGCGACATGCTGCCAACCTTGGCTTCCTGACGAGGGGTGTGCAACGCGGCATTGAGAGCTGTGTTCCCAAGAACGCCTGGCCACACAAGGTCTTTAGGTTCAACGACTAGCGATCGGGCAAGGCCTGCCAATGCAAACCCAAAAAGAATGGACTGGAGCGTCGCGAGGAGCTCAAATCCCCATCCTGCTTTGAGTCCGTAAAAGACTCGCTGCTCAGTGAGCACATCAGCGCTTAGTCTTGTAAGGAAGCTAAGGTTGGCAAGAATGTAAATAAGCATATTCTCCTGAGGTTGCGTTGGTCAATGAACACGTTTTGGAGCTCTAGTATGTGTAGTAAGTACCTTATGGTTGAATGGACCAGGGTTGAGGCTATGTCGTTTGCCAAACAGGGTGAGCCCCCAGTTGGGAATTGCATATTCCCATGCCTTGCCGACAGGGTATGCCAAAAACTGGATTGCAGACTGTGACAGGCTAATTGATGGAAATCTCAAAGTATAGAGAGTGTTCAATCCACTACCAACAAGACAAAAGGCAATGCCAATGAACCACATTCGGATAGTGAGGCATGGTAATGTATGATCATCGGGCTTGAAGCCTACACCAGCAGCCGACAGCACTTCCTCAATTGATTCCCCTACAGTTTGATGAGCAAGAAGTCTGAGGAAGGGCGTTTGAACGTACCTGAGGATGTCTGAGCTCGAGCCAGATCTGACCCAGACGTTGGAGCCTCAATCGGGGTAGGCTGGCCTTTCTCTGTAACGGTGTTCATTTTGATGTGAGGGTACGCAGTGAACGTGAACCGTGAAGATTGACAGAAGGAAGGATCAGATAAGATGAATCTGATTAGGATTGATTATCATGTTATAGCATCTGCCAAGCCATCATATCGGATATGACGGACCATGCGGACTTCTTGGTTCCATTTAGTAACGTTTGTCGTATCCTGTTTACCCACTTATACCCTGACAAACAAGTACGATATACGCGAGAAGTGGAATATTGACTTTGTGATAAGGTGCCAAGATCCACTAAAACCGTGAGTTCGGCACATTTACCGACGTGGCACGACATGAAGATATCACTGTCATGGAAAAGACCCACCAAAAAAGTTAATTGTGGTGCGTAATTGCCTTCTTAGCGCGAAAGCTCTTCGCTTTCGTAGAACCCTGAGATTGATAAGAGTTTAGGGGTCCACCAGGATTGTTATACGGATGTCAACTCCCGCGATTTGTTTGGTAATCAACAGCAAATACCAAGTGCTCACTTGAGTAAAGCTTCCGGCACTACCAGTGCTAGATTATCCCAGTAGAGGCTTTAGAGACCGAACAATGCTACCAAACCGCTATATGGCAGCTCGTAGAATGCAGCTCTGGTGTAGTAATATCATAATATTAGCCAAGTACAGGGATCAGCACTTCCCATTCTGAGTACAAGTATAGCCACTTCTACCTTCCCCTCTTCCTCCTTCTTGAAGAACAGTCTGTTCGACCTAGGATTCCCAGCTAGGATCCGTTTACAAAGCCTCCATTCCATTAACATCCAGAGTTATTCTCAACCCCTTTTTCGACAGGATCTGGTAGTGTCCTGAGAATCTGAATCCCAGAACATCGTCAAGTATCATACAAGTCCCGTGGCTCGCTCAGGCGGAAGACGAGAGAAATGTCACTTATCTAGACTTACGTCAAAGGCAGACTATCTAGACTTACGTCAAAGGCAGACATTCCAAAGGCCGCGAAGTAGTCTCGTCGATGACACGGGCTGAAATTTTCAAAGCGGAGCAGGGGACATCTTAATCGTTGTTACGTGCTACTGAGATGGTCAAGATATTAGTGTAGGCAACGGACGGTGGAATAGTGTTACCAGCGCTGGAGTTTATGACATCGGTGGATATACGTCATATCCGGTTGACTAAAATCATTAGGTCTGCCTCATCCAGAAAAGATGTTCTGGTTCGTGATATAGAGGAAAGATTGAGGATATTAGACAAACGACCTCCAGTAACATGGGGCTATCTCTGCAATCGGTGATTAGCTTTCTCAATCACTTCTGCGCTCGGGGGAAACCGAATAGGCAGAGGAAATGGCCAAGCAACTGGTAAATTACGTAACAAACGCATATCGCCAGAGACCTCTATCCTACGGTATTTACATCAATAGGCAGTTGAGCTCGCGCACTCGAGCGCCTTCAGCAGTATCAGGAAACAAAAGACTCAAGACAACAGACTGTCGAGGCTGAGCAAATAGTGTTAGGTAGAAGGTATCCGAAAATACCCAAAAATACTACCTAAGCTGTACTTCCACCCTGATTTGCACCTTGTGTAAATTCGACCAGGGTTTGGGAGCAGAAGAGATACATCGGAATATTGTGTAGATTCTTTGTTGGCTTTTGGCCTTATAGCGTTCTGTAGGTCAACGTCGGCTCCATAGAGCAGATTATCCTCTCGCGGTGCTGTATGTGTATTACTCTTATTAGTTTTGACATTGTTCTACATCTCTTTAAAGAAGATCGTATGTGTGCACTGAGGTATTTGTCTTGGCCAAGCCGGGATACATTAGGAAGCTGTGGAACTCTCATTTGTATTCCGCAGTTCAACACCTGTCTAAAAGTCTATGTCTAACGAATGATAACCACCCCAACTGTATATACCAGTCAACATCTACATCATGACCATAGCAACACCAATAGCGCCCAGACCCAGCCACATCTTGGGCCAGTTTCCAGCAGCGCCGTTGGTCTCGGTAGCGGTAGCCGAGGCACTGGTTCCTGTCAAGGTGACCTTGTCACCGGATGTCTCAGCAGCTTTGTTGTTCTTGAAATCAGTCTCGCTGGCATCCTCGGAAGCAGTTGATGTGGCATCGGAGTCAGAGTTGGTCTTGGTAGCGGTCTGCAGGGTAGTCTCGGTTGCCTCGGTTGATGAGTTAGTATCGGAAGCAGTTGAAGAAGCGGCCTTTGAGGTAGTAGATGTTTTCTTGTCCTTATCTTCGTCCTCCTCGTCGCCGCTGCTTCCGTTGTCCTTCTTGTCGAAATCGATGCTCTTGTAAGATCCTGTCTCGTCGCCATATGTGTAGCTCTCGGCAGGGTTCAGGTTCTCGATCTTGATCTTCTGAACAGTCATCGTGTAAGGAACACCCTTGTAATCTGTCTCTCCTCCCGCCCACTCAATCGTCCCCTCAGCGTTATCTGGGTCACCACCGGCCCAAATACCCAGCTTGACACGCATGGGAGTCTGGGGGAAGGTTTGGCCTCCGTCGGCTTCGGAGTACTTGAGTGTTCGGACGGCCACGTCGTTGATGTACCACTCGATAGACTCTGGGGTCCAGTGAACGGTGTAGTTGTGAAACTCTGCCTGGTTGTTGGGAGCCGGGTATGTAATACTTTGTGTGTTGTCGGTGCTTGCTTTGCCGTAGTAGTTGGTTTGGACCTCTGCATCTCTGCCTCCCAGGAATTCCCAGTCCACCTCGTCCAGAACATCTGAGAGCAACACTATCGATGAAACAATACCAGTTCCCGGAGCAGCCTTCATGTGCACCTCCAATCGGCCAAAGAACATGTACCACTTGCTTTGAATAGTTGGTGAAGCGCCCTGTTTAGTGACTGAGAACTCGGCACCCTCTGAGGTGTAGTCAATATCGCCATGGCCGGTATTCTCCCAGTTGGCATCGTCAGCGCCCTTTGTGAAATCGGCAACATAAGACGAAGCAGCAAGTCCAGCGTCGGGCTCACATGCTGGTGTATAGTAAGCACACAATATAGGCTAAAAGCGGATCCGGTGAAATTTTACGTACACTTCTTCATTGGGTTGCAGTCGCTGTAGGTCTGAGCTGAAGCCGAAGCGACGAGACCCGCCAGGGCAATCTTGGACAACACGGAGAACATCGTGGGGAAGATGGGGTCAAAAAAAAAAAGAATTAATAAAGAATAAATGTGAGTATTAGAAGCAAAAGCGAGCGAGTGTTTGGGGTTTGTAGCGAAAGAATGACGAGAAAAGAGTGTGACAGTCCGATCTAGCAAAAGATGAACAGGCAAAAACTTTCGGCAAAGTGGGAGAATGGACGGGCTGCGTGTGGATATAAAAACAAACGAGACATTTTATTATTGAACTATTGACTTGGGCTGCGCCTTGTCTCTAGCTCGTGTTGGCTCGTTATCTGGCGACTCTGGTTAGTCTGACACCGCTGATAAGCAGCTGAAAGGGGGGGGAGGGAGATGAAGATTGTCACCGTTATACTGGGTACTGTTGCGTAACGCGGATCCTAGTCAGTGGAGAAGGAGAGCACTGACGCGTAATTACGGTGGAGATGTGCGTGTTTACGGGGAACTCTTAGACTCTTTTCGTGTTTTTTCACTCAGCTGTTGCCCTGATGCTAGAGGGAGATCGGACTGGGAGATCGGACTGGGAGATCCGAGCGATGTGATTAATTGGGTTTCCATGGGAGGTCCAATATTCTATGACACGTACTGGATTGAGGCCTTTGCATCGCATCACTGTGAGATCCATGTCACTAACCTGCCCTGTCGATCCCAGCGGGTCTTTTTCTGATTAGCCGTCTGTTTTAGTCAGGCACAGAGTCCTCCCCTGCTTGTCAGCTCGTGAAAACTCATGACACTTGTCTTCGCTTCTGGAGCATCGTATTGTGGGAGATGACGAGTCAGGGTACACAAAGCGTGCCATGCAATGACTGCGTCACGTGTCTTGTTCGGATGTGGGATGCCGCTTTTGTGCAAGGGCCAGATGCCGGAGCTTCCAGAGCCCTTGGAGTTGTGTAGCGTGAACCTAATCTTGTCCAATTTTAGCTGGAGAAATTGTCTAGGGTAGTTTGTCATTGGAGACTGTTCTACGGAGTAGCTGAGATGGATCGCGAACTGGTATGTTGTGTGGCAAAGCACTGTTGCCATGTCAAAGGGCTTATCTTGCATTTTCTATCATGTGAGCAAAAGGTCGAAGGTTGTAACTATGCGATGAGTGATGATGCGAAACCTGAACTGCATGTTTTGGAATACATCTGGGCCGTCTTGGCTGGTGAGCCCAAGCACTTCACATCTGAGACTCAATTTACACAAAACACAGGCATATATCAAATCTCTTTCATCACTTCTAGACCAATCTTTATCATGCTATGCCTTATTAAACATATCGTCATGCAAAGCATTGGTTAGCCAAACACCCAGCTCAACTCCCAACTGTGCTCCTTGATCAATCATACTGAGATGACCAGCCTTATCGATAACGATAACCTCTCTGGCTTTGAGCGCCTTACCCAGTCTGTGCGCGACCTCGACAGGCAGCCATTTATCGTCAGCCCCCCAAATTATCTTGATTGGCAGCTTTGGCCCAACCTCGCCATACCTCCCTTCCACTTCTTCTGTTGATCTGGAATTGGCTTGGCATAACTCTCGTATAAACCCTCGTTTTCCACCCTCTCGGAGCCAGGGCGCTTTGAGCATCACCATAGTTTCTTTAGGAAGCTCGTAGTACGCTGCGTCGCTGATGTAGCTCTCCAAGATTCCCTCGAATGCAGTGTTGGGTAATTGTTCAAAAAGTTGAGGATTTTCGGCTATTACTTTGAAGAGAGGTTGTCCAAATGGCCCAATCGCGACGACATCAATCAGACAGAGACTCGCGTAGGGCAGGCCATGAAGGAGGTATCCTCGTAGACTGACCAGACCAGCGTTATCGTGCGCGACGACGTGTGCACTCTCATGAGTCCATTCTGCCTGCCACGATCTGAACAGCGCAGCAAATACCTCTGTCTGACGCGCAAGGTTGCTGTCGTATTCTTCTACGGGATCTGAAATGGCTTTTATACCATCCCGTTTGACTTCCGCAGGCGTGTCGCCAAAGCCAGGTCTATCGAAGAGATAAACGTGGAACTGACGCGATAACGAGAGGGCAAAGGGTACCCAAACGCGTGATGACCAGGGCGTGCCATGAATAAAAATGAGAGGAGGCAGAGTTGAGTCACCTAGAGAGCCCCATTTCACGTCGTAGCTGTGAGTGGAAGTTTTGTAGTGGAAGCTTTGAGTCAAAGCTGTCGAGTCCTTTTGAGATGATGTCATTGTGGGAGGTGGAGATGTTGGTGTGAGATGGAGTGAAGGTGTCTCAAAAATTAACCGGGATACACCAACAAATCTTTTGTCATGGAGAAACTTTGAGAGGGAAGAACAAAGGTTGAATGGTGTAAGATTTATAGGGATGGGAGTGGCCAATTTCACAAAAGCTATGATGAAATAAGTGAGACGAAGATCGGGCTGTGAGGTGAGAAGTACCTCACGCCTTTAATTTGACTTGTATACTATCGACAGCAGCAAATGCACCCGATTCGAAGCCATCGATCTGAAAACTGATTTTATTAAGGGTTATGTTATCAGAAAGAGTCTGAAATATCTTCAATGACAATCAAGGCTCTACAACTGCGCCAAATCCTTTAACATTCGTTGACTTTACATTTGAATCTTATCGCTGTGGTGATGTAAGATGTAACTCACGCCCTTCACTTGACATTAGACACAAAACCTCGACAACAACCCCCACGCCTATATTTCTCATTTCCTTCTTTGCTACATCAAACTGAGCTCATGACATAACATCAACTCTCAATCATCGATCAAATTGGGTGCAAACCCTACAATGTCAACCACAACCGCCGTCCAGCTCGAAGCCTTTGGCAACGGCGCCTGCGAACCTAATTTACGCCCCAGAGCTGGTCTCGCAGAAGTCACCTCTCAGCAAGATGAAGACCCGGCTCTTGAAGAGTCTCGTATCGCTGATAGTACTGTCCCTGATGGTGGCTACGGCTGGGTCGTTATCATTGCCTGCGCAGTGGTAGCTTGGTGGGTGATTGGTCTCAGCTACGTCTGGGGTGTGTACCAAAGCGCTCTCGTCGAGCGAAAAGTTGGATCTCCTCTTGCGTTATCTTTCTGTGGCTCATTATCGCCCGCGTTGATGGCCACAGTTGGGATGCTCGTGTCGCGAATGTTACGGTCGTTCGGCACGCGTAAGCTGAGTTTCGTCGGCATTATTCTTATGGCGCTTTCTCTCATTGGTGCGAGCTTTGTCACGGATCATCTAGTCGGACTCATCTTTCTTCCCGGTGTTCCATTGGGCCTTGGAATGAGCGGATGCTTCATGTCTTTCTCTGTTGTTCCAGCACAGTACTTTAAAAAGAAGAGAGGCCTCGCCAATGGGATAGTGTATGCTGGTGGTGGATTCGGAGGCGCGATCATGAGTATTGCGACAAATTCACTCATAGAAAAGTATAGCGTAGAATGGGCTTTTAGAATCACGGGATTGCTAATTGCTGCCACTGGGCTCCCGGCCGCGATGTTGATCAAGGAGAGAACACCCCTTACAAGCAAAAAAATCGTTGATTGGGCTCTATTTCGCCAGCTCAACTTTGGACTCCTCTTTCTCGCTGCTGGAATTGGAATCTTTCCTCTTCTAGTTCCGCCCTACTTCCTCCCTCTATATTCTCGTTCCATGGGCCTCAGTACAGGCACAGGTGCCGGATTGTTGGCTGGGTTCAGTTTCTCTTCCGCCGTCGGTCGTATCATGAGTGGTTATCTGTGCGATATTCTCGGTCCTATAAACACGCTCAGTGCCTTCTTCCTCGGCAACTCGCTTACGATGATCGCTCTCTGGCCTGCTTCCACGACACTTGCGCCGTTGGCTGTTTTCGCGGTTTTGAATGGGCTGATGAACGGCGGGTTCTTCTCTTCTATGCCTACTGTGGTGGGAAATGTCTTTGGGTCAGCGCGTGTATCGACAGCTATGGGGATGATGATTGCTGGCTGGGTCGCTGGATATTTGTTTGTAAGTCCGCACGCCAACAGTGTCCATTTTACCGAGAGAAAGACTGACGCAGAATAACCAGGGATCCCCCATCGCTGGCTCTCTGCTCCAATCACATGGTGGTGCGGATGAAGGATTGGGTGCGTACAGACCAGCAATGTTTTACGCAGGGGGAATGTCGGCTGTTGCGACTATTCTTACCGTTATTTTGCGGTTGAGGATCAGTAAGAAATTCTTGACAAAGGTCTGAATCGAAATTGTCATGGGCTCTCCGGAGAGAGTTGGGGAATCGGCGAATACGTATGCGCCAATGAGTTAGAAGAATCCAAGTCCTCCTCTATGTCTTGTTGTCCTGCCTGGTGAGCTTCCTTGCACTTTATACACTCTCGAGGGCTTCCTAGGAGATCAACCGTCTCATCCTGCAACCCCTCACAGGCATCGTATTTCTTCATTCCATCGCATTCGCCCTCGACTCTGAGATTTGCTGTACCTATGATAGCCTTGCATCCGATGCACTTCTTGATGTAGTGTACCATTTTACACATGACTGTAGAAGTAAAGGTGACTGTGTCGACACCAAAGCCGATGGCTCATTGCTGTTGAGTGAAATTAGCCTGCCATGCTTCTGCCAGATTCAAGATTACATGTGTCTTACCAGTGATTGAAAATTGCCAACTTGCACTCGGGAAAATATGCGTAAATAGAGAGAAATCGAAGTGATGATAATACTATATGGTTTCGAAAGGAAGAAGAAAATAAGTTGGGGCTCAGTGGTCGACAAAACATAGCCATGATATTTAACTATGTGTGACAGAGTTTACTCTTTGCTGGAGGGTTCCCAGTCCATCCTGGTTCTCATGATTAGAGCCAGAAACCTTGCAGGAAGGTTCTGTTGGAAGAGAAGTTTAGGGTTTTAGTGAAGCTCTTGAGAAGCTTTGTCCCACCAGTGTGGAAACACCATCTCGGGCCTATCCTGAGGCATTATAATTCGGTAAAAGTGAACGATATCAAGCGTATCCTGAGTAGCAATCACGCGGAATCTTTCATTTTATAACTCGAGGTATATTTCAGTGGAGCTGGACGAAGTTCTGGGTAGTATATATCTTGGCTCCATTATCACGCCTTACCCTTACCTTTTGCCTTCTTCCTCAAGCATTCCGGACACGTATCCTCGCTCACCGATATATTATTAGTAGGGTAATGAACTCCCTCGCAAAGGCCCTTGTCCTTGTAGCCATCGCATTGCTCAGTGAGGCCGAATGTCGTGTTGACGATAAAGAAGCATTTCCGACATTTAGCCACCCTGCGGTATGTTCTGCACATCTTAGAAAATCGGGTTGTACAAAAGGTGGTGTTTTGGGGTGTGGTAATGCGAGATCAGAGTATTTTTGAGGGGCTGTTTAGGTTAATGAAGATGTTTTTGAAAAGTCCGAGAATAGAAGAAAACTTTCGGCTTGATATACATTGAGTAGAATGTGAATAAGTGATGAAGCTTCTCTATGATAAGCCGATTGGTATTCTAGATTTCTGAATGAGTAAAAGAAATATATAATGAATCAAACGTGGCTGGCACGTCGAATATCCCATCAGGCCATAAGAGGCAGGATTGACAGTACCTGCCATATCATCTCGGTATTCACAACTACCTCTTTCTCTTCTTTCCACTCCTCTTGATGCACTCATGGCAGGTGTCAGGGCCAGAGAAAATCTCTTCATCTTGAGTTTCAGCATTGTAGCACATCATTCCAAATTTCGCCTCTAAGCAGTGTGATAAACGGTTAGGTTCTATGGCAAGGACTTCGTGGCATATAGAGCACCTTGTAATGGGGCGATAAGTGATGCACATTGCAAAATATTGACATTCAGGTTGAGGGATTTGCTGCGTGAGGTGACTAAGTGTTAGCAAGTAAGGCGAAAGTAGTATGTGAGAAGCTACGGGGAGTTGAAGTAGAGTTCCGAGCCTGGCCTGCTAGATGTAGTTTTTATCTGACAGCTAACAAGCAATTCTTCTTTTTTAATTGCCTCTTGATCACACGTTGTTTATAGTTTTAGATGAATCACTCCAGCACTTCACTGAGATGTTGCCACATGATTACAACCATTAACGTAGACATATAGGATCACACTCGTGTTATTAACTATGAAAAGCGGCCCTTACGTCATCTATCTACAACCTCAATAGGCCAAGAAGAGCCCTTTAAGTTCACGACTTCTGACTCGCCTTCTCCTTTTCCTTTTCCTTTTCTCTCCTCTCCCTTTCCTTCCTCGCCCTTTCTAAACAAGCGGGACACTGGGCTTGAGCGACAAAACGAGTGGTGGTTGGGAAGTAAGCTTGATCACAACGACCTGTCAGCTCAAAGGCTGAACAGTATGTCGTGACTTCCATTGTTGTGTTAAGGACGTCGTCACAGTGTCTGCATTTTGTGATGACCCGGTTAGTACTGCACATATTTAAGAATGGAAGATGATGATTGTTATAGTTCTGTTGGTGGGTTTGGATATATTTAAGTTTTCGAATGTTGTCAAAATCTGTTAAGAAAGTATATTGGAAGATGGCGATTGAAGGGAATTTATAGTCAAAGAGTATGGTGATCACGCGACAAACAGAGAGGTATGGTTTATGCATGGAACCTCTCTATCTATGAATCACTAGTCTTTGTAGACCATTGTCTTACCAAACAAAGATCATCCTCACGTCTTTGTCTTCCTGTTCTCCCCGCGAATGGAACACTCCTATTCACTAATCAATCTCGGAGGTCGAATGCCATAAATGACTCCAAAACATTCACCATACCGCTTATAGCCATCACAATCAACAACAGCGCCCATTTGAGTATGTATTCTGTGGTAGTAAGCATTGCATTGCGTGATTGTACGAGGAACAGCGCACATCTTGAGTGAGAGGGTATGTTGAGAGTAGGGTGATATCTGTTGTGATATGATGAGGCAGAGCGCTTGGTTCGAGATAATGTGACAAAGTGGTAGGCCACATGTGGTCTTGGGAGCCTTATATATCCCTGAACATGTCGTGGTACTGGCAGGGAGCCCCCGTAGTCCAAAAATATAGATGGCTTGTCACACACCGGGCACCAAGGCTATTCAGTGACACAGGCCAGCTGACATTGGGCCAGAATAAGCCCGGGATGCATGGTAGGTAGGGACTGCGATGGTTGATGACTGCTGAGAGTTAACAATAATTGTCCTGGGTTTAACATGAAGCGAAAAGACGAGTCAGCTTGATAGCGACACAAGAAAGGGATGCGGATGCACTCTGCAAGTATTCTATTAATATCGAAAACTGACTATGAGAGTCACATGGCCCACATATCGTTGTGCGTGGATTTTATGCGATTACTTAGCGACACAAGGGGTACACTATGGAGTACAGTGTACTGAAAGACTGCATTCTGCATTGCCTTCAAGTATGGGGTCTCAAACAATGATGAAGTCCTCTCTGGAAGAAAAAGTAGTAGTTATATTTCTAGCCCGACCCTAGTTCAAACGACCCCTCACCAATTACGACTACTTCTTTGCTTTCTTTTTGGCCTCCCTCTGGATGCAATTCTCGCAATTCTTCTTGGATACATAAATGGTATCCTTTTCCTCCTGGTACCTCCCAGTGCAAGTCTTGCCCTTCTTGACAGCAGCGCATCGTTGCGTGACAGGATTATCTTCATAGAGGATATCCATGCAATTCTCGCACTTGGTAAACTGGTGGGTGTAGGTGCACATCTTGGATCGCGGTCTATAAGCTTGTTGTCTCGGTTTGTGCTTTGTCGAGATTGTTTCTTGATTGACCTACTGAGTGTGAAATAATTTAAGTAGCGTTAAATAAGTATGTTGCTTGTTAATATGTTTTGAGACTTATTTGCGATTCATTGTAGCAAGAAATGTGGTCTCTCCACTCTTTGATTCATCAAGACCCGAAAGGTCAACGACCTGAATTGACACCTTGTCACCCCGGTTTGCGGCAGCATGTCATGATCATCTATCAAGATTGTGTGATTCGTGATTCCAATACCTGCAGTGATTGAATGAACGGGCCGTGACTTGCCATTGTGTCACCATCTCTTGTTACCTGGGCGCGCTAGCAAGTAGGACAGACCCAACTTCAATGCAGTTGGTGTGGTCCCTCCACCCATGAATTCCAAGAGCATTCCATGTTCAGCAAGTTGGAAAACTATTGTGCTATCTTTAGTCTCCAACTTCGCCATATTTTTTGATCACGATATTGAAACGGTTGGTTTATCAGACTAGATGCAAGATCATCGGGATTCCTCCTTTTCCGGGACGCATAAATTTGTTTTGGAGTCCCTATACATTAATCCATTTTAGTATATTGGATTCTTCAGGCGAAGGCCTCACTAATCCTAATGAAAACTCAAAACTTGACTATAAAACTGTATTATTCGTTCCTCTTACATAATGGTGCTGAAATGACTGAGGGGACGGTTATTGAGGTATCAAGTAGGATTGGCCATACTTTATGTTGAATTCGTGATTGGTGAATTGTGGACCAGGGTTGGCAGAGGATATGCTATGCTGTTGACTTCAATCACAACGCGGTACTCTAACTATGAAATTGAGATGACCCTCAGCCCATCAAGAGTGAGGCGACTTCTCTACACCTTAGATTCGTATAATAGGGCCTTGGCTACTACAGTGATGCAGTCGTGTTTGGCTGTAGAAAGGTGGCCAGGAGTTGGCTACATCGTATAATGTATAATGGACTACTACTTGAGTAGACTAGCTAGAACATCGAACTGAGGTATGAGCAGGCCAGCTACTATAGTGAAGATAGATCTGAATAAGATCCAAGAAAGGAAAAAAACCGGCGGACGAAACAAAACCCTTTCTTTTCATATATCCCAGAACCCTCCCCAACCACACGCACGCTTTAAGCATACTTGCTGATAGCGGCCAAGTACGCCTTTCCAGAATCCGACAGTTCCTTTCCATTGTTCTTGGTAGGTAACCAGGCTGAACCCAGACCGCCACCGTCAGTATAGGCATATGCCATCACATGAGCGTTATTCTGGAACAAATCAACAACGTCTGCAATCCACTTGTTGATCTGACCCTGGTCAGTGCAGGCTCTAAAGCCGTCCTGGTCGTAAACGCATCCAAACTCGGTGACCCAGATAGGTTTCTTATAGGTATTCCAGTAGTAATCGATATCCGCCTGGACGCCTGCCATGTCTGGCTTGTAAATGTGAATTGCGGTAAAGTCCCATGACCTTGAAATACCACTGGTGCTGAACGATTTAAGCCACTTTTCGTCCTTCTGCATACACATTGCAGGACTGCCAAGCAAGGCGCCTGAGTTACCCTTGGGAACAATCAAGGAGTTCCAAAGAGATACTCCGTTCGAAACAGCCATGTTGGCGGAGGTATCCTGGCCCGAACAATCAGGCTCGTTGAACCCTAAGAGGTATTGAGGCGTGGTCTTCATGTTCTTGAAAGCGGCGAAGCGCTTGGAGTCTTGAGGTCCATTGTTTCCGTTACCCCACAGCATCGAAACACCGACGACTCCCGGAACGGAGGTAGGCTGGGGAGTCCAGTCATACCACCAGCCAAGATGTTCTTTCCAGAAAGGAACAGCATTTCCGCCAGCAGAACCAGCTTTCTTGCCACCAGGAATTAGAGAAGCCGCCCGTGGAGCAATGCTATCAACGCCCGCATCAGTAGGTGTAGGTACTACCACGGCCATCGCGAGCTCTGCAAGCGCCACAGCGCTGCAGAGGGTGTGGATGAGCATCATCTGGAGATCACACCAACATGAAATAGCGAAGATATTGGTTGATGAATAAGAAAGTTTGCAAAACAAAGGAATTCGAGACTGAAAAGTTGCTGAATGATTGTGTTGACCAAGAAGACTGTGAAGTGTACTTGCGAGACGTATCTTATACTCGTCAGGAATTGGTCTTGACATCGGAGGTGAGACTTGGTTGTCATGATACTTAACTCCGAGTCGGGTTAGTTCATCGTTTTCTTGAATCTGTTACCAAGATTGTGCTTCTACCGATAGCACAGCTCGGCAAGTCCGAGGACTTCATGGATTCCTAATGTCCCAGAAACTCTAGTGGAGGTGTAAACGTCATCTGGTCATGGTAGTGTCGGCATTACGGCAGAGCCTTATGTGACAAGTGCTGAGCCAATTTGGGAATAATTGGCTTAGTCAAAGGAAACTTTCTACACATTTCGAATCAGGCGCAGCCCTTTTGGAACGGCTACATACAACCTTCGTGTAAACCCATGAACTCCCGCTGAACAGGGTTTGTGAAGGATTGTTTGGGCTGCATGCACTAATTTCCGGACTTCCATATCTCCGAACTAGTGATACTACAGCACAGACTGCAACAGCAAATGATGGAACATAATGAACATCATAAGCATAGATAAGCCAGTCAACGTATGATACTCAGTGCTGATACACGTGGGATTTTCTTGCTAAGATCAACATAGTATACAATCTTACCGAGGTATTTTCGCGTGTATAAGTTAATTTCTCCTATTAGACGATGTGTATAGTTCTACTAAGTGATCTCCCGATTAGCACTGCTACCTTCCTCACTAAGTAATTCATGTCTAACAACGGCGCTTTTGCTCCCCGAGGCGATGGTTCACTCAGCGGTACCTCGAGGAGTGCGCGATCATGCCTTAGCTTTGTCTGAATAATCGTCTGAATAATCGTGTTTTGTTTAATGGAGAGACCTATCTAGCTCGCACTCTCCAGACGCATTGCTTGCCGAACCTCGGTGAATTCCTACAGTACTAGGGTCGGACTTTTGTTTCATAGCTACTAGTCCAACTGCCCATTTGCCGAGCTCATGTGTATTTCCCGTTCCCAAGCACTTTTGTCGTCCTTTTACCGGGATAACCGCCCACCTCCACACACAGTGTTTAGATGACATGTAAAAATTGGTATAGCTTGTTGATCTGGGGGTTTAAGTACCCCAGCAGCTGAAACACACTAAACTATCATACAGCCCTGATTTGTCCACAGCGGATCCTCCTTGTTATTTCAATTGTCATTAATTTCAGGGGTATGACAGCTGATAGCTGAGGTTAATTCTTGGACTAGTTCACTGACTTGTTAAACAAGTGATGACGGTGGGGCGACAAACATGGGCAATACTGTTTGTAAACTCTTTTTCACAAAGTTAAGAAAACATATGTATAAATAGATCAGTGTATTTATTAAATAATACCGGACTGCCTATGTTGTTTGTCATTCTTATTTTCTGAAATAAAGACAATCAATCAACAGTTATGATTGTAAGCTATATTTATTTTTCGATTAATGTATATTTAAGTAATTTACAATTAGTTCATAGCGCTTCCAGACCAGCTCTCTATTAAAACGATATTAAATTAAAACGTCTTTAATGCCTGTAGAGTGAAAAGTACCCTGCGAATAATTGCATCATAATTGCTAGGGTCCAAAGCCACTTCGCCTTCTGGATACCCCGCCTCCTCATCTCCTCAGAGCTTCAACCTTATCTTTTCGTCAGACAAGTCAATTAACCACCTTGCAACGCATAGCCTCGTCAGTATAGTCAGTCGCTTTCTGGCGAAATCATTTCAAGATGTCGCTTGAAATAGAATCTCTGAGGGCAAAGTTCCCCGCTCTAAAGCAGAAGCAAATATTTCTCGACAATGCTGGAGGCAGTCAGATCCTCGGGGCCGCAGTCGAGACGTACGTTCATTGAGAGATTCACTGGAATATTCTGACAACAGTCTGTAGCATAACAGATTATCTCCTTACTACCAATGTCCAGATGGGCGGGTCATATGACGTCGGTAAGATCGCCACGACCAAGGTCAATAAAGGCTATGAAGCCGGTGCGCGATATATCAATGCTTACCAAGACGAGATTGGTACGCTCAAGTCCAGAAGCTCTTCAATCAACCGAATGCTGACTGTGGTATAGTCTATGGTGCTTCTTCAACTCAACTTTTGCGCAATCTCGCACTCAGCCTCACCTTTGCGCCGGACGATGAGATTATCGTGTCGGCGATGGACCACGAGGCAAACATTGCCCCGTGGCTCGACCTAGCAGAGAGACAGGCACTGAACATCAAATGGTGGAGCCCAGAGCAAGGCATCAACCCCAAGTTGACGGCAGAGAGTCTCAAGCCTTTATTATCCGATAAAACTCGATTTGTTGCGTTTACGCACTGCACGAACCTTCTCGGATCGATCCACGACGTCAAAGCCATCGCAGCAGCTGCTCACGAGTATCCCAATGTTCTCGTCTGCGTTGATGGAGTTGCGTATGCCCCTCATCGATCTATCGACGTGAAGGATCTTGGCGTGGACTTTTACTCCCTCTCCTGGTATAAAGTTTTTGGTCCTCATATTTCAATGCTATGCGGCAGTCGCGTTGCTCAGAAACAGCTCCGTCCTCTGGGCCACTATTTCAACGCGGCCGAGACCTTGGCAGACAAGCTTGGTTTTGCTGCTGGAAGCTACGAATTGATAGCCAGCATTGCTACAGTGGTCGACCACCTTGATGAACAAGGATGGGAGGAGGGCATCAAACAGGAAACAGAGCTTCAGGAACTGCTGCTCGACTATCTGAGCAAACGGAGTGATGCGACAATCTATGGTGAGCCCGACTCTGATCCTAAACGTCGAGTTCCTATCGTCAGTTTCACCATTGAAGGCTGGAACTCTCGATCTGTTGTGGCAGCTATCGAGGCAAACTCAAGCCTCGGCTTAAAGCACGGCCACTTTTACTCCCATCGATTAGTCAAGGATATTTTTGATCTGGATACTGCGGATGGCGTTGTGCGAGTGAGCATGGCACACTATAATACTCGTAAGTCTTTGGAGAATGCAAATGTCGTCCATGCTAACTATTGTCAGGCAATGAAATTGAAACGGTTATATCAACCTTGGAGAACATCATCACGAAACGATAAAGGAAATGCGTGACATTGTGACGAAAATAGACGAGAAACATGGAAACATAGGTCGCAAGCTTTGACCGGCGTTCTTTTTATGTTCAATGACTGGAAATGGTGACACAATAACTTCCTCAACTCCATTCTGAGCTGAGCTCGACGTATAACCTTCTTGTTTCAATGAGGAGACGCGCCATAAAGGATGGAGAAGCACTATGAAAACTCCAGAAGACCCCTAGCAAGCTCTCCGTAGCAACAGCAGTATCGATGACAGTCGTGTAGCCAAAGTAACTTTCCACTGTAAAATGCAACAAGATCATTTCCACTTAAATTTACGGTTGAAATTCGTATATGTTACTCCTCCGTGACCTCGCCATCGGCGGAATTCTGTGACCATACCGAAACATCCCATCCATAGGGCACGGAGCCACTTACATAACCTTCGGCTTCTTCTTCATTTCCCCCTTGCATGCTTTTGCCTGGCGGGAAAAGATCCTCTGGCAGCTCGTCTTCAGCCATGTTGAACGGGGAAGCTAGATGGTGGGCAAAGCTTATGTCGGCTTTTACGGACGCTTCCACGATCGTGGGATATTGGATCCTGTCGGTGCTTCCCTTGAGTAGCGTCAGCGGGTAGCATAGCATCTCAACCAATTCGTTCATCAAGTTATGAAGTTCTGTGTGGCCACTGATGTTAACGAACAGGTACGAATCGCCGAATGCACTCTCATCATAAGAGTCAACACCTTTAGACATGACATAGGCAGACTTTGGTAAAAGCTCCCGCAGAATGCTCTGGTATTTACACAATCGAGCGTGGAAGCTGCGAGCTATCCTGTCCTTGGTTGCGCAAAGGGCAAGGATTTCTATACATTTGGCCGATAGAAATGTGTCCTGTGATTGGAAAGTGTTGGCGCCCTCGACGAGGAACCGCTTGACTGAGGTGTAGCTCAAGGCCAAGAAAGTAATATAGCATTGATATCTGTGCATGTTAGCGTGGTACAGTTAATAGGGCTCTGTGTCTGACATGGTCAACCAGCAATTCTTCACCACCGCCTTTTCATCAAGGAACAGCCCGAGAAGTCTGACTGAACTTCGAGCGGCGCGGACACCTTCAAGGATGGTAAACCTCGACTGTGAATCCTCATTTGGTGCCGCCTGCTCTGGACTGGCAAGTAAAGCCCGCGCCTTTAAGATAAGAGCAGACATATAGAATAGGTGCATATAAAAGGCAACGCGGCGCTGCTCTGGAGAAATACTCGAGGATTCCATCAGCGTTTCGAGACGCAAGCAATAAGGAAGACTTGTCCGCCACCGCTCAAGATCACTGTGCATTTGCCCCAAAATTACTGGGGACAGTGTCCTGAACGATGCGACCGTTCGGAGGATATTGGCCTTTAGGACTGTTATTTGTGCCATCTTTTGTTGAATTGTGTTGGTCACAGCGTTTTCTGTGCAGTCAAATGCGGCATTATCGATTTGATCTTTCGTTTCCTAAGTCCAGCTTCAGCAGGACAAGTGTGATTGCTTTTTCTCATCACTCACATGAATGCAGCGGGTTATCTCGGGGCTTGGGATGTGTCCAAGTGTGGCCGTTACCCAACTGCGTATTGTAATAAGAGCCCTGAAGGTCTTTAAGTATCCCTGAAACTCGGTTTCTGAGAGACCTGGTGGCTTCTTCTCCATCCTTAGTCCACTCGAGGAGCCGAGAAGGATACCCCAGTCTAGGTAAGTAGGCATTAGTACCGAGTGAGTGGCATATGGCAATTGACTCACCTGTGTATGAGACGGCCAAAGAAGATTTGGCTATGACGTTGTATATTCCCAGACAGCAACACATCCGCATCGCTCGCAAAGGCTCCTTCTCCACGACATGATCAAGGAACAGGCGAGCCTTGTGATAGAAGGGTGTGCATATAGACGAGTTGCCGTTGGGAAGGGTCTGCCTATCGTACTGGAAGCCCAGGGCGCAGACAGCTAGCAGCTCACCGTAAGCGACTTTTCTATCGACACTCTGCTCTGATGATGATCCCTGAGAGCTTGACTGCGTGGACAGGAACGTATCAATGATGGAGTCGACTTCGGGTCTGGAATAGATAGGGAACATGGTACCGAGGTAGGAGAAATAGCAATCTACGCCGTCTCGCAGAGCCTGGACAGCCACATCCGATATTTCAGTTGGGAGAAGCTCGCTCTCAAATAGTAAGTTACAGTCGTGTATCTGTTGACTCCACTCGACTCTGGCACTTGGTGGATCTCGAAAAGCAAGCGCCGAACTGTTATCTTTTGCCTTGACAAATTCAAGGGCGGCATCTATTCCAAGTCCGTTGCGGATGCGCTCAAAGAGAGCATTGGCTTCACTAGAAGGCTTGTCTTGAAGATGTTGGTACAGCGTGACGAATGACTCGACGTTTTCCTGCAGGGCCTTCTGTCTCTTGACAAGACCTTCCACCTTGGAAATCTCGACCGGATATACGCAGTTACGGCCCCGCTGGTGGCATACGTTACATTCTGGACGAATGCCATCGCAGCGGACCTTTTTGAGTTTGCAGGGCTGGCATGCTGAGACGACTCTGTTTTTACGACTCGTGGGCGCCAGTTTGTTGACTAGAACATGTGGTAGTGCCTCCCCAGGGCCATCGGACGGCTGTGGCAGCAGTGGCCTGAGGCTAGTCGTGTAATTCGTCCCTGACGTGCTCATGATTATCGTGGATACATTCAAATTCAGTTTTGTTTTGGGTGCAAGCAATGCTATGGAGAGTGGCGATGAGTGGGACTATGAGGCGATGTATGGAAAGCTCACTGTGATGTCATTTGCTTGCTTATCTGATCTCATCGTGTCTTATCAACGGTGTTCCTCAGGCCCGTGAAATTAGGAGTCACTTTGTATTCGACTGGTTCAATTAATTCAACTGATCACACCAGCATTTATTCTTCTATGTTTTCAAATACAAGCAAGTGAGTAAATCACCTTGTAAAAATATGATATACTTGTTATTCCAACTCGAGACCTAGAGCTGCTACCCCGCAACCTCAAACAGCAACTTTGCCTTCTCGGAGATATCATACTTATTCATCACCACATCCACTAAAGTCAGACCTTCCCCTGTTTGGAAATTGTCCGAACTGAGAACACACTCTAGATCCTTGCAGGTCTCGACACGATATGATTGGATAGGGTAGCCCTCTGGTGGCTGCCCAAAGAGCTGAGGAGCAGCACTATAGTTCCAAGGTGCCACATCGTTATACTCTTTATCCATACCATGGATGTACCTCTCGTACGTGTAACCGGCGTTGTTAATAATAAAGATGGCCATATTTGCCCGCTTGTGTATAATAGTACTTAGCTCTTGTGCCGTCATCTGGAAACTCCCGTCACCTTCCAAGAGAATTGTACGGCCTTTTGAGTTCTCGCTTGCTTTTGCTTGCGAAACGCCTAAGGCGGCAGGAAGCATGTGGCCGATTGAGAACCACATCCCTGATGCGATGAGCTGAGAGAATTGAGGTAGGACGAAGTCACGTCCACCTATGATCGGCGTTGCGTTACCCAGCAAAACTGTGTCGTCTTTCTGTAGATGCTCACTAAGGTGGATATAAAACTCATCCTGATTGATAGGCGCCTCTGGGTTGAGGATCTGTGGTGGCTGAAGCCGGAAGTTCCCCCATGAGGAAGTATCTTGCGATTGTAGATTGCTCTTGTCAAGGGTTTGTATCATCTCCTCAACAACACCCTCGACATCTGCTTCCTCGCCTTCGATATCGTTCCGGCCCATGATGACCATATTTTTTCGTTCTGGTAGGACAGACCATCCAAGGGTTTGAGTGTCAGAAAGTTGGCACCCAAAAGCCAAGACCAGATCCGCAGATCTCACTGCAGATGTCAAGTCAACGGTACCAATAGGCCCGGAGTAGACGCCAAAGTAGTTGGGTAATGAGTTGTCTACCATACTGGCCCCTGAAGGTAGGGATGCAGTCGGTATACCTGATCGACGTGCCAACTCGTTGATCTTATGCCTCGCGATTTCAATGCCGTCACCGCGATCGACCAGGATGAACGGACGTTGGGCGACATGCAGCTTATGGAGAAGTTGTTGAGCCTTTTCCTTCGTATGCTTGGACTGGAATCTATCCACGGATGATGAGCCTTGATCGAGAGGTCTCTCTAGTGCCTGCGCTGGCACAGCTATTTCCACGACATCTGACGGCAGTTCGATATACACGGGACGACTTTGACGTAGCGCTTGTGATAGAACCCAATCGACCTGAGACGGTACTCTTTCTGGCTCCGTGGTTGCAAGATCAAGTTGTGCAACAGTGAATTTCTCTGCAATCTCACGATACACTCCAATTCTTGAATCAGCCAACGTGTGGTGAATATGCCGATGTGGCTTCTTGCCTCCAATTGACGCAGCTGAGACACTTCTTGCTTTTTGCGACGGGCTTCCGACGATGTGAACGACTGGTAAATACTCAGCATAACTTCCAGCGATGGCATTCGCTGCACTGAGCTCCCCAACGCCGTACGTAGTCATCAGTGCTCCCAGACCTGTTCCCAAGCGGTGACGCTGAGACCGAGCGTAGCCATCTGCTACGTAGCCCGCATTCAATTCATTGCAGCACCCGACGAATTGTAGCCCTGACCGCGGGAGGTGATCAAGAGCTTTGAGAGTGAAGTCACCAGGGACGCCGTAAACATGTCTTGTACCAGCCTGTCGCAAGCGTGTAAACAAATAAGACGCCAACGGGATACTCCTTTTGGGCATGATGCTTCAATCAATAGCGTCACAAAACTCACATTATGTTAGGAAGGGAGTACCCCATTTTCGATATGCCTTAACTCTGTTGAGTGATTTGTAATATGTGGTCAGCCCTAGTTCTTCACCCATTGGCTGTCAATCATGTAGACCAGCCTCACCCTAACCCTCATGTCTCAGATTGTACATACTGGCGTTGTACACCAACAGCATCAAAAGCTTAATAAGCACTCCTGTTAGTCTATGCGCCTCTTGCTTTACTGTACCGGCAGCAAGACTCGCCGCACAAACATTGCTTGTCAAGGTCACGCCAGTAGCTTCCAGAATAATCCACCGTGATCTCCATACCTGCTCCAATTCCTTTGCTCACAAGAAGGATATGTTGCGTCCCAATCCACGTAAACTTCTCGAACTGGGCGTTTGGTTTACAACTGTGATTCACAAACCTAGTGAAATTCCCTTGCCTTCTTTGGCAAATCTGGTATCTTTTCCCACTGACTTCATTGTCAAGGACATCCTGGTCCTCAATTCCCTTTGTCACGAGACCTAGAAATTCACCGATAGCGACGCCTCTTTCGAAAGGGACCAAAGCCTGAAGACCGTTGTTGCGTCCGTTGGATGTTCGGAAGACCTGCACTGCGCTTGGAAGCCTTTGACCACCAAAGAGACTTGCGAAGCATTTACAAGCATTGGTGGCGGGTTCATTGGACTGTATTTGTCCGCATACATCGCAAATAATGCTGTTGGTAATGCACACTGCGGCGTTTGGCGGAGGTATCCAACGAGGATCATCAGCTCCCCAGGCTTTAGTATCGAGTGCAGACTCATCAATATGCTCAAACGCAAACTGAGGATCCCACTCGAGATATGTGGCTCGAAGTGGGACGGGATCTGATCCATTTTGATGCACCACCCAGTCGTGTGGATGACCAGTAAACGCCCTCTGCGTCGATTCACCGACAATAGCTAGAAGGTGGCGCCAGTTTGGGTGCAAAGTATCTGCAGCCACCTCAATCTGTAGTCGTAGCGCCCGGGCTCGGTAGAACTTTTCTACGTCAAAGCCGATGCGGTATTTGCACAGACGATACAAGCCCATGCCCGAAAACACCAAGGCAGCCCAACCCAGAGCGTCCTTGATCTCCTTGTAGCCACGCCAAATGGCCATCTTATTTCGAAGTTCTTTTTCGGACCAGCCAAAGTCCGTGCAAGCCTCGGCTAGTGCTCTCATACGAGTCTTTGTAGATGAAAGCTCTGGGTTTGTGTTGCCGAGGTATTCCACATAAGAATCAAAGAGTTCTACCCAACGAGCCTGGACGATCACCTCGATGGATCGACAGGTGCGGCTGGCTTGGGTGACTCGGCGGCAGAAGAGATTGCTTTGGCTGAAGGACTCCGTGGTGGTATTTACTTGGCCTTGTGTTCCCCGCGCCACTGCTAAGCTTGGTAATGACAGATCATGATTCGCTTTGGTGGGAGCGTCAAGGTTGACCTGCTCACTTAGGACAAGAGGCTCAAGAGTTAGACCAGAATGTATCTGCTCCCAAACACCGACAATGAACTTGCTAAGAGATGACTCTTGAGCGTGAAAGACGCCATCGGGATTGGGTTTAGTTCTTTTAGGAAAGTTATCTTGCTTGACCTGGATCTGGCGACGGCTCGAGCTGTCGTCGTCAATAGAGACTGAATCGCTCGATAAAGCCAGCCGCAGTCCGCCCTTGCGTTTGCGCGAGACTAGATCTGTATTTGTGGGATTTCCAGTCACGGCGACATTTTCAGCGCGGCTGTGGTCGGAATCGGGCTGGGTCTGAGTTGGTGAAGGCTCGCAACGGTCACTTGACGGAACCACCACCGATTCGGTATCCAAGGTGATGTTATGACTGATAGAAATGCAATGCTGTGAGCAATTAGCCTAGAATTGACTTGTTATTGGAGAGAAGTTTACTGAAAAGAGAAACCCTTCTTTTCGACGCTGCCTATTGGTCTCATAAGTGCCGCTGTCATCATCGGCACTATCCCCGTCCTGGATAAAGGCTCGCAGACAGACTATGGGGTTGCCAATCTGATGCAGTCGAGCGTCTGCTAGCGCCTCCTTCAATTTGTCAAAAAGGTCGGTCTGCAGATTTTGTTGTAGATGATCCATGTTGCCGGACAATGTGGAAAGACCGTGATGGACTTGAGGACAGAAAGAAGCTTTTTTCTGCCTGGGCAGAATAGTGTATTTTGTAAGTGCCATTCGCCATGTCGGCCCGGGAGCTAAAATTAACTGTCCATGCCGTCATCAATCGCACACCATAAGATTTATACAAGGCCAATAAGTTGCCGTCACTTGATGTCTTCAGTCTTGCTGGCATCGGACCATCGGAGCTTTCTCCGGTGTCATTTATTAGACAGTTTCAGTCTCACAGGGCCCTTGCGCTGTGAATATGCAATGCGACACATCATGTGCGAGGTGCAGCGGAAGATTGCGGGTAAAAGGACAGACCTATAGCGACAAAGAATCAAGTATCCCAGAGAAATAACAAAATGGTCATGAACGAGTATGGCCACATGTCTCTGTAAATCCTACCGCCGAGGCCAATTGCCATGAAACAAACTCATAAGGATTGACCCTATGACTGTAAGGAACTTTATACCGTGACGCGATTGGCCAGCTCGGAGCTTTGACAGAGCGATTACAAAGCAGGGACCAACACATTTCATCTTCCTGTCGCAGATGCCATTTTCTCTGCTGCACAAGAATCATTCATTCTGTTAATATTTGAAATTGAAATAATTGTCGTTAAATATGAAGTCAAGATCCATGAGTCAGCAAATTTTGAAGCCTGGTGTCGACTATACCAGATGCCAAGCTGAATTCGACCTTCAGATGGCACTATTGAAAGACGATATTAAGAAGCGATTTGGGTGGACTTGTGAGGAACAAAAAGGACAAGCGGGTCAATGTTACCCATGGAATTCAAGTATTGTTGGTATGTACACTCTTGATCTGAGAGGCTTTTACTCAGTGTCATTGCAGAATCAAACGTCGGTCTAAAGGCGGGATTGGGAGCCAGGGTATGACACAGAATGAAATTTTGGGGCAAAGCAACAGTTCGCCGGAGTTTGACATCTCAATCCATCGAGAGATTATGGTTTCAATATGTTATTCAATTTTCATAAGCAAGCAATCGAGTACTGAAGACAAAAGACTCATGTGGCATTCCAAGGTCGATGTGGTACACAAGTGCAGGGTTGGGAATGCAATTTGTTGAAGCAATATGACACACCTGATTTCCCTCAACTGATGTGCATCAAACAGATGAGGCGGAGTTATGAGGCGGCGAAGATTCTTGTCCATAATCACTGCTGTAAAATTCTGCCCGGGCAGAAAAGACGGAATCTTGTCACAGCTTCACTAGACTCGGAGCACTAAACGAGGACGCCACCCGGATACTTCCTGTTCAAGTATAAGAATATATGTAGTCATCTAATTTGAGTAAGCTTATATAAAGAAAAGAGATATCATCTTCGCTATTTCTTGTTAGACCCCATCACTCGCATCCCCTTTCGGCCCTCAAGAGCTTTTTGTTTTGTTCCTCCACCAAAATGTCCCACGATATAGAGCCTGGTGTCTCCTCCAGCGATCCGGAATTCACCCGCGAAAAGACAAACCTCTCCTACTCCTATGATAACAGACGTGGATGGCGACGCTGGCGAATATTTCATCCTGGTCGAGGAATGTACCACGATGTCAAGCGAAGATTGCCCTACTACTGGAGTGACATTACCGATGCCTTTACCTACCGGACTGTTGCTAGTACAATCCGGATGTACTTTGTCAAGTACGTAACCTACCACGCGCGAATGGTGATACTGATGCTCTACATAGCCTTCTCCCTGCCATAGCCTATACCCTCGACATGTATCGTCGAACTGGGCAGTTCTTTGGCATTAACGAAGCCCTATTTTCTTCTGCCCTGGCAGCCATTGTCTTCAGTCTATTCAGTGCCCAGCCTCTCACCATCGTTGGCGTCACCGGTCTTATTTCTCTATTCAACTTCACCATCTATGACATTGTCAGCATGTATGATGTCTCTATATACCCCCAGTTCGTAGCCTGGACGGGCATCTGGGCAGCCATATTTCATTGGCTTGCTGCTCTTTTTAACACATGTGATTACATGCGTTACGTCACAGACTTTTCCAGTGAGGCTTTTGGGATGTATGTTGGAATTATCTACATCAGTAAGTCTAGTTGATCACTGGTACCGTACTTGGGCGCTAATACTTGATGGTCAGTCAAGGGAGTTGAAGAACTCGTCAACGAATTCGACCAATCTGGGCTTGCAGCGGGATACTTGGCCTGCATCATTGCTATACTTTACTTCGCGACTGTGTACACTCTTGAGACGTTGGGGTCCAGTACAATATGGAGTTCGGGAATTCGCTTGATCCTCGCCGATTATGCCTATGTGGTAAGTGCTCACGCAATTGCTACTTACCTAATAACCGACTGACTGGCTCGCTAGTTTGGTACGCTCTTCTGGGTCGGCTTTTCACATTTCCCTGGTACCCTCACGTCAACACACATTGAGAGGGTGCCTATCACTAAGGCTTTCTATCCAACCCAGTCAAGAAGCTGGCTCATTGACTTTTGGAATTTGGACGTACAATGGGTCTTCATCGCCATTCCGTTTGGCTTTCTGACCATGCTCTTGTTCTATTACGATCACGTATGTTACCACCCACCCGCTCCATATCATTCGCTGAATAGGGAACAGAATGTCAGTAGCATCACGGCCCAGGCCAGGCAGTATCCGCTCAAGAAGCCAGGCGGTTTTCATTGGGATTTCTTTCTCCTAGGGTGCACCACTTTTGTCTCGGGCATCCTGGGACTTCCTATGCCTAATGGTTTAGTGCCGCAAGTACGTCACTTTCACGAATTTTTAATGCAGATCATTGACCTCGAAACCAGGCACCTGTCCACACGGATTCGCTGACAATCTACGAAGCCGAATTGCAAATTGTCTCAACCTCGGAAGGAGAAGGTGCTGAGATACGCCGACCAGTCACCAGGGCCACAGCTGTAGTCGAGCAGCGTGTATCACATTTCCTCATGGGATTGGGACTCATTGGAACCATGACCGGCCCACTCTTGGTAGTGTTGCACCTCATGCCAGCAGCTGTCTTTGCTGGCGTGTTTTTTGTCGTTGGTGTAAGTATCATTCCATACACCCGAGCTTCACATAGCTCATCATAACTCCGTGGCATCGCTAATCATCCTTGGCTAGTGGGGATCAATCGAATCCAACGGCGTACTCCAGAAAGCAATCTATCTGCAATCCGAGAAGCGTTTTATACAGCGCGACGAACCTCTGCTTCATGTCCAGCGACGCAAAATCATTCTTTACATAGGGCTGCAACTCTTTGGTGTCGCCGCATGCGTGGCCGTGTCGCATACCATCGCAGCCATTGGGTTTCCTGTTCTGATCATTCTGCTCATCCCTCTGCGTATCTTGCTCGTCCCTCGGTGGTTTTCACCTCGAGAACTTGAGATCCTTGATGATTTTACAGCCACTAACAAGACGGTATTGGCTAGTTTGGGTGGAAAGCCTGTGCTGCACAAGAGTTCGAAAGAAGAAAATTTGGAGGTACATGGTGTGACTCGACAACGGGCGGGAAGTATTCACTGGTAAAGCTTTTCTCTCTTTTGAGATGCTTGACGTTGGCAGACAAAGAATCTCCTATTAGACGCTAGCAGTCAATGTATGAATCTTGACTGCACAACAAACCTTGAATGCATCGCCAAGATGGCTAATCAAAGTCTATACACCGTTAATTTTAGTTGGCATATTCGTCAGGCCTCATTTCAAGGAAACATGATTTACATTAGCCCTCGCGAGCTCCATTATATCCCACATTAATCTGTCCTTGATGTACACACAGCCTCATCCCACAAGTGCCTTACAAATCCACTCTTTTGTTCCACGACAGGCCATACCACCTTTGACAATATTGCCTTTGCTTCTGGCCATTCAAAGACACCCATAAGTCTCGCCTGCTTTCTTAAAGCAGTTTGGAAGAATTGCGTGGCCGACAATAGTCTTCTGTCCTTTTCCTCCCTGAGATATACTTGAGAACCTACCAAGCCAACTAATAATTGCCAGAGAATGAATTCATCGTTTCTGAGCTTTGTTTCATCCGACAGAGTTATAGCCACGTCGTGCTGAAAAAGGGTGACGGTGTACTTGTGAATCCGTCTTTGCACAGGCTCGAGTGCGCCAAGAACGAGCTGCATATAAAGAATCGAAGCGATTACCAGTCCACACCACGGTCCGGTAAATGACGTCGGCTTTGTTTTTGAGTCTTCTGTGTTCTCTTCTCCCATGGATATCGATCGCGCATGTGCCATAACATAATCCCCCAGTATTTTCGACGCCGGCCCTCGTCTCCAGAAACCGTGGAAAGTCTTTTCCGAAAACTCGTCTCGCTGGTTGAGATAGACATCGTCTAGACCTACTGTAAATTCGCGAAGTGTTTCGATGATACCGTGCACATCAGCGTGGCCTAATTTTGCACCGTGTGGCAAAGGACTGAAGAAATAAGGGAAGAGACGAATGGCCTGGAGTTTAAGCGCGAGAGACTCTGTACCCTCTTTTTGATGCCATAGATGTGACATTTCGACGATCTTTGTTCCTGGCAGGGCGTCGAGGCTGCTGCCCCATCCCTCTATACGGACTACACCTCCAAGCAGGCTCTTGAGACCGCAGAGATAACTATATGACCTGTATGATATTGTCAGTATGGGACAGATGCGTTTGCGTACAACGGGACTATACATTATAAAGTACCGGTTGGCAAGCTCCTGATCTGTGGAGCGACCGTTCGGACCTGGAGCTGATTCATCGTGGCCAGTATCGATGAGGGCTAATATGCCGCTGACATGAGTCTCGGCTGGTAGAAATTCACCTTGACAGATCTGTGAATTGGTGAGCTCGGCATTCCGTTTTCTGTGTAATGTAAAGAGATACCTCTGTGAAAGCTAATGTGGCCATTTGACGTATTATCTCTGCCTTGAGCTTGCTGTCTCTGGATGCAATCCATTGATTGATCATTCGCATGACTTCAACTTTGTGAAATAGAAAGGTGGGTTCGAACAGGGCAAGGTCACCGTACTGGAACGAGAAATGCATCCCAGCTAAGAGAATGGCGCTCCGTAAGGCGCCAGGATCGTCTACTAAAGTTGTCAAGCTGCACAAGTAAGTCGGCTATATATGATGGGGTGGATAGAGACAGCACATACCAGTCTGGACCGGGCATCTTGAAGTTATTTTCTGATTCAAAGACTAGTCGAGGGTCAGCACCGACTCGGTGTTCCAGTGGAAGAGAGATTCATACAATATTGGAACAGCTCGTGTGACCTTAGAGGCATGTTGATGCCCATCTTGTTAAAGCCCGTGTCGCGGTTCAAGAAGCTCAACCGTAGGGGTATAGTGGTGACACGACTCGCCGACACCAACTCCCGCGACGTTGCTCCCACCTCCCACGGAGTCTGATCCCAGGGCTGTACATCCTTCTGCTGGGCCCTGCGTTCCCGTAGAGGGATCTTGACGGGCGCATATACACAGACCCTATCACCCTTGACACAGCTGGAGCTACATGTGAATGTTTAGTCATCAGGCCACTGAGCAGGACAAGGACAGCGGGTAACTGTACCATTGCGGGCGCTGTTCGTCGCAGCGTTTACGGCGGTTGCGGCAATTCGAGCAGCCCGTCCTGCTGCGCGTGTGAAACTGACGGACGCGAGATGCCTTTTCCTTGTTAGTCAGCGATTCGCATGCTTCGTCTTGTTGGGGCATGTTCGAGCTGTTGGTTTCACGTTGTCGCCTGCGTTTTGAGGTGGAGGAAACGGTTCGAGGTGAAGGATGACCAATGGACATGTCAGCGCTAGTCATGCTTTGGCGTGCATCATATGACTCAGCACCAACTGGCCAATCATATCATATACCCCTTCCAAGTGCGTGCTGAAGTGTAATCTTAATTAAGCCCTTGTTGTTTGTGACAGGTTAGACGATGGACAGTCGGTGTTAACTATGATGGAACAGCTGGTTTTCCCAAATGAAAGACTTTCAATTGAATAGTCAATATAAACGCGTCTCTTTACTTGACAGCCCTCTGTTGGTAGTGTCCTTCAGTAGACGACACCACGATTTTGTATACTATACGCCGTCGCTCACAAATATCTCACATGTCACAAACTCTTTCTCGTCAGTCATCTTGGCATATTTAGGTTGTTCCCGATTGTTCGTTTCAAGTAAACATCTGAATCCATTTATGGATATCATGTGACGTCTTTTGCAGAATGACAGGGAACCGTCAGCCCTGTAGCGATCCGCTAGCTTCTCTGAGGCCAAGTTAGACCAGGGGAAATATTGTTAATTCCGTCAGGGTACGGACAGTCACACATTAGTATCACTTCTCAACAAGATTCACAAGTATCCGTGCTCACTTGACCATGTCCAGATGCAAAGACCTTTTCCTCCCAAATCTGACGGCGGACCAATCATGATTTGGCCGACAAAGGAGCTATCGCGTAAATCTACCCACCAAATGATGCCCCAATGACCTAACTAACGCAGCCACCTGACTGGCCGGAGCGTTCGCGCCGGATCCTCCAGGAACGACAACATTTTCGATACAGAGAGGAAGCCCGCTTTTCTCCCAAAGCTTGGACACCAATGGAAAGATCAAAAAACAAGTAATACAAAGTCTGTAGAATCATCAAGTGGAGCGCACGTCATCATATTATCACTCTCCGCAATACCTCGCCGTCTATGCTCCGGTCCGATTACCTCATATCGATGTCGAAACCAAGGTTTCGATCTGAGATTAGATCATTTATATAGCCTATCTGAGCCAATTCTAAAGATGCGCCCTTCGGAGAATATCAATATACATTAACCAATACGAAATTATGGAGGATCTCAAATCATATCTGCAGCAGCTCGAGAGAGACTTTACCATCGACACAGCAAAGCTCAAGCATGTCACGAATCACTTCGTCAATGAGCTGGAAAAAGGTATGCCTCGACAAGTAGGTAAAACGGGCCCAACGGCTGACGTAAAACCCAGGTCTTGGCGTCAAGGGCGGCAGCATTGTTAGTGCAAACCCCATCTCAATCACTGGCTCACACTAACATCAACAGCCAATGAACCCAACTTGGGTCACAAATTACCCAACAGGCAACGAGACAGGGAAATATCTGGTGCTAGACCTTGGCGGCACAAACCTTCGCGTTTACTCCATCGAACTTACAGATGAAAAGTCTGGTTTCAAGATCAATCAAGTCCAGCATAAGCTGCCCAACGAGCTCAAAACTGGGTCCGCAGACCAACTGTGGGACTTTGTCACAGAAATTCTAGAATCCTTCTTGAAAGAAGCAGGCTTCGACTCCAATGTCATCACAGATTTGAGTTTCATCTTTTCATTTCCCACGACGCAACGGACAATCGATGAAGGAATCTTGCAAAGATGGACGAAAGGGTTCAATGTCGCTGACAGCGAAGGCCAAGATACCGCTGAGGCACTAAGACGCGCCATCGCTAAGCGAGTGAGTCAATTCAGCCTCATAAAAATGTCACCATAATTAACGGTTGTAGAACCTCCCGCTCAAGGTTTCGGTTGTGACCAACGACACAACCGCAACGATGATTGCTTCGGCGTATCTCAACTCAGACACCGCCATCGGCTGTGTTTTCGGAACAGGTTGCAATGGCGCCTACATCGAGAGAAGCCCGGCAATTCACAAGCTAGCCGACCAGAAGCTTCCTGCAGACAGTTTCATGGCTATCAACTGTGAATGGGGTGCTTTTGACAACGAGCATGCGGTTCTGCCCTTGACTTCATTCGATATTGCCATTGACGATGATTCACCCCGCAAAGGACAGCAGGCTTTTGAAAAGATGGTTGCCGGATTGTATCTCGGCGAACTGTTTCGCTTGATTATGCTTGATGTTCACAAGCGATACCCAGAGTCATTTCTCAAGGGCCAGAATCTGGAAAAGCTTCAAGAGCCTTACTTTATGGATTCTTCATTTCTTTCAGCGGTCGAAGAGTACGTTCCTCGATCTACCAAAAAGTTGAACAAAGGACTGACATCGAATACAGGGATACATCTGATCATCTGAGAGACGCACGTGATATGTCTGTCTCAACACTCGGTGTATCACCCACATATGAAGAGCTTAAGTTTATGAAGGAGGTCGCGACCCTCATCACTATCCGAGCAGCTCGTCTATCAGCCTCAGGCGTTGGAGCGATATGTAAAAAGAGAGATCTCAAGAAGTGCCATGTAGGAGTTGAGGGCTCTCTGTTCGAGAAACATCCCCATTTCAAGTGGGAGTTATCTAAGGCCTTGGGTGAAATCTTGGACTGGGACGAGGCTTCAGCTGCGAAGAATGATGTCGAGTTTATGCTGTCGCCAGGAAGTGGTGTCGGAGCAGCTGTCATTGCCTCAACCTTGATCCGAAATTAAAGGAATAGAATTTTAGACTACCAGCGATGATTTAGATGGTATGATGAATTTGTTCAACGTCTACATAAATGGATTGATGATCCATACGGGGATCATGATAGAATAATGACCATTTGGAACTAATCCTCCTAGCTGCTTTGCACTGCGCACCACAACAGGAAACATGTATTGAGAGTATGGGAAACTGCTTGTGTCCCTTGATCAGTTATACATTTCTCTTTACTGTGGTGAGGTCTGGCAAATTATGATCTCATGGCTCATAGTTATGTTATGTATCACTACAGTGTCAGAAGGATAAGCGATGTACAAATAATATTGTGTTTTTTGGCCTAGCCTGCGTTCCTGCAGAGGCGAAATTCAAGTATAAGGGCTCTCAATTTCAAAGCTACTTGACACGGGCATGTTCGAATGATAGTGCCATCAACCATCGACGGAGAAGCTAGACAAGAAAGATACCTTAATCCACGGCGATCACAATTGTTAATGATTCGTATTCCTCAGCGACAATGCCAGCTGACTCAACTTCAGAAAGATTCCCCGCTCGACGGTTGATTGTGATTATGTAGTTGCAGTCTGCTCAATAGTAAAAACAAGAGAACCTGTGACACTCGCTCGCATAATAGCCTAGCTATATATCTATGGCTATATGATCTTACTCATTGAACCGTTTGGCTATGTGACTAACTTATATGTATTTACCATCTCGTATTCTAAGATTAATGCTTGTCGCCAAAACATCATATGATTCACTTATCTTGTCACTTTGAGCAGTAAGGCGATAAGGCTAATTACTTCTGATTGGAGCTAGCGTATAGACTCAATAAATCCACGACGCCCTGTGGATACAATTTAGACAGGTAAGCGAGTGAACTCTAACTCTCAGTGGCTGCGAGTGCGAGAGGGTGGCTTAAGTTAGCCGGGAACTATCTATAGCCGTCTTCTATCCAAGCGACTGAATGATATGTTCTGAAGTCGGTGGCTTGGATCCACAGGGCGTGTTGAATTTGTTGAGTTTATGGTATTTAGCTTATAAGGTAGTGGGCCCAGGCATAAAAACCTGAAGGCCCCCCATTGAATTCTTCTAGCCTGCCATGAATATCCACAACGGGAGTCATCTTCACTCCCAAGGAATATGTGGTCAAAACAAATGTTCAAAGCTCTTCACCCACGTGCGTTGCCATGCCGATCTCTGTTACCATCTTTTGCCCCTCGACTACGTCGATCGACCTACGCCATGCGATGTCTGTCCACGGACTCAGTTCCCAACTACTCCCGTGTACGAATCAGCTCGAACAAGGACATAGAACAACTATATTGTCTTCTTCAAGCTTTCATTCAAGACCCGTCACGCACCCAACATGTCACAGAGGTTGTCATTCAAGCATGGGACTGGAACCAAAACACTCAGTCCTTGTCATACCAAGATGAGGTTGAAGAACGAATAGGATATGAAGAACTTCTCGATGACCCCGAACTCAGGCTGCGGAGATACGCTGGTCGCTTGGACCTGGATGAAGAAACAAATACGCTAGTGACCAAAAGTCTTGATTGGAAGCGTCGAGAGCACGATCTTAGAATTCAAAACGAAATGGAGTTCGCCTCTGCTTTGATAATTCTTCTTTTCTCTCTATGCGAGAATATTTCCTCCTTGTACCTCACTGAATGCTACCACCAGAAACCCGTTTGGGACTATCTGCTGCGAGGAAATTACGGACAGATGAGGAAGCCACCACTCCAGAAGCTTAAAAATGTCCACTTGATGAACAATGTTTGGATTGAGGAGAGAGCTTATGACAGCATCGAAATCCTACAATACATACAGCTGGTCCATCGACTACCGGCTCTTGAATTGGTGACCATAGACGCCATCCTGCCATATGAAGCAGAACGCGGTTTCTTTGTTCCGGGGACGGGCAATATGAAAAAGATGGAAATTACTCATTGTGATATGACCGGAGAATTCCTGGCTGTCATAATTTCCATTCCCAAAGCGCTTGAAGAACTCAAGCTCTCCATCGGTGGTTTGTGGGGCCCTGATGGTGGACTACCAATCATCCGGCCGTCGCATATTGGCCGGGCGCTCTGGGCGCATCGAAATTCGTTAAGAATGTTGGATATTGACCTTAGTGTGTTAGTGCACGGTCAGTTTGATCAGAATTACGAGACTAAAGATGCAGTGAACGAGGAGTATGATGAGTCTGATCCGGAGGAAGAATATCAGTATGACGAGTATGGGCGCGATCGAATTGCTCTCGATAAAGAAATTAGTATCAAACGTGAAGAGGTCGATTTTAAAATCTACGACCCGACTATTGGTTCATTTCACGACTTCCCTCACCTCACGCATTTGAGCATAAGTATCAACACACTACTAGGGCCTGCGAATACCTTGGAAACTCCCAACCAGCTCGTGGAACCAGCACCCTTTCGACCGATAAACGGTCTGCCACCCAATCTGGAATACCTCTGCATTTACGGATATGTTCGAGGGAAGGAGGTGGATGTCGATGGGCTTATCGACGAGTTACTGGCTGGAAAAGATGAGAAGCTACCGAGGCTGAAAGTTATCAAAGGTATTCATGAGCATATACCGTGTTTGGGTGACATTCATGGTCGCGGAGACGAACCTGATGAAGATAAAGTGTATGTGAGAGAGAACTTGAAGTTCGAATGGAAGGTGGTGTGCCAGTCAAACGAATCTGCCCAAGGTGCAAAGGATTAGCACTACTGGTCACTAAACTAGTTATGTCTACAACTCTACTAAACTTGTAATTATTGGGTACAACGCATATATAGCAACCTGGTATAGCAAATTTCAACCAATTAAGTGTGCAGTGTGGCCGACACACCTTGGCCTACAAAACCCGGAAGGCATATTGCGTTTTCTTTGTGACTTCAGCTGGAAAGCGGAAACATAATTGCGAATACCCCGAGGGTTTGATGGACAGTCACAGATGTGCAGCTGAAGTAAGATGAACCAAGCCAAATCTAGAACCATTGAGATCTTCGAGGTGGATGAGCAGCTGCTCAATACACGGATTCGTGACTAACGAGATAGCGAATCAAAGTGTCCAAGTTGGGTTCGATAAAGCCTCGCCGTCCAACGCCGTAGTAAAACCATGGAGGCGAATATCAGTCTGATCTCAATTTCCCCTCTACCATCCATCACAGGGTTTGCTTAGTAGTCAAGACCCAGTTCAACAAGCAATAGCGTCACAGAGGTAACCTTCTACACAACGAGTTGAGAACCTACGATTATGACTGATAAATAATTATATCAAAAGTTTCTATGCATACCACTCCTGATCAGCGATATGGGGTTCCTCCGAGTAATACACTGGCCAATTTTACTGGAGTTATACAGAGTAAGAAGACATTACTAACGCATATACTGCAACCTGCAAGCTACTTTGCAATCTTGTGACGAGACACATATGACCGAAGCTACCAGCAAGGGACCGACGAGTCCGGTTATCAAGCTCAACTGGCCGAACTCTATATAATTTCTTTATGCTGCCCCAACAGAGTTTCAATCAGCTCTTCTTACTATATGTTCTCCAAACCATAGGGGGATTCCATATTCACATGGCTTCACATTCGAACCACAGTGCTCATTCACTACCCAGCTTTGCCCATGTTGCTCCAGCCCTCACCCCAGTACCCCATCACGGCTTCGGTGAGATAGGACATCAATACAATCTAACATTAGTCCTACTAACCCTTCTTAGCAAAATGCCCTCTGCAAGAGATACTTGCCATTGGTTAAGATAGTAAAAATCGGATGGAACCATACATGCTGAAGAAATTGATCTTTGCCTCAACTCCGGACGACTGACTTCCATCTGCATATATGACCTCTTTGTACGTGCGAATGCCTCTAGGCATCATCAGCTCAAACAAACTCTTTAGTCTGTTCATCACACCAGTCCCAAAACTCTGCCGCGATTCCACTACCGCCATCATCCTTCATCTTCAAGCTCTGCAGAAGATCCTTCCTGGGACTCGGATGCCATCTCCCCCAAGGAATGCCATATCTTCCACCATCTTCGAGCGTTATATTGGTACTGACTCCAGCCCAAAGCTCCGAATAGGCTCCTCGCTTAGGTGGATGCAAGAAGATTTTGTTTGGCACTCTCAGATGCCAAGGCACGCGATCCCAGATATTGGTCGACAGGTTGCCTGGGTTTTGGCAGATGCAGAGAACCCCATCAACGCGCACGCGACGGTCGAATTCAGAGGCAAGAAACCAGTTTGCCGTTTTTGAAATGGTGTAGTTTCGTGTTGGGTCCTTAGACTGATTCCCAGGAGTCAGCTCTGTCAGCGGTACTCCTCCTGGAGGGGCCATCATGTCCATTACTCCAGAGCCTGTGAATATGATTCGTATCGATGACCCAGGGTTTCTGCTGGCAGTTCTTTTCAAGATGGGCAGTAAGAGCTTGGTGAGGAGGAATGGTGCAAGGCAGTTTATACCGATATGAGGTTCGTGTCCTTGGACCGTCAGTTCGTCATGCGGCGCAGCACTGATGCCCGCGTTGTTCCATAACACATCGAGACGAGTCTCCTGTGCCAAGAAGGCAGAGACACATTCTGCCACAGAAGCAAGGTCATTGAGATCGACATGTAGAGTCTTCAAGTTGCCATTGCTCTCGGGGTTGGCAGCCTTTATGGCCTTGATAGTCTGTGCTGCTTTGGTGGTGGACCGGGCGGGTAGATAGACCGTGCCTCCCTTGGCATAGAGCATCTTAACGAGTTCTAACCCAACACCATTAGTCCCGCCTGTCACCATGAATACTCTGCCATCAAGTGAAGGCACATTGTCTTCAGTGAAGGTGGGTTTGGGTGGGAAGAGTTGAGTCCATATAGCCTGCATGACTGAACTCGATAGGAATGATGAGGATTCTTGTGGCGTTAAAGGATCGAGAGAGATGTTGGGAATTTGAGATTCAATTTTACGAGGTTGGAACCAGAGTGATATTTATAAATGCGAGAGGGAGTTTCTCTAATAATAACCCCTAGTATACAAGTTAACCGAGGCTGACAGTCAGGGCCATTAGTTTTGTCAGAATTGACAAGCCAAGAAAAAAGTGGTCAGAATACATGATACTACTGTCTCCCAATAAGCATCCAAATGAGTGTCAAATGACTAAATGATGTGTGTTTCTCAGTCCATCACTGTGGCACCTCCACTTGCAAGGGCGGCTCTCTCCGCTGAGCCCTCCAGAAATTACTTGTCTGAATGATACCGCTATCTATCAAAAACCACCATCTCTTGGCAAATTCCTCTCCAATTTCCCATCCCATTGGGTCCCAAGGCACCACTCCCCATACTTTCAAGCTACCGAACCGTATGTCGCGCATAAGCTCTTCCTGGTTGATAACAGAGAGGGACTTGAGAAGCCGATCTCTCAATGACGCCCACGGTAGCATGTCTACGTATGACATATGAGCAACACTCTTTTGTAGCTGAGTTGGTGCAATGGAAGGAGGGAGCTCGTTGGTCAAGGCTTTGATATGAAAACCAGGGTTGGCTTGACAGTCGAGGCTGAGGCGCTGGGCAATGACGGCTAGGGCTGAGCAGGCAGTCATATCGGTTACGACAAGGAAGTGACTATCTATGGTAGGTCCTTGCGGTAGGTATTGTGCATATAGTAGGTCTGGATCAAACATGTCTGCCATGGCTATTCTGATGTCGACGGCAGATACCTGATTAAGACTGGAAACAGCAACAGTTTCTGTAAGGGTACCCTGGCCCACGTTGCCGTCTCCAAATGGCACTGCTTGCTTCTGTTTTCCAGCCATTCGAGAGCCTTGTCTTAATTAGCTCGATATCTCATGACATCTGCGCCTCGAAACGTACGTCTTGCTCGCTGAGACAAGCGATTTTGGATCCGCTTGCGCTGGGCGGGGTCTGGTACAGCGGTCCAATCATCTGCTGTGGATTTCACAAATGGCTCCCAGTTGGAGTTCATTTTGACCCGTAAACACACGAATTGATGGATACGCGGTGCATTAAAGAGAATCGGGCGGTGCCTGACGTGTTCGTGTTCATTGTCAGAAGAAAGAAAATGGCCCAGAGTTACTGGCTTCAGCATTACTACTTGTCCATTTCTGACATTTCTGACAGTGGGACTTGTCAGATTGCATAACCGAAGACCTTGTCCAATCACACCTTGAACTAACTTGTAACAGGCCTAGTCCGCTACGTTTCTCATTCAGCCCTTTGTCAGTACGTCGAGAGAATTCATCTGTAAGCATTCCTTAGAAACCTCATATCAGGTAATATAAGTCGATGCACAGCTCGTGGCACTCAATCACAGTGAGAATATGTATAAATTGTTAACACAAAAAGCTCAGTTAACCTTTGTGTCAGAACGCGCACCTCGATGATCCGATAGATGGCGCTATATGAATGAAGAGATTTTCACCGCACCTGAGTTTCAACACCTCATGATAACATTGTTATGGGCTGAGAATGACTACCCGAAGCCAGCTATATGAAAACCATGAAGAGGTTTATGAGTTGAACGCTGATGCATGTCATCATAGCCTTGGAAGAATTTAGGGGCGAGTTGAGGAGACAAGCAAAAGATCTAGACAAACAGTCCGCGGAAAAATAGGGTTACTTCATAGTGTAGGCCGTTTTTTAACCTTATCTTCGTACCTACCTCAAACGGTAATTGTTCATGCTCATCCTGTCCATCACTTGGAGCTATCGTGCATGCCAAGAATACCCCTCAGTTCACAGTTGGCTTGCTCATACTGACTCTGTCACAAGGTGAAATTCAATGCTACCAGGATCTTCTGATGTAACGGCTCGTCAATGAATGATACCAATTTTGCCGCGGAGTCAAGATTAAGCTCCGGTTGAGCGCCGAATGTCGGAACGATGGGGACCTTGATCGCCGCCCTTTTGTACTTAAGCTGCTTTAAATCCTTCTCATTGCTTGCAGTAAGCATCCATACTGTATCCTCATGACCCAATAAAATGGCACAAATAACGATACAGCGTGGTTGTACTCTCGCAGCCCTCGTAGTAGGAGCCATGGCCCAATCAGGCGGCATCCAGACAGGCTTACGATATGGCGAAAAGTGGGCACCTACAATCAAGGACTCGAGTCTTGTCGCGACCAAATTTCCCAACGTAAATATCACGCTTCGGTCTCCAGCATTCCTAAACCCCAGCAAAGTTCCTGCTCGCTTCTCTAATGGCACAGAAGGTCCAACTGACGATATTGAGCTGGGTAAGGTTTCCCAAGATCGACCATAACAGTTATCTGACTGACGCTGTGACAAAGACTACTTTGTCCGCAATCTTGCTCAGAAGAACGAGTGGATGACCTACGAATCAGCGGCATTCCAGTCCGAAGAAGGTCGCGCTATTCCATACGTCTTCTTGTCCCTACCAAACTCCAACTCAAGCAGCGATAAACTGCGCATCTACCTCCAGGCTGCAATCCATGGCAACGAGCCAGCCGCAGACGAGTCTGTCCTTGCCCTTTTGGGAAAGATGGATGCAGAGCCGTCATGGGCAAAGTCAATCTTGGAAAAGATGGACATCAAAATCCTGCCCCGCTACAATGTGGATGGTGTTGCCTACTTCCAGCGCCAGCTCGCTTCAAACCTCGATCCCAACAGAGAGCACATTAAGCTTATGCGGGGACAATCTAGGGAGATCAAGCGTCTCGTAGGCGAATGGAATCCTCACATCTCCATCGATATGCGTATGTTGTCACATCTTCCAAGGCAAATAGATGACTGACTTGAATGTAGATGAATACACGGCCCCAACTATTTATGGTGGTTATTACCAGAATGGAGCCGATTCAATGATTTCAGGAGGGATAAACCCAAACATTCACACAGGTATCCGTGAAGAATTGCTAGAATTCTTCATCCCAACTGTTGGAAAGACCCTCGAATCTCACAGCCTCCGCTGGGAGCCTTACGTTACTGGACCTTCCAATCGCACTGAAGGCTCACGAATTCGCCTGACTGAGGCCGTTACTGAGGCTCGAACAGGCCGCAATGCTGTCGGCCTAACTCAGACCATCTCCTTCCTTCTCGAAATGCGTGGTATTCGCCTCGGCAACCAGCATTTTCAGCGACGTGTTGCCACTGGTCTTATCAAGATCCAAACCATCCTTGAGCTGGCTCGGGACAATTCCGAGAGGGTCAAGGCTGTTGTTGAAGATTCTCGTCAAGAGTTCATCAACAGCGATGAGAATATTGTCATTACAGACTCCTTTGTTCCAGAGAATCGAACGTTCACCATGGTAGACACGCGAAATGGCAGCGTCGTTCAAGCACCGATTGACTTTATGCGCACAACTCTATCAGTAGCAAACGTTACCCGATCGCGCCCGGAGGCCTACGTCATTCCTCGAACATGGTCTGACGTCACTGAGAGACTCAGAATTCTTGGGCTCAAGGTTGAAACTTTGAATTATGAGTTTCGAAGACATTTGGACACCTTGACTATTGAGTCTTCCACTATTGACCCAAACCTATACGAGGGCACGTACCTCAACACCGTCACGACAAACTCCACTAGTAGGGATGTTGTGTTACCTGTTGGAAGCTTTTACGTGAGCACGAGGCAGCAGAACGCGGCGTTGGCTTTTATTGCTTTGGAGCCGGAGAATATTGACAGCTATGTCACGTTCAATATTATTCCCGTCAAGGCAGGTATGGAGTATCCTATATTCAGAATTCCTCGTGAATGATTTCACACGAATAAATAACTGGCATTCGGCTTGTGTGACTAAATTTACCGGTATCGTTTTAGAAGTTTTTCATAGTTAAGCCATGCCAAGGTCCCATCATATAAAAGATTCACGGCCAGATTTCTGTCCTTGATTCACTTCTTATGTTCAAATAGTGATGCTAGGGTGGCTGAGACTTTGTCTTCTGCTGATAACCAATCAGTAGCTGATTAATGATGCTTTGCTATCATGGTGATTTTCCACGCAGAGCAGCGACTAATTTACATGTCCTCTTATAGGATGATTCACAGACCACTCTTGGTTCAGCATTCAACTAAATGGCGATCCTAAACTTCTATCAACATGCCAATTAGCTCTTCCTATCTTACTCAGAGAACAAGCTAGCAGTATATCATAGGTGGGTAGCATGATACGCAATTGTAATCACTATTCAGAGTCCTAGAATGAGTATAAAAGCTGCTTTTCTTTTTCTCATTCCAAACTCAAACTCGGCAATGCAAAAAGTTCAGTAAACATCAACCTTCAAAAACATCATCAAGCACCATTCAAAATGGAGAGAACTAACGATAACGGCGAGTTTTATTACACTCATTTCATCCCCGCAGATTTCATGACGGACATTGGCAAGTTGCGAACTGTTCTAGCAACAATCTATCCCACACCCGCAGGCAAGCTAAAGGGATTTGAAATAATGCAAGAATGCCCGGGAGGACAATGGGTACTTATCTCATGGAATAAGAACCCGCAGAATATCTTGGAGGAGGTCAAGAAGAAGGACGACAATGGCCTCAAGAAGGACTAAACTTAGTAAGGTCTACTCTAGCTGAGGCATTTACTACGTGGAATACGTGGACCACGGGAGCTTTCAGGCATCAAGGGTGCTAGATCAGGAATGAATACAGTCGATGGGCGTACCACCGTTCTATTTTGTGTCCTCATGAGAGTCTCGAGACCAGCCATGTCCCTAGATCCAACACTATATATTGGCCTTTGTGGTGATTGTCATCATATACGGAATCTAGTCGGTCGGATTGTTCCGAATCAAGAGTAAGTTTAATAAATTACGTATGCTTCTATTACACTGACTAGTAGCCTAAGCCGCAACCTCTCGCTTTTGAATCCTGATGTTCATGTTCTCAAAGTAACTCACACCTCCCTTGACCACATAAGTTCCTCTGTCAGATTCATCCACCCAATCGATCTTGAAGCTCCTCAGAAACTGCAAAGGTCCCTTATAAAGTTCCATTCGCGCAATATCCTGTCCGAGACAAACACGAGTACCGTATCCAAAACCCATACTGTACTTGCTATATTCCTTAGCCTTATCTTCATCCAGCCATCGCTCGGGCTTAAAGACCTCCGCATCATCGCCATAGATGTTGGGATCGCGATGCACAAGCCATGGGTTACATGTAACCTCGGTACCCTCGGGGACGAAGTGACCACAGACCTCAAGGCCGCCTTGGGGAGCGATACGGGGAAAAATGTTGGGTGCAGAGGGGTTAAGACGCATACTTTCCTTGACGCAGGCGATGTAGTAGGGGCAGTGCTCAACGACTTCATCGTACTGTGGCATCTTGGACAGATTTCCGGCGGCAGTGGCTGCGTCGAGCTCAGCAAGGAGCCTCTTGTACACAGCGGGGTTAGTGAGAATGTTGATGATCATGGCCTGGAAAGCAGTTCCAGTTGTGTCTGCTCCAGCGAGCAACACAAGAAGAATCTCAGCCTTGATGTAGTTGATGTCGAGTGGCTTGTCGTTCTCATCTCTAGCCTCGATAAATCTGGAGACTGATTAGGCCATTACACTGTTAATCACGACTAGTGACTCACGTCTGAAGCAAATCGATGCGTCCTCCTGTTGAACCATCTTCAATGTCCTTGAAGCGTTGCGCAATTAAGCGATCGCGGAATCGCATCAACGTTCCAATACCAGAATCCTGCTCAGGGCTGGCAACCATGTACTTGCCCAAGAAAGTACTCTTGACCCAGTTGGTGAAAGGATACAACCTTGCCATAATGCCGAAAGGAGTAAGACCATCATGGAAACCCTGGATAAGACCCTCGACGTCTGTGCCCTCTTTGACAAAGCCGAACGGAGCACCAAATCCAACCTCGGAGATGATGTCATATGCCATAAAGACAGCCCAAGGAGCAAAGTCAAAAGGTTTGTTAGTAGCAGCAAAATCCCGCTGCAGTCTGTCCATCCACGTGTTGATGTTGGCGTCGATCAACGGCTCCATCTTCTTAATGTTGGAGAAACTGTACAAGGGTGCTGCAATCTTCCTGTACCGGGCATGCATGTTGGAGTCTTGCATGTTGAAGAGGGACTCATCCTTACCAAAGCTTCCCGTGATGTAGTGCTTGGACTTGTTGGCGTAGCGGTTGTAGATCTTGGGTAGCTGAGTCGCATCACTGACCAACACCATGGTAGGTGTCACGCGAATGACAGGTCCTGTCATATGTTAGTAGTGTTGGTTGTCATTGATGTCTCATATCCTACCATGCTTCTTGTGAAGTTCCTGGAATGTCTGACACTCATCGGCCTTGACATTGTGGTAGGTGATCCATAGTCGCGTGACGCTACCCCAGAAATTGCCAGGGACCTTGGCGAGAGGGTGGAAGAAGCGATACTTGACAATTTGAAAGACGATGCTGAAAACAACATACGCGAGACCCAGCAGGGCGAGGTTCGCAAAGCCAAGCACAGCCATTGTCGTTTCTCAGCTCAGCTGGAAAAAAGAAAACAAAAACCTTAAAAAGCTGGAACGAATTGGGCCAATTGTTGGGAACGAGAAAACAATCATGTACTTTTTAATCTGCGATCGACACGGCAGAGACAGCGGCTCCTTGTTCCGGTACAAACTCCGCTCGCGTCGGATATGGACCTGTAACCGAGACTGAGACAGGCTCTTGATTGCGTTGTATGCAGAGGGGCGATCTTCTTCCCAGGTTGTTGAAAGGCCCGTGATTGCTATGCCATGCGTTGGGTGGGTTTGGCAGGTTCGGTGCTCGGCTTGCTACGTGAACCAGGGAACATTAAACAAAGACTGGAACCTTCGCATATTTCTTCCAATAAAGGCCATCACGACATGAACTGGTTGCATTGCATGTGCCAAGGGAGGCATACATGACAAGAACCAACAATGATTGACTCATGAGGGGCTTTCTACGGTAATGGCTTGAATCGATACCCGGCGGAAGCCCTGTGGCTGCGTGAAGAGATAAAACTCTGACCCTGGTCCTTATCCACCGCCGCTTGAGTCTATGCCAGGATTCTCGTATCTACCTGAGCAGCCGAGCCCATGGTTCACCCTTTTTCCAGGTCCTGAATCCTTCCTCATTTCTGTGTGTAGTATTGTATCAATAATGACAAGCATCAGCAGCGATCATCTACAGATCTCGATAAAGGAGAAGTTTGATAACCAGAAATTCTCCCCTGTTCTCGTTCATGCCCTCGTATGATATGATATAATACAATAATCCCTGTATGCTGTTGGTTGTTAGTGTCAAGACTCCACATTCGAGAAAACACCACCAGCCTCTGAAATGACGGAGAAAAGAAACTAAAGCACCCATGCAATCATGCATAATTAATGACTACAAATAACGGCGGCTAGAGCGGGTGGCGCAATGGTACTGTTTTAACAAACGTTGAAGAGCTTGGACTAGACTAGCTGGACGGGCCGTTGGCTAGCTTGTGATAGCCAATCCGTCGATCATGGCGAAATAACCTCAGGAATCTCGGGTAAAAGAGAAAAGAGGAACCGAGGCTGCAACCTCAGGGCGTTGTTTGACTGGACACATCCAGAAATGATACATCAGATGTGGACTCTACCGGGCCAAGCCTCCCCTGTTCCGGAAGCATCCCAGAAGCCAATCACTTTCCCAGCTCCACCAGGTGATGGAGACAGACGCAGGAGACGGTAGAATGTGTTGGTTCCAGCCTTCCAGCAACCAGGTGCCAAGAGACCCAAACATGCCTTCCCCTGGATAGTGCTGAAGAAGTACGAATATTAGCTTGTCTCTACCAGGTTTACCCTCGCTGCGAAGATCATTGCAAATTAATGCGTCGTGCTCGCTGGATCTTCTCCGGACTGCACCACGTCTGAGCACACTGACGCTGCCAGGTTGAGCAACGATTGTCATAACAGCTGTGTCGTATCATATTATCACAGTCTGAGCTGAAATGAAACGCCTTCGGTTTGTCTCAGTTGGTCTTGATGGCTGAAGGCTGAGTTTCTTTCTTTTAACTCGGCTCCAGCAATCCTTTGTGAGTTGAGAATAATTGCATTTATCTCCATTCATTTTTGCCTGTTCTTTGTTTGTTTTCCTTCTTACTCTCCATCATGCTTGAATCTCAAGGCTCGACGGTCAATTCCGTGGCTATTATTTTTGCTGTCATTAGTTTTATTGCTGTTGCTCTTCGCTTGTGGGCGCGGACGTGCATTGTCCAGTCGCTAGGTGCCGATGACTGTGAGTCTTCTTCTTCCCCGTTTTTTGTCACTTCTCTAACTTTTATAGATCTAATTTGTGTGGGAGCTGTGAGTTTGACTGGTAACCAATGGGTCGACTCTTTACTAACTGTTCGAGATTCTATCATGGGGTTTCATTGCATGCACGATAGCTTGTGAGTAATCCACGTTCCCCTCAAACAGTCTCGCTAACCAATATCCAGCTGTCAAGCATGGTCTCGGTAGCCACTACGTCGATGTCGAACCACGAGGCACAGACAACTTCATCGCCTACATGCAGATCGTCTGGCTCTCGTCTATCTTTTACAATGCCTGTCTCGGCTTCATCAAGATCTCGGTTCTCGCACTTTACACACGCCTCGGCGACAAGATGCTACGCAAGATAGCTTTCGTTATGATGGCAGTCGTTGGATGCCAGGCTGGGGCCAATGTTATGGCGTGCATCTTCCAATGCTCACCTGTAAAGGCTGCCTACGACATCACCATCTTGCCGGCGGATAAGAAATGTGTCGACATCAATGCTTTTTACCTGGCAAATGCAGCTGTCAATATTTTTACGGATATTCTCACGTATACTTTGCCATTCCCGTTGGTGTCTAAGCTGCGTGTTCCACGACGACAGAAGATTAGTCTGGCTGTCATTCTAGGCCTAGGACTCTTGTATGTACCGCCCATCACCATCGATGTCTATCACCATTACTTACACCTTTAGCGCCTGTGTATCATCCATTATCCGAATCACCTACATCCCTCCCATGCTCACGTCCGACGACCCAACCTGGGTAATCTCCAACGCCATGTACTGGTCCGTCATCGAGACCAACATTGGAATCCTCGCCGCTTCGATCCCATCTTACAAAGCCATCGCGAAACAATATGCTCCCCGTCTTCTCGGCAGTTCTGGCATGTCTTCCAGTCGCAAGATGTCCGGTTTCAAGCAGATGCCTGTCGAGCTGCAGAACGGCAGCGTGGCGGGTACTGGAGCGCCCAAGACTACTTTTGAAACCAACATCAAGAATGGCTTGGGAGATAATAGCAGTGAAGAGGTGCTTGTTATGCCCAGCGGTCGCATCGGAGTCAAGACTGATATTGTCTTTCAGTATGAGAATAATCTTGAACACGGCGCTGGGCCTAACAGGTAGATGGATGTTGTTCAGAGATCGTAAACTTGCATGCTACTTGAAACTCGACGATGCATGTTTGGAGTTTCCATTAGAAAGATAAAAGTTCATAGTATACAGAGAACAAATGCAAAATTGATAACTGAGCCTAATATGTCGTTTTGGCAATCTTGTCCATCCACGTGCTATAAGCCGTGTAGTAGTGTGTAGAGTCTCCCTTTTTCCTCAGCTCCTGCAACATAACCGCAAGATCCCCTTTGACAATTTTTAGCGGGAGCTTGACCAGATCGCTTTGCTGTTTCAAGTTCGACCCTATGGCAAACTTATAGCTATCTATCTCAATCCGTCTCAACTTGTAGCAATTCTCCCATCGGAAGTCTCCCTTCGTGGTGGCAGCTTCTAAAAGTGCATCAACCAACCATGATGCAACGGAGACATAAGGGTGGCAATCCTCAGGATATTCGTGGTCCCTACGAAAGGCTGAGAAAACAACCGTTTCTAAATTTTTTCCAAGAGCTAGGGCTCGGGCCGTGTCCTTCTAGTGATTGTTAACAAAATGAACGCAAGCTGTGATAAGAGCGGCTCACTAGGCTTATCTCGGCCGGTGCAAACTCAAATATCCGGAGTAGAGGCAGCTTCTTGGTGATAAGTTCAACGGTGGCAGCTGAAATGTAAGGGGGCTTGTGATCGCGGTAGACGCCGCCGTAGGAGAAGCGCAAGGTTTCCAGGCTTTTATGGTTCATGATCACTTGTAGTAGTCTCCTTGACAGTCCAGGATTTTGTTCCACACCCTCGAGATACCTGTTGTACTCCAAGATTTCTAGGCTGGTCAAAGTATCAAATGAGGAGATGAAGCGGTAGATGCCCTCGAGTTGATACTCGACTGCAGCATGTCTGTCACCCTCTGCTCCCTTCATTTGAACCTTCAACTTTCGCAATTGAACAGTTCCCTGCTCAGCGGTACGGAATTCATCCTCGAGGTGTTTGAAAAAGGTAACTTTTCCTTCTTCTAGATCCATAAGCGTCAATTCCCTCAGTCGGACAAAGTCAATGGCCCTGGTCAAACTTGGCAGCACGTTTCCACAGAACTGCCCCATGAACTGGATGCCCCACAACGAGAGTGATTTCAAGGCTGTGAAGTCGTGTGCATTCTGCGTAGCTTCTGGGTTACGAGACTTGATCTGATCAAGCCAGTCTGCCAGAAAGTTGGAATAATATTTACTGGTTTGGACTTCCAGGCTCTTGAGGGTCGTAAGAGAATTGAGGAGTATAGACTGGAGGACCTTCTCTTTACTGCTGACCAGTGCTCCGCCAAAGTTCCTATTAGTGATACTGATATGTTCAAGTCCGCCGATTTCAGCGAGTGATGAAATGTCTGTGCTTGTGGCCCAATCGTCGGTACCATATAGTCGTAGAGCTTTTAGGCTTTTCTTTGAGGCAATACTCTGTGTCATGGACCTGCGATCCTGTCAGTGAAGACTCACGACCACACTGTGTACGACTCACTCAGTAAGCTCCATAGTATCCAACACTTCCAAGTTATGAACGTTCTTCAGCACCTCTTCCAAATATCTAAGAACAATAGGCTTGTGCTTTTTTCCAGGGTCAACGCTACCAATAACCATTTCCCGAACATCGTCTGCACAAGCTGGCACAACCAATGGATCAAGAAGAGAAGAGAATCTCTCCTGCTGGCCCTTATACTTGCCTTCGCGCTTGAGTTGTCTCTTCTGCGCTATACTCAGGTGCGGCTCGAGCTGACGGATCACATGGGGTATATGTGCCCAGAAATGCACGGAGACAGAGACGCGCTTGTGGAGGATGGGCATGACGAGTGAGTAGAGTGTCTTGGATGTGGAGGCAAGCTTCACCATGCTTGGTGGATGGTCGACCTGCGTGATGTAAGTATCTATATTTAAGATCGATAGACTTCTGCTACTCACACTTTCGAGAATCGGTTGCAAAACTTCTGCAGGTAGCCTTGTCAAAGCATTTGGCTCTTCCTGTGGCGTCCCGTGGCTAGCAACCGGCTTTGTAGCTACCTCATTCACCCTAGCCTTCATTTTTCCTTTGACCGGTAATTTCTTTATCCCAGAAGTCTTGTTTTTCTTCATATTGGTGGGCTCGTCTTGTCCCCCATCTTCTGCCAAAACCCTGGGCCTTTTGCTAGTCCGAGTCTCAATATGTGCAGATTCGTCCGACTCTGCGGTCAACCCAAGATCCAAATTTCGAATTCTGGTGCTTCTTCTTGGGGCGGCCATTTTGATCTGCTCGATAGTTGGTTGGGGTGAAAAAGTCATGGAAGGTTTTAGGTGATTCAGGGACACAGATTTAGAATTATGCTATTTTATTACACATGTTTCACCATTGATTGGTTGGTCCTGTCCCTGAGCTATGACCGCTGTAGCCTAGATCTGCCTGCTATTTATCTCCACCGATGACTTAAGGCATTACGTCAGCACTAAGAATAGAATGAAAGTGACGTACATAAATTTATTACCCTATACCTGTCAATCCCAAGGACAAAATCATGGTAGGTTCACATTTCACGACTACACGTCATGGCAATGGCGACAAAAACAGACACGGGAAAACACTTGAACAGAGTATGCAGAGTCTCTCATTTGTTCTTTGAACACCTCTATAGTCCGCTGATAGCTTTGGGTGAACTTCTTGTGGCGGCTTGTCTCAACTGGTCTGATTATGACGTTCCAAAAACATGACAGCATAGTACATTTCATTACGTGATGCTGTGAAGCGATAAGAGAATTGAAAAATCTGATGTGTATAGGTATATGACTCCGTGGTAAGATAGCAGAGTCGAATTGGTGGTGCGAGAGTAGGGAGGTAAAAAAACTAATGAATCTTTAATCTGTTTGCCTCAATTATTCCTCCGGATTTTGTTTTTTTCGTTCCTCTATGGACACCCATTGCAAAAGCCCCAATCAATAGGAATAATGGGGTATGCTGGGATAGATAGTGCTGTAACCCATAGGGTATGACCATCCGGTATTGGTATGTAGATATGGTTGACAGTAAATCGCTGGAACATGCTGATAGTAGCTGTGCTGATATATAGGGATTGGTGGAAGATGATGAGAGTGGTATCCCTCGGTGGTAAAAAGAGAAGACGTGGAAGATGTGGGCGAAGATGGGAGGCTTGCAGGCGACAGACCAGGTAAGGGCTTGGGCAGAACGCCCTTTTTATAACCCGTAGGGCGAAATTTGGCCAGGACAGCTGACCTGTCGTCTTTACTTGGGTGGTAAATAACATCATAGCTCTCATTCGACGCCGAGCTCACGATAACGCGTACGGGTCCAGGTGACCCGTGGGTGTAACGTTTATTCAAGCAAAAAGGGTACTCCTTCCAAGGTCTAGCCTTTTGCAATTCAAGTCTTTCTCTATTATGGAATCGACGAGGGTATTTTGCTCCAGGTCTTGCGTAGAGGTCAGGCACATGTTTGGCCTGCTCTCTGACTTGTGACGCTGGGATGCATCGGTACCACTTGTCGTCCTTCAGCTCCGCAAGAGAATAGTATGAGCACTCCGACGAGCACTCGTCCTGGTCTTCTTGTGAAGCTAGAGGGAAAACAGACAAGGTTGCCATTTGATTATCTAACTCGCTGAGAGCCGCGAAGGTGAGTGCCGCCATCGTGAAAAAGTTGACTACGGTAAAAGAGCAGATATGGTATTTATTTTTCTACAAGGTGGAGGCGCCGAACTGCCGGTATGCAATGTCTTTGTAAGAAATGAGCTATAAAAGGTGCCGGTGTTGTGTGGCTGTATGGCAAGGGCCTTACTAATTGACAAGACGAGAGTCGTAGATGAAGTAAAAGACAATTTCGTGGATTTGTTATAGCTGAGAGAGAAGAAACTGCAAAGGATAAGACATCGCTCAAGAGCAAATTTGATCATGACCTGAGTCTTACTTTTCGGATTGAACTTGCTTTCTGAGAAAGATGTAGTAGGACAAGCAAGGAAAGATGACAGGACCAGCCGTGATAAGTTGAAAGGACAGCAGGTGAAAGATAGGTGCACCAAAGACTAGCTGCGTGCTTGCAAGAAGTAAAGTGAGTGTGAGAATAAGTAGAAAAGATGTCTGCTGCAGGCAAAAAAGCTGAAAGCGAGCGAAGTGCAGCAAGAGTAATGAAGACAGATGATGGAAGAGAAGAGTTGAAATCGGGAGAAGGAGAGACGGGCCTGCATATTTATGCCCGAATGTGCAAGATTTCTCAACCTTGACGGCCTTAGATCATTACTCCGATAGAGATTTACAAGGTTTGGTACGTGGACTTGTGACGCATATTATTGAAGTTTCTGTTCATTTAGAGATAATTTGGCCGGAATTTCAGCCACAATTAACGATATGTGTAGAAGCGCGCGTCTATGTCGGCATCACAATTTCTTAAGTGCTAAAGATTGCTATGTTCAGAGTAACAAGACGATGATATAATAACAGCAGTGGAAGGACGCTCGACTCCAATTCCAGACCATAGTATCACTATGTACATCTGCCACAAGCAAGAATTTAAGGGCAGAGAACAATGAAAAATTAGAATGAGGCCACATATTCGATGATCTTATAGAGAGAACAGCATAGCTATCCGATTTTGCTAGATACCATGTGAGGTAAGATGATATTTTTCGAACGAAGACTGTTACTCGTCCAATTAAAGGTTCATTACGAGGATAGGCCCGACAAGCTCAGATAATTCCTAAACTCTATCCTGGTCAGAAAAGATAGATGCCACAGTAATCGGGCCGCAGTGATGAACACAGAGGGGAGTGGCAGGAGGCATAAGAATCTGCTTCTTCAATTTAGTTACATGGCTGACATCCCATGTGGAAGGATAATTGGAAGAATCAGGGAAGACTAAAATTCCTTCAAGAATGAGAACTCAACGTTGATATCTCAATAGATCAAAAAACAAGTAATACAAAGTCTGTAGAATCATCAAGTGGAGCGCACGTCATCATATTATCACTCTCCGCAATACCTCGCCGTCTATGCTCCGGTCCGATTACCTCTGGTTAACATGGTCTTTATTTATTTATTAATCGAGATAGTCAAATCTTTTAACACCCCACACTCGACACGGTCAAGTGCATACCTACTTTCATTACACAATACCAACCATATCCTCTAGCTAAAGTGACATTCTCCCCAAAAGCTCAACCCCAACAGAATAATTGAAGCGTCTGGTTTCCATATTAGTATAAGAAGTAGTCAGAACTGGCGACTGGCGCTCGATCTAGCTTAAAGTATCCTGGCTGTAATAACTAGAATACCTATTGAGGATTGTATTTTTTAGATATACTTTCTAGCCTAGCCTTATTGATTGGGCTATATGTTACGATAATATTCTGAAACTGGCTGGTGTAGTTCATACCTGTCGCCCTTGGTGATAAGTTGTACAAATCCACTTCTCCCCTCAGACTAGCCACATAAGGACGTCGGAAATACCCGGACTTAACTGGAAATACCTGGGATTGACCGGAGTAAGCAGGGCAACCACATCTCTCAACCCCAAGTTCTTCGATCAAATACTTGATTCTAGACCAATTCATCTATTTCAACCCTTTCCCTGTCGTCATAAAAAGAACATACCCAGTTCCTGCTGCTTTGATCACCATGTTGCGCTGGGGTATGCTCGGAACGAGCTTCATCTCAGATGTCGTTGCCAAATCTATCCTCAACAGCAAAAACTCCACCATCGTAGCAGTGTTTGGTCGCGATGAAACGCGCCTCACGACATTCGCAGACAAACACGGAATAACAGAGCGATACAGCTCCATCGACGAGTTACTTGACAAGGCCTCTATCGACGTTGTATACGTCGGGCTGCCAAACCACATGCACACCCCCGCTGTCCTAGCAGCGGCCAAGCGGGGAAAGGCAATCTTGTCTGAGAAATCGTTGGCGACAACGATGGAGGACTCTAGGGCTATTGAGAAGGCTGTCAAGGAAGCCAACGTGTTTTTCCTCGAAGGACTCATGTATCTCACCCACCCATTGATGAAGAGGACGCAGGAATTACTTCTTGAGGGACACATTGGCCAAGTCCGTGGCATCTCGGGCTACTATTCCGCCAATATTTGGAAAAAGGCCAATCCTCTGAGCATGGGAACTATTTACAATCTTGGCTGCTATCCAGTCTCATTGCTCCATTTTGTCATGGAGACAGCATATGGCAGCGACGCTTTTGCTGCGCGTCAATTGCAAGGCTTTGGCAACATTTCCAAGGAGGGCAGTGTACATGTCCGCGACGCTTCCCTGACAGTCCGCTTTGACAATGGAGTCCTTGCGAGTCTGCAGTCAACCGACAGCTATGGAAACGATTTCTCCTTTGCGATTCTTGGGGATAAGGGCAGAATCAGGTTCCTGACTAACCCTTGGCTGCCTATTGCCGGTGACAACATCATTGAAGTCAAGACTTATGGTGGCACGACCGAGCAGGTTGTCGTTCCGACAGAGCTAGATGCTTTTGGACATCAGGTGAAGAGAGTGGAGGGTTGCTTGTCCCGTGGTGTTAAGGCAGCAGAGAGACCTTCGCCCAGCATTGACCAGAGTGTGGAAATCATGGGACTGTTAACTGAATGGGAGGCTCTCATCCAGAGACAACACCAGTGATGTAGATTTCTACAACAAACATATATAAAAAAAAATATCTAAACATCTATCGACGTGTGCATGTCTAATGATCTAGCTCGATTAAGCGTTGGCGAACCGCCTTTGACTCATGACAAATCCCAGTTCATGGCCCTTGTTCATGGGCTTTGGCGAACTATTTCCCCGTTCTTTCATCATCGCTTTCAAGCAATCCATAAGATCAGAGAACGACACAGATAGTCCTTCAGATCCATCAAAGTCTTCAGACTCGCCAGCCTTGATAAAGACATGCTCAATGACTGTCTTGCTGAGAGTCTCAATGTCACGACCGCTTGCCCACCCTTTGCTCCCAATCAACTGTGTAAATACATGTAGGATAGCTGAGCGATGCTGCCCCTCAAGCTCGGTGGTTGATGTTGAGAGACTGATGTTTAGTTTGGACAGCCGTTTTATAAGCAGTTGGAGACATTGTTCCGACGTAATTTGAGGGAAGTCAAGTATCGTAGGAAACCTACTGCGTAAACCAGGGTTCGCACTCAGCAGGGCATCCATTTCGTTCCCATATCCTGCTAAAATGACAATCATGTTGTGGGCATACTTCGGCTTGGTCATGGCATCGACGAGTTCTCCGACCGCTTCATTGTGAAACCTGTCTCCACAAAGGCGATAGGCCTCGTCGATAAAGAGGACTTTTCCAAGACCAAGTTCAAACTGTCTAATCACTTTCGGCCCAGTCTGTCCACAGTATTCACCGATGAGATCTGTCACTGAGCAGGTCACAACCTCGTCGGACGATAGAAATCCCATATCGTAGAAAAGCTTGCCAACCTTTCGAGCGGTCATTCTTTGAAGATGTTAGTAAAATCGAACGCCAGCGCCGATGTATTTACTCACGTCTTGCCTGTTCCTGGGGGGCCTTGGAAGACAAATGCCCACGGGATGTGCGGTTTGGGATCAACACCACAGCGTCGCATCCCAACTGTCATCTTGTGATACTTCTGGAACTTATCGGTGATGGCTTGGAAACCTACAAAGTCCTCAAACAAAGCGTCCCTGTTCTCTTCTGCCCTCTCGGACCTGTCGAAGTCAGGATCAAAGTCGATGGCCTCTAAAGGGTATCCACTATAGTCAAAGAGCTCGGTGATTGAGTTCTTCAACCTTTTCGTCCGTCGAAGCTTGGCCTGAGATAGAAGTGTCTCCACGTCACCTCCATTTCCAAAGTTTGTTCGTCTGCGAGATCGACTCAGGACATCGCGTGCGACCTTGTGTGCTTCTTTAGAGGCGGATATCCCGTCTCGTTCCATCTTCTGCTTCAAGATCTGATGGAGCTCGTCATCGTTGTAACTGGCAAACCTCAGAGCACTCTCAAGCGGGAAACGCATTTCCAAACCGGGGTTGCTCTTGAGAAACATTCTCTCCATTTTGTCTGCGTATCCGCACAAGATGACACAGCGATCCTCGCCCGGACTGCCAGAGACGTGAGCGACCAAAGTATCGATAACAGCTCGACGAAGAACATCCGAGTCATTGTTTCCAGTCGAAGATTCTGTAAACAGCGTGTGAGCATCGTCGATGATTAATACTCCACCTTCAGCTTCATTTAATGCTTCAGTCACGCGAACCTCAGGATTACCAATGTGCTCGCCGATTAAATCAGAGGCGCGCTTGGTGATCACATGTCCCCTCGACAGAAGTCCCATCCCGGTGAGGATCTCAGCGTACAAGGCTGCGATTGTCGTCTTGCCAACACCGGAGGCCCCAAGGAAGCATCGGTTGTGACTGATCGGTAGTGGCTGTTTCCCAAGAAGCTGAGACTGATAGTTGAATTCAGCCAAGTCAATCATGTGCTCGATATCTTCCTTGACTTGCTTCAAGCCAATCAGTTTTTGCATCTCTTTCCATGCTTTGTTGTTTCGAAAATCTCGGGGTTTAGAGTCCAGGATATCTTCGAGAGCGACATTATGTCTTTTGTACTCCTCCGTTTCGTATTCCTTGCCCTCTTGAGGAGAGTGCGTCTTGGCCCATTTAAACCAAGCCTCTGAATTCCGCGTTTGACATCGCTCTATGACACTCTCAATCTCTTCCACAACTGCATGTGCATTGGTGAAATTTTCTTTTTCCTTCAAAGCACGTTTCAGCATCTTTTGAACAAGAACATTTAGTAGAGGGTTGTCCCCGTCGCCAAACTCGGGTCTAGTCTTGCAAAGGCGCTTGACCATTTGAGATATCTCGCTTTCTCCATAGTTCTTGAGCTCAAAATAGTTTTCACAGCGACGTAGTGACTCTTTGTTCACATGTATGGCGTTTCGTGAGGCGCTTTCAAGTTTTCTGTACGACAAAATGAAAGGCTTCGGCGGGTCGGTGGTTTCTGAAGCAGTCAATATGTTCAATATCTCAAAGTCGCGATCAATGTAATCCGCATTACTGAAGAAGACGAGCTTGGGACTCTTAGCGACGCCCGATGACTCATGTGGGTTGAGGTGTACTCACTGTCGCGTCCGTTTTAAATTCCTCATTTGACCCGTGGAATTCGATAGCGAAATTTCGGCTAGGGACTACTCCGAGGCTATGAAGATACTCGGCGTAAATCTGTGCGATTCTCTTCTTACCTATCATTCAATATAAGAGAAGGAACGTTGCTTTCCTAAGTACTACCAAACTCACCGGTCCCATCTAAGCCATGAAGGAGGAGATCAAAACTCCATTCACTCAAGGGCTTGTTCCAGCGTTTGGATATGTCCACTTTATCCTTCACAGACAAGAAGTAATTCTTGACTTCTTCGTGGCCAACCATGGACATGATTTGATCGAGGTACTTGTTTTCCTGATTTTCTTCTCGCTTCTGGCGTAGCCATTCGATTTGAGAAGGAGATTTGTCGACAATAGATTCGAAGTCCTCATCTGGTATGAGCATATCAGTCCATTTCAAATCTTTTTCTTCATCATGGCTGGATTCCCGTTCATTTTGGGTCTCGGCAGAGTCTTCAGGGCTCTCCTCTTGATGTTGCTTCTGCTCTTCCTCTTGCTTTTCTTCTTGTTCTTCTTTTTGCTCTGTTTGCTTTTCGTCTTGATCCTCTTTCTTTTCTTCTTCTTTGTCTTCTTTTTTCTCTTCTTCTTGTTCATCTTTTTCCTGTTCGTCTTGCTTCTCCTCGGCCTCTTCCTTATGCTCTTCTGACTCCCTTTGGTCTTCTTGCTTCTCGGTACTTGGTGCAGAGAGTGTCATCTTCCACACGCCGGGTGAAATATTTTCGATAAAGAGACTGCCATTAATGTTGGGTATAGATGAAGTATCGTTCGTGTTGGATTGGATTTGTCCATCTGGGGAATTAGTTGACGACGTCGGCTTATAAATGCCCTCCGTTATTGAGGGGCTGTTGGATTCCGATGGTGTTTCTTGGCCATCGCTACTATCACTTTCATGAGAGTGGTTGGCGTCGTTAATTTCTGGTTTATCCTGGTTATCCATGTTATCTGAGGACATGTCGGCAAAATGGTTCTAGTAAATGTTAACAGAAATGATTGTTCTAGATCATGAGTGTAGCAGCGTATGCAGGATCTCTTTAAATAGACATAAGGAACTGTTGAGGAAAAAGGTGAGATTTTGGTGCCTAGCATACACAGCCTCACTTCCAGACGCCGTTCGTTCTTCTATTGGCGCTCACAATCAACATTGACAGGGCCTAGCACTGCTGCCTCAGCACTCATGCAGCCAAGAAAGGGTCCACAAGACCCTGAGGCATAGTGACTGGGTCATGGAGCAGAAACGTGTCAATGGCAATCGGAGAAGAGAGCCATTTAATTAAATGCTCAAAATGAATAGGATACAATTCGCTCGTATACGGGGGCCTTACGAGAAGACCTGAAAAGATTTCAAGTTGGTAAAGGCATTGGTTGGAACATTTTGCAATTTTTCTACACTGTACCTCGACTTTGAGAAACTCACACCAGGGATGCAGCTTCATACCAAAGTCCCAAATACGTATCTTTTTCGGCAGGCAGCATATTGTAATGAAGGGGTTGTTTGCTGAGGAGTAGGGCTGTGCCAGTGGAGAGCAGTGTAGATCCCTGCAAGTGTGCCTAACAAGGCTGTCTTGCTATTTTTCCAAGGGAGGGGAGGCTATCTTATTGGAATTCTACAATGAAGCAGTGAATTCAAACGGGGCGGGCTACGCTTACACCCATTAATTCGCAAGTTACACTTTCATCTCTGTCCGCGAATTCCTGGCTCAAATTAGGCACGTCTTGGTTCAAAAACTATACAATATCACCATCACGATCCACGTCGGTCAAGTCGGCCAAGCACCAAGTATTGTCTTGGTATTATATATACGGAACGATGATACCGCAGTTCAATTGATCAACAGCAATTAAATGCATCTTACAAGGACATGCTCATAGAGGTCGCGGATCAACACTCTCCAGAGTCGGCTTCACCTCCGAAAACAATCCTGTGTCCTTATCAATCGGCAAGACATCAATAGTAGTCTCACGTCTATAACCACCGCCGTCGGGGATATGGAACCGGTGATAGGCAATATACCATTCATCCGTGCCAGGAATGTTGATTATCGAATTGTGTCCCGTGCCGAGAATACCAAGAGACACATCTTTCTGTAAGATAACGCCTTGATAAGTCCAAGGTCCGAGAGGGTTGTCAGCAGTAGCGTAGCCAACGCGGTAGTTCTCAGAGCCTGTATCGTCGATAGAGTATGTCAAGTGATATGTTCCATCCCGGTAGTTGACGAAAAGACCTTCACGAAAGTCTTCAAGGCCTGAGATCTTGTGCCATGTACCAGCCTTGAGCGAGATCATATCGTCGTTCAACTCTGCCACAATTGGAACGCCATTGCCCCAATATAGATACCACTTTCCAGTCTCTGGGTCCTCGAAAGCAGCTGGGTCGATGGCTTGATTGCTGACAATCGGTTCGTCTTTGGTGCCTGCGATCATCGCCTTGGACTGAGCCTTCCAAGGTCCCTCGGGGTGATCAGCGACAGCAGCACCAATACTCTTATGGCCGTCCTCAACCGAGGGATTGTTGCCGCTGTGGTAGAAGTAGTACTTTCCGTTACGAGCAGCAAAGGTCGGTGCCCAAGCATTGCCAGTTGCCCAGGGAACATTGCCGTTCTCTCCATCAAGCACGAGGAACGGTTTCTCGCTTTTTGTCCACGAGACGAGATCTGGAGACTTCCACCAGTAAAATACGTTGCCGCCCCATCCTTCGAAGCCGTCTGTCGTGGAATAAATGTAGTAAGTCTTGTTGACGATGGCGATGTTGGGATCGGCCCATAGACCCGGCAGGACTGGGCTGTCTCTTTTTGTGAGGACCCGAGCCGAGGCAGTTGTGAGGGTCAAGAAAGCCACGAGGGCGTGACTAGGGAGGGAGAGAAGACGCATGATGGATTGTTACTAGATCAGCCAGACCATAGAGCGACTATCCTGATTTCATCCGCAGCACGAAGCTATATACTATACCACGACTTACAGGTAGCAGGTTTCTCGAAATGACTGACATCATTCCGCCTATTCTGCGGCCCGTCACGGACCGAGAACCATTCCAGATAGAGGAGTTTATGCTCCCGTTCTATTCGTGCGCAAAGTCTAGAAGCTATCCCCGCATCGGATCTGGGGATCGGCGTTGCGGGGTGCAGCACGGTTTTAAGCGCTCGAGTCGTTGCGGACAAAAGTTAGCATCGTATTTACCAATGCTACAGGAGCTTTAAATCTTTGATGGACTCGAGTCATGTGGAGTGATCATCCCTCGGCTCTTTCAGTAGCTGCCGCACGGCCATGAATGAGGTCCCGAAGAATTACCAATTTAGGAAGTCGGTAAGGAAGAGATCTACACCAGGAAATTGACTTAGAACTATGTAGGCAGGCATTCACCAATAAACATTTGAACGTTTGATGCGGATTGAATAATAGTATTGTCCACAGATCTCATCAAGTATATACCAAATTCGAAGTATTTACAGAAGGTCCAATTCATATACGGATACACTCACGAGCTTCACTAGCTCGCAAGCTAAAGAGCAAAGCGCTCACTAAACTCAGATTGGAAGGTGTCCCCCCTAGTAAGCAACGGGCCATCCGTTGTCGTACCTGAGAAGGTTGATACCCAAAAGGGCAGTTCCCTGGTTGTTGTAGTAGTGGTAAACAAGAACATCGGCATCAGTGTCAGTGAAGACAGCGTTGTGTCCAGGGCCGTGGATAGATCCATGACTAGCCATGATCTCGGTACCGCCACCAGACATCATCTGCACACCAGCCTTGTCGACGAAAGGACCAGTCACGCTGCTGGAACGACCGACCATGACGCGATAGGTGCTGGCGGCACCGTTGCAGCACTTGTCGAATGAGACCCAGAGGTAGTAGAAGTTGCCCTTCTTGGTGATGAAGGGAGCCTCGACGGCGCCTCCAACTGAGCTGTCGCGCTTGGCAAGGTTGATCATGTTGGTGCCAGTGCGCTTGCCGGTCTTGGGGTCAAGCTGAATCAACTTGATGCCGGACCAGAAAGATCCAAAAGACAACCACCACTTTCCGTCGGAGTCGACGAAGAGGTTTCCGTCAATGGCGTTGTAGTCGTTGCTGGTGTTGGTCTCGACAACGACGCCCTGGTTTGTCCACGAACCAGAGGCGCCAGTCGGGCTGGTAGCGAGGAAAATAGCAGAAGTTTGCTGTCCAAAGGACGAGGCAGAGTAGTACATGTAGTACTGGCCGTTGTGGTACGAGATATCGGGGGCCCAGAGGTTCTTTTCGCCCTTTGTGTACTGTGTGGTCCAGGGAGCTCCGTTGGGGAAAGCAGGGCCTGCTTCTTTCCAGGTCGTACGGTCTGAAGACGTCTTGAGTGCGACGTTATCGCCGGTGTGAGCCAACAAGTACCCTCCCTGGGGAGTCTTGACCACCGAGGGGTCGTGAACGGTGGTAGCTCCATTGACAGGGCCGGGGTTGGGGTAGGCGGCATTGACGGCCGAGGCCATGGCGAGCACGCCAGTGATGAGTTGTTTCCACATGATGATTAGATCTGATTGTGATAATTGTGGTGTTGAAGGATCATGACTGAAACGATAGAAGACTATAGCCTGTCCTTATACTTTCGCATAGAACAGAAGCCTCGGCATTTCTTTTAGGTCCTTAATCTTGTCGTCTCGTTTCAGTGGCGCTGGAAGCCTGAAACTACTAGAGCTATCCCCTGCAGAGCCGCACCACTGGGAAATCTATCTGCGACTGGTGTGGTATCCCGCTATTAGGCGCTCCAAGGAAGAACTTGTGATTTACGGAACTAATCGGTCCGTGCCTAATTGGGCATTTTCGGCCGATCCATCGGCCACGGGGCAGTCCAAGCTCAAAATGAAGATCAGCGGTAAGTATCAATAGTGCCATGTGAGAGTGCTCTATCAATGTTTCCGACATACTGTTGGTTAGACAAGTTCTTATACGCGCTTAATTCCGAAAGGGTGAACATGGGACGAAATTGTATGGAGAATCTACCTTTTGAAATCCGGTTCGCAATACTTTTGTTCGGAACAAGTCTTGCCAATTTCGACAGTTTCGACAACTACACACTATTTTACAATGTTTTTACTACCGACTGAAGATTTAATGGTAAATCATTCAATCTTGATGTGGTAAATGCCCTTTACCGTACCGCGATCCCAAAATACTATAACTTAGTAGGTGTTAAGAAGATTGATACGTGATTACCTACCCTAGATAAGATGTGTTCTGTACGAACTAGCTTGACCCCAACTATATTTGAAAAGTAAAGATATCTTCTGCTGTTTCCCTACCCTGCGTTATAAAATTTATCACATATGTAACTGATGTCTCCCGGCCGTTGTATTCTGCGTGTTTCTTGTATTTTGCCAGGATCAGCGAGACCTCCTGGTAGACTGAAAGGCTGATACCCAAGGCATTCATTCAGCCACATTATAAGCAGCCTGAGCTCAACTTTCTGCAGCTCACAGGTATCTAATCCTTGACGAACGATTGATGGCTTTGCACACTAAGCTAGGCCTGGGATAACATGTTCTAAATTTACCAGGTCCCCGGGTTGAAGAACCATCAAGCTATACAGGGTTTTCACACCTAGAAAAGGACCAAATGAACTGCGGCGCAAGCAATGAGAAATCTAGTAAGAAAAAAGTGTCCTGGGATAAGGAGATCGCGGCTCGTCTCTGTCACCTTCATTCGACTCTTGTTTCGGGATTTCCTTTTCTTTAATAGTTTCGGTCACCTGCTTGACACGCACATAGACAATAGGCGGTCTTCCCTGATTTACAATACGACGGTCCAGGTCAAACGCGTCAGTGGCCTCTATCAACGGACCGAACTTCTCAAACCCATAGCTTCGAGAGTCAAAGTCTGGATGCCACCTGAGCATGAGGTTTCCAACATCGGCAAGTCTGACCCAACCGTCTTGCTCCTCCGATGATGCCTCAACAGCACCACGCAGCCAGTCGATGAGTTGAGGTGTAATCGGTTGGGGACCGCTCAGCGGTGCATCGGCGTTGCTTTGAGTTCGCTTTCGTTTCGCTGGCGGAGTTTCTGTTGGTAGGCCTTGGAATGGGATCGTAACAGAAGATCCTGTTCCTGTATTTGTTGCTGCTGGTGCTGTAGATGGTCCTGCATCAGATGATCCTCCGTTGGGAGGAGCAGGGGCGTGCTGGCGCGCAACATCAAATGCCCTTGCTATCATGGTTTCTATTGATGCCGCCGTCGGAGTCTCACTCCTCGGCACGAGATTCTCAACGTAGATGAACTTGTCGCACGCTGTAACAAATGGTTTCGGGGTCTTGCGCTCTCCGCACCCGTAGACAACCAAGCCCGACTCACGAATTCGTGACGCAAGTCGAGTAAAGTCGCTGTCGCTTGAGACGATACAGAAGCCGTCGAATCTTCCCGTGTACAGTAGATCCATAGCGTCGATGATCATGGCCGAGTCTGTCGCGTTCTTGCCGACTGTGTAGGCAAATTGCTGTATGGGCTGAATCGAGTTCTCAAGAAGACGAGGCTTCCATCTGTTCATGTGTGGGGTTGTCCAGTCGCCGTACGCGCGCTTGACGAAGGCTGTGCCGTACTTTGCGATTTCTGCAAGAACATAGCTCACCATTGCCGCGCTGGCGTTGTCTGCGTCGATGAGAACGGCGAGCTTGACGGTTGGTGATGTGGTAGCCATAGTTACTCGGTGACGGGACAAGTGCTGGTAGTGTCAACCTCAACGTCATTGTTTGATGAATGATTTTCACTTACCTTAAGATTTCCAAATTGTCCACCGCGCTCTGTTTCATATTCGGTAAGAATATTTGTCAGGGTAAGCCTCGAGATGAGAAATGTTTGTTGATTTCTTTGAACAAAGACAAGATGCCGACTCAAAAGTGGGGTCAAGCCACTGTCAGCTGACGCCTATATAGAGTGGCCTCAGCGCCTAAATATTGATTGCTTACAACTGGCAATGCAGTATCCAGACCTGCACCCCAAAGAGAGAGCTTCACCCCCCGGACCTTGGTGTCATTGGAAGTGAAGCATGGCTAGGAAAGCGCTCATTTACTTCGCATGGCGAGGCGAGTGATGGGGTATCATCCTGATAGTCCCATGACCATTAGGGGAAAGGCCAATCTTGGGGCTGGACAAAGACTTGGATATTAATTCATCGTGTTACTCCAATCAGCAGCTAAGAGTTGTCCTCAGCAGAGTATTCCTCAATCAATCGAGCCTCTTTCCGTTCCCTTATCTCACGCAACGACGGCTCAGCTGATAACCAACCAACAACCAACATACTCTTCAGCACCCAAGATCTGCGAAATGTTTCAGAGGTGTACCACTCCCGGCCTTTTTCGTGCAGATCTGGCACCCAAGGAAAATTGGAGCGAATGTGAAGTCGCAGCAGCGCTGGGTAGAGATCCAATTGTAGTAGCGCTTCTCTAGTGGCCACCTCATACCATCTGAAGCTTCCCAGGGCGAAGCCAAGCGAGGACCCCACTAGAAAGGGCAGGGCTGCTGTTCCCCAGATCATGCTGCCTGCCATACCGCTCGTGACGCCGACGACGGTCGCTGTAGATACTCCCGAGACCAAACTGCGAAGCATGCTGAGATTAGATTAGCTTATGAGCGACACCTTCTTGTGGAGAGGGAACATACAATAGCCCTGGGCCGCTGTGGAAAATGATAAGTCATTTTTGTACTATCTGGCAAGTGTGATAACGGAACACTCACCTCACTACCCCCCACCCACTCAATAGTCTCAAGAAAGGAAAAGTTTGATAATGTTCTGTCATGTTTTGAGAGAGATGAAAGAATTGTTACTGAGATCTTGTTGTTGTTTGAGGCAGAATGAGCAGAAGCCATCGAGAGGGGAAGTTGTAGCAGAAAAAGACAGCCACAGCGAGGCGTGCGCTTGACGTCATACATTGATTGGAACTGTGTATTAATATCGTGAGTGGTAATTCATCGAGATAAAAAAGAAACTCAAAAAGAAGAAGACTGTTGCTTCATATAGTGACTGCATTTTTTGAAACACCCCCGTATCAAATTAATTAGCATGACCACGGGTTAATCACATCCACGGCCACGAGGGCAAATATTCGTCCGATAACTAACAAAAGTAAATCACACTCCAAATAGTGTCTAGGCCTGATTATGTTTCTTCCCTATACCAATATCATGAATAAAGTTAGCGAGAGCAGCTGAAACCTGACGGTTACATCCCCATTCGCTCAATATGGTTACTTCTTTAATTACCTCCCTCTTCTATTCGAATCATGACTTGTGTGTGGGACACACCACAAGTTACTTGATTTTTTGGAGGGCAAAGAGTTTTACCGTTTCATCGCAAAAAAAAAAAGAAAAAGAAAAAGAAAAAGAAAAAAAAAGTGATTGAATCAATAGCGAGTAAAGAAATTTGCCAAATTCTCATTTGTCCCGGCGTCCGATACATTATTTTTGTTCCACGCATCAGACAACGTTGCCGCAGGAGTGGATTGTGTTCCCAATCAAGGTGATGTGTTGCCGAGGTACATGTAAATGCCAGGATCTATCCCAGAGGCGACGGGATAAAATCCCCGGAAGCGGAGCCAGAACAAGGAATTTTGGTCAGTCTTGAATCTTACGATCGAGCGGGACACCGGCTACATATCTTCTAAGCTGACGTGGAAGATGCACCCCGAGATTACAAGTGAACGGTGGCACATGGCGTCAATGTCGCGAATGACAACATAATAAAAGTAGAATTTGCCAAGTGCAGGCTCTTTAATCGGTGCTAGTTCTAGGACACTTCCTGTCGTGGCGTGTCACTGAAACTTGGGTTTGAACCACGATCCCTTGCTCAGCACTGGAGATACTTTTGTCTCCCCAAGCCGTATGCTCACTCGATCCTCCCCGTCCCACGTTGTACGTCAATTCAAGTTCGTCATCTTCACTTTGGAGCTCAGTTCCGTTGTTTCTGTTGACACTGAATAGCTGAAAACGCTTGGAGGCAGCATTGGATAGTTCGTTGTCGCCGGAAGGTGTGCCGCGTGAGGTTGACCCCATGCGATTCAGGCGGAAGAGAGGAGCCAGTGTGGGGAGGCATGCCGAGATGATAGCCACAGACGGCTCGAGACTAGACCAGGCGAAGGAGGGACCCATAGACCATGTGGTATCGATGTTCTGGAAGAAGCGCCACAGATAGTAGATGCGAGCGATACTGGCCACGCAGACGCTGTGTTGGAGTTAGCATGTGTAAAGTCGGGTGATTACCCAAACAAAACTTACAAACTGCCGAGTAGCATGATACAGACAACAGATACCTTGGTTCTGTTGTTCATCTTGAGTGCCCAGATCCGAGGAATAGGGACGGTCAAGATAACAATATCATTGACCATGTTCATGACGCCAAGGACAAGGAAAAAGAGCTTCACATCAATGCACTGACCCTTGGATCCGGTATATTGGTTCCAGAAATGGCTGACGGGCTTGCACGCAAAGGCCATTGTGATCCAAAGGATAAAGGGATAAACGCCCGTCAAAAAACATGCGATCGAGAACATGACGTTATAGAGTCGATTCTTGTCTATGCCGAAGGGAAACAGGCGGCGGTAAAGGAGGAGGATGCTGATCTTGACCGAGGTGACGGCGAGGGCATACAGGAAGGGTTCAGCGTAAACAACCTTGGAGTCGACATGTTAGATATGGCATAAGTATGATGGAGCGGGAATTTACTTTGAAGACCTGAACCACCGTTGGGAGATCGATAGCCCAAATATGGGCTCCAGATCCGTAAGCTCCAGCTGGAATATGTCAGCCTTGTAAGTGATGAGACACTGTGAGTTTAAACCTACACAAAATCGTCATTGCAACGGTGCTGCCAGCACAAATCTGTTCAATCATCAGTAAAAGTACATGCCTCCACTACAAAGTACTCACCACACTCAACAAGACAGCCCAGTCGTCCATCTCGAGGTTCGCCGACTTCATGCTTCTCGCATAGAAGCGGAGTCCCACGACCACGACAGCAATGCCAAGTATGACAGAAGTGAGGACGTTATACAAGGTGACAACACTCTCGTCAAGATCCAAGTTTTCAGGCGGCGGACCAAAGATGGCCACGATTCTGGGATCGATCCTAGGATCAATTTCTGACATGTTTGTAGCCATTTTCAATAGGCAGTACTAGAAACTGGAACTCTCGGCTGCAATCGTGTTCATGGGCTCTTGACTTTATTAAATGCTACTCGGTACTGGCCAGCCAAAAAGCAAGCAAATAGATGAGCTCATCATCGTATTTCTTTTTTCTTAACCGTGGCGAACAAGAATGCCTTGTCCCCGCGATGCTACATCATTGGGGGCTGGAAGTCTGCAACACTCCTCTTTTTCTGTTCCTTCGTTCCCTCATCTCGGGGAACGAGTCTCAATCGTAAAACAGCCCACTGTGCAAAGCTGGCGCAGACGATGAGATCCACTCTGATACTACTGTGTCTTTGACTAGAGTCGTCGTCTGGGGACTCCACTGTTCTAGCGGGGACTTTTAGATAGCGAGGGATTTCCCAATGGTTTTTTTGCGATTTGGTTCCTCGTCGGAGATATTATTTCCTCACTGTCTTAGTTACTGGTACTTGGTATACAATCACATTTGATAACTGACAAAGTCTTCGCCAAGACTGATATTCACCAAGATGCGTGGCATCGTGCGGCTCCAAAAGCAAGATATAACATGCCACTTGGATGCCGATCCCTGCACCGCAAACGGTTTCCTCTGTTCCGGTCGGAAGTAACCAGGATCATGGTGCACGTTTCAGGGGCTGATCCAAGTAACAAACGGTTTTTTGCTTCTCAACCGACGACGAATGTCGCTGTAATGTTTCATTGAGACGATCCAATCACGCTTCCGGCGGCTTTGTGTCCGTTCAGGGACAAAGGCGCGAAGGGATGATCCTTGGTGCGCGGCAACGGCACGGCACGTTTTTTTGCACCGCTAGACCAAAGAAGGATACTACTATGTTTTAGGGAGAGGTCACTGACGATTTCTGTCTCTTAGCGCTTGTGTAAGACCCTTGGATCCAAAGAAGGATGCTAAAATGGGGTTGCATGAATCGAGCAGTTGAGCCAAGTTTGTCCGTATTTCCGCCATTCAATGCATGTCTCGCACTTTCTCTCCTAGCGTGACGCTTATCGTGGTATCCTATTGGCTCAGCCTCTATGTGGATAGCTTTAAAGTGGTGCCTTGTTGCACGATATCTTCACCATTAATTACTAGTTGAGCTTGATCCAGATGCCCTGATAAAGTGGCCCCCAACGACAATCTCGCCAATGAACATGCCGAGGAAAAGCTTAGCCATAAAGACCAAGACTTAGTAAACAAGGCGACCCTTATTTATCGTAAAGCAGATGTGACCCTGGTATCTGTTGGTTCGACATCGCCTCAGAACTAGCAAGGGGACTCCGAGCCTACGAGCCTACAAGCCTCAAAGTAGTTCATAACGCCGGTCGAGCAAACATGTGGCGAGTCAGATTAAGACACTGAGACCACATGGCATCTCTGGAGCAAGTATAGAAGCTGGTCCTTTCCCCATCTCAACAGAAAACATCCTGTTTCACTGTTACATTCCCCCGATCCTTCTTTCTTTTCCTTCCATCAGCAAATCTCTCGTAATCATGGCTCCTGCCCGAACTGAAGACCTGGTCTCTGACCTACCCCAGACCATCTCCACCAAGATCAAGTCTGTCGTGTCAGAGCAAATCACGCCACTTGACCTTGCTCCCCCGACGCTACCCACCGAGAAGATTGGTCCTATGGGATATGTCAGAACTCTTCTGCACTTTGAGCTTCCTGATGGCTACGACGGTGAGAAGTTGGCCAAGATTTTCAAGCAAGCCTACACTGCTTTCAAGGAGCGCACTCCAATCGCTGGTTGCGAGATCGTCCCTGCTCCTACATACGCCGAGGATGGTGAGCTGCAGCTTCGTTATTATGGTGACGAGCTTGAGCACGACTTTGCTGTCAAGGATCTTCGCGATCAAGAATTCCCTAGCTATGCCGAGCTCAAGTCCCGTGGCTTTCCCTCCTCAGCCTTGAAGCCTGATCTTGTCTGTCAACGCGGTCAGGGTGGCGAGTGGCCTACTGCCGGACAGCGACTGCCCAACACCCTGATGCAGGTCAACCTCGTGAACGGAGGATTGATTCTCAACATGCTCTTCTTCCATGCCTATATCGATGGTGCCACCATCTACAAGTTCACCGAGATCATATCCGAGGAGGTCCGAAGAGCTCAGGGCCTGGCCATCACTAATCCAGTCGAGATCCCCGTTGAGGACCGAGCCAAGTTGGTAAAGGCCAGTGGTGGATTTTCGGGTGCTGCTGAGGACCACCCTGAATACCTCGAACTACCGTTCACCCCCCAAGCACCCCCACCCAAGTTGTCTTCGCCCATTGCTCATGGCCACGTCTTCTACTTCTCGCCCGAGAAGCTGCAGGCACTCAAGGAACTTGCGGCGCCCTCCAATGCCAAGTTGTTCAAGGGAACAGACAAGGTGCCTTCTTTCATCTCCACCACCGATGCCTTGACAGCCCTCATCTGGCGCTGCACCATGCTTGCCCAGCACAAGAACTCTGAGAGTGAGGACAGACCCAAGGGAACTTCCATGATTGGGCTTGCTCTGGATTGTCGTCGTCGTACAAACCAGACTGTCCATCCATACACCATCGGTAATATTCTTGGCTTTGCACCCGCCGTCTTGGATATTGAATCTGTTCTTCAAGAGGAAGAAGTCAGCCTGGCTGATATCGCGCTGATCGTCCGAGGCGCCATCAACAAGTCCAACGAGGGTTATCTCGACAGCGTGGCTGCCATGGTCGAGCGTGCCGAGAACCCCTATCGCTTCGTTCCCACTTTCTTCCTAGACATGCCTGGTGCCCACGGTCTGGTTTCTTCCTGGAGAGAGTTTTCCTTCTATGATCTGCAGTGGGGTCCTCTTCTTGGTGACAAGACACAGGCTATCAGATTTCCTTCAACGGGAGTTACACACTGTATGCAAATTCTCCTACCTTCGCGGCCAGAGGCTGGCCCTGGTATTGAGGCTTATGTCAACACTGAGAACAATGCTATGGAGCGTCTGCTGAATGACCCTCTATGGACGGAGTTTGCTCAGGGACCGGAGAGTGCGTAAAGATATATAGATTGGGAGGAAATGATACCAAAGGAAACACAAGGGTAGTTTATGAAAGATTCGAGGCTACTTCAAGTTTGATAATTGATTGAATTGGGCGTTTAATGGCAAGTTATTATCAGGTTGGCCGGTAGTATGAGTGAGGTATTGTCGTGAATATGTCCGAATAGGATCTCCCACTACATAGAACAGAAGAGCAAGGATTTGAAGCTCGATGTTCCTTGAATCTTTCGGCAAGCCAACAATGGCTTTGTGTTCATAGAATAGGAGTTCGAGCTTTGATCAGTATTGCTTGCGAATTGTAAGAATATAGAAGCGAAAGCAGCTCTACTTCCCCGATGATCTCTGGCAGAGCACTGTCGATAGCAGATTGTAATGGCTGTTTGCGTGTAACGAGTCCGAAGTGTGTGTGAATAGTTTCCAATGGCTCTTATAGCTGAATCTTTAAACTTCACAACCAATCGAAATCATGGCTGTCTCAAGTGACCGTAATTCTGACATTGGACAGAAATTCAGGTGTTTGTTCGAGATCCTGTTGTGGATAAGTAGATAAACAAACAAACAAACGACATATATTGGCCATATCCCCAAAAACTCACACTTCCACTGCAATGCCAAACAGCCTCTTGGCTGGTGAGTGGTGCCTGTGTATCAACACTGAGATGCGAAGGGATCTGCCGTTGGGTAAAGCAACACTAGTAGAAGACCCTCGTACAAAGCTTACAAGATGTGTTGATGCGTACAAGCCGCGTTGGGCCTCAGCCTGGATTATTCTCAAATACGTCTCACAAGAGAATAAGTTTATGTCCTCCACCACTTCCTGGAGTCAATGATGTGCTGAGGTGAGAAAACAGAAATACGTATCCTGGTTCAAAGTTGTTCTGTTACTGGGTGTCTCGAGTACTTTCCCATCCTTTTTACCAATTCTGTATCTCAACAATTAGGCACACCTTGGAAATTAAATCAAGGGCCGCAAGAGATAGATGGTTTTGGATCGATGTCTCTAACGAAAAGTGATGGAGTGCAGTGAGCCATCGGATCATCGCGACATTCGGGTCACACACACCTTCGGTCCCAATATCTCAAGTCTTACGCCGAGATCCGGGACCCGAGGCTGCAGCTTACTACGCATTTTGTTACTTGTGATACTTACGTGGAGCTACTGTCCTTTATAAGAGCCCTTGAGCGATTCAGTCGTAGCGTATGTTGAATGTTGATAGGAAATGGATTGGGCGAAAATTTGCGGAGGAAAACTCGAGAGTAGAAGCTAACGTGTTAGTCATAAAACCTTTGGTCTTGTAGTGACTGTTGACATTGACACCCAGTGGAGTACCGACGAGAGGTCTGAGGACTGGCAGCACTGGTATGCTGCAAACTATGCAGTTGGGGACTGGCTTGTGTCTAGGACTGTGCGTGGAACTGCATGCAGATCATTCAAGTATTTGCGTATCGACCCCAAGCTCGGTCCCAAATCCATACCCGAAATCCGGAAAACTTGTAACCCCAAAAATCTCTCGACGGTATATTCATGTCAGGCGTCGTACCAGCTATTGTGCGACATTTCACTTGCGTCTCATGTGCTCAGTTGGTATTGTGTAAAGAAATGCCTAATAAGCCTCACGGAGACACGAAACCAGCTTCGTTCTCGAATAGGACACATTTTCACTACTGGGCAACGGATCAAGATGCTAGATAGCTGAACATATGCGTTACAAAGGATTTTGTCCTTCCCTGGTTTGTCGTTAAACAGTTCTCTTGCTTACTGCCACCACGTGACACACAGGTCATCGGATGTTGAGTTTGTGAACTTTTGGGAGGATCTAGTTACATGCGAGACGTGGCGGCATACATCTGAAAGGACAATACGTCTTCAAGTGTATGAATCGTTTATCATGTCTGGTTGGTAAATTCCAAGTACTCTTTCATTGTGATGTTGGAATTTGTATAAGAACCCGCTGCATGCCCAGACTGATGAGAAAAAAAACCCTCCTCCCCCAAAACAAGAACTTTTTCTTATACTTATAACACTACCAAGACTATCCAGTAATCATGAAGGCCACCTTCTTTGTCTCTATTCTCCTCTCTCTTGGCGCTACTGCCATGCCTGAGGCTGACACTGTCTCTGTCGTTGATGGTGGATATACTTACACCGGAATTGACAGGGTAAGCAAGATCCTAGACCATCCCTTTTGTTTCTGCATCCTTCAGCGCAAGACTACCGCGGTGGTGGTTTGGAATATCTAACATGTACTAATATCTCCCAGCCTCTTCTCGCCCTTCGTGGCCTCGAATCTCGTTGTAGCTGCGCTCCCTGCTACTCTCCTCATGCTGACTGCACGCCTGGAAGATGTCAGTGTGCTGGAAACTACGGCTGCTGGTCCTGCTCGGGTGGGCGCATGCAGTGTCAGCCTGGTCCTGGCTCTGGAGTATGCTGGAAGTAGATCTTTATCTGGGTGCATTATTACACCCTGCAAGTCTGTACGGATAGGCTATTAGGCCATGAAACTCAGCATCATCTTGACCCCAATGTTGTCAACATTCTCCACTCCTTACCCAGGTTGAACATCTCTATAGTAGATACACACTCGTTAGCAAATTATAATCGGATGATATGACGCATGCTTCGTTTATAATCCTTTAATAAATTGTTGATTTTCACATACGACCATACCTATCAGAGAACTCGGGATCCCGTCCGCTCTCCCATAGATAAGCTGGTAAGGGGCGGATTAGTAGTTGGGTCGGTGACGACCAGCGAATCCCCGCTGTTGTATGTTTTTGCTTAGCTGACACGAGCCACCTTTTTGCATATTTTTCCATTAATCACATCACTGCAGCTGCATTCAACCTCTCATGTGTCTGGATCCTTTCCGTGTTGTTAGATTGCCGAGTGGTGGCCAAATTAATTACTCATACCTACCTGGTATCACGGACCTTACTTTCGATCCGAGCGATAGGAAGACATAATTGGCAACCCAGGTGCGAATGAATACTTTCTATGCTACAGCGAACTGTAATCATCGTCATGCATAGCAAGAAGCAAGATTGGAAAGGCTTCATGACATTGCGAATTGCAGTATATTCCGGTTCCCACTAAAGATAAGCCTTGCTCCAGCATTTGGCAACTATTAGAAAGATTGTTCTCAATCTCACACTGATACTGAAGGGCTTGATGTTCTTTCGTGGTTCCTCAAGAAGGCTGTTGCATGAGACAAACCCCTATACTGGGATTGTTCCTCAATATCCAGTCTCCATGTCTCGAGCCTCCTTCTGCCACTTCTTCCCGACCTCGGCAACCTTGTCTAGTTCGCTTTCAGGAAGTTCATTCAGCGTAATATGGAAGTGTGGGCGTGGAACATTGCGTCCGGCTTCAAAGCCAGGTCTTTTCAAAAGATTGTTGAACCATTTTGAGATCTGGGGATATCCAGATATAGAGGGCAACCCTGAAAAGTCTAGGATTTCATGTTAGAGCGAGCTTACTCTGAGCTAGCGGTACTTACTGTGTGCGGCAATCCACGGCCAGACTGATATGTCTGCCACAGTGACTCGATCGCCCACTATGTAACCAGTTTGACTTTTGGCTAAGTGGCGATCCAAAGTCCGGTAGAGCCGGTGGGTTTCGTTAACATAGCGATTGATGGGGTACTCTAGCTTCTCAGGTGCATAGCCTGGTGATAAATGTCAATAAACAAATTCTTTCTTCTCAAGAGACCTGTCAAAGTTCACACATACGAGTGAAGTGATTGGCTTGTCCCTGCATAGGACCAAGACCACCCATCTGCCACATAAGCTATATGTGAATCAGTATCATAATTCCTGTGAATAGAGAGACCCTTCCACGACACAGCGGATGACATACCCAGGAAACTGTCTCCCAATGCTCTTTTGTATCGAAAGGATACGAGACCTTGTTGTCCTTGTCGTACTTTGCGACTAGATACAACAGAATGGCACCACTCTCGAACACTTTGATTTCGTTGCCATTTTCGTCCTTGTCTGTGAGAGCTGGAATACGACCGTTGGGATTGATTTCAAGGAACCAGGGCTCCTTCTGCTCGTGCTTAGAAAAATCCAGAGTTACTACCTTGAAAAGTATCAGTATGTCAAGTAAGCTGTGCAGGTCGTGCAAGTCGGCGGTACCTTGTAATCGAGACCAAGTTCTTCCAGTACAATGGAAGCCTTGAGGCCGTTGGGCGTGCCCTCGGTGTACAGAGTGATGTCAGTCTTGATACCCATGATGTTCGAGTTTGAGGCCTCTGAGGTACTTGAATACTGGTCTTAAAGTGTTGGAATTGAAAGAAGTCGGTTTATTGTGCGTGGTTTCTTGGGCCTCTGCGTTGTATTGTTTGTTGTTTTCTACTTAGATCAATTGGAACAGCAGAGCTATTTAAGTCCGGTTTGAAAACATTGAATTACAAATCCATTTACTACATTCATCGCGACACGCGGTCAATCCCCTTCCGCGGAAGGTGTGGTATTGACCTGATTGCTAAGGTAATTTTAGACTGCTGTTGATGTAGATTGAGAAGGATTCCCTGGCTCCATGGAAGATGACTGATCGCTATCGTTAGCGAATGCACTTGGTAAGTCTTTCGGTTGGTGTTGCAATTTCACACAACGTTTGAAAGCCAACGGTAGGATACGTCAAGTAACACCATATGCAAAAGTCTTCATATCATGGGCTGGAGATGCCATGTGAGACCGGTACAAAAGACAAAATTTGAATGATCCAGGTATTATCAGCAAAAGCAATAGGAACCTACTTATCTTATACATTCGATCCGTCTCAAAGAGATACGGAATGGGGTAAAAGCCAATAATAAAGCACGTACCCCCGGCTATGACATCTTTCTGCAACGGTAGCCTTTTACCTGATTTGTGTCAGATACCATTGGACGTCTCCGATTCATCAGCTCTGACTATGCGAAGCCTTGGACCTATGAGAATATCCCGTTCGCTTATGAAGCACTGTTAAGGATAAGCACTTGCTTACGCAGCTTGTGTGATGTTGACCATTTTCTTGACCTTGGTGATAGCACCAGATGCGGGGTGTCTGACACATTACTGAAGCAATAGCCTGTCAATTACATAAAAGGCCCCGAGTGCCTTTCCAGCCTTTATACAAAATTCTAAGAAACCCTGTGAAACCCTAACATCGCATATACAATTGCTTTTGAGATCCCCTACAGATGTCTGATACTTACCTCGACCCGATTAATCGCAAGTTCGCGGATGCGGTCGCTGAGGGTCCACCCCTGTATACGAAGACTTTCCAAGAAGCCCGCGATATCTTGGAGGGTATACAAAATTACAAAATTGCGGACGACATCAAGACTGAGGAGGTCAAAGTTTCTGTGGATGGGGAAAATGTTACGGCGGTAATCTTCCGTCCAGCGGACGCCAAAAGTACTCTGAACATGATCTTCTACACGCACGGCGGTGGGTGGATTCTTGGAAGGTCTGTACACACTTGAGCTTTGTAGAAGTCGGATCACTGACCTTATTAGCCCGACTGTGCATGGGGCCTTGATGGAAGACTTTGTGCGACAAACTGGTGCTGCAGTTATCTTTCCTTACTATACACCAGCACCCGAGGCTCAGTACCCTGTGCAGTTCGAGCAGGCCTATGGAGTGCTTGAGCACTTTGTGACAAATAGTGACAAATACAATCTCAAGGTTGATAGTTTCGGCCTTGCTGGCGATAGTGTTGGTGGTAAGTGTTCCCACAAGATACGATGAATAGCCCTGATTCGTCTTTAGGGCACATGGCTATTGCAATGACTCAACTCGCCCAAAGCCGCAATCTGCCGTCCAAGATCGGCCAGTTGGTTCTTTTGTACCCAGTAACAGACACTCACAGTAAGTCGGTGACCTACAAGACCTTTCAAGACGGTCCTTATCTCAGTGAGAAGACCATGGACTGGATGATCCCCGCGTTCCTCCCGGAAGAAGAGGACAGGAAACTCCCTTTGACCTCGCCTCTTCAATTTGCCCCTGACGAGGTTCTGGCCAAGTTTCCACCTACCACCGTTTCTGTGTCAGGTGCTGATCCATTGATTGGCGAGGGAGAGGCGTTTGGTCACCGGCTCCAACAGCTGGGAGTTCATGCGGCTGTTATCAAAGCGGATGGACAACTTCATGATTTTGCAATGTTGGCACCTATTCGGATCTCCCCTACATCCCGTGCTATTGTCGAGCTTGCATCTTCAAAGCTCCTCAAGGCATTCTCTTAGCCATTCTCCGATCAGCAAAGAATTTGCAAAGGATGTCAAAAAGGGGAAGGGATCCAACAGCGCAAGGTACCGTTAAATAGCACCCCCCTGTATATAATGACTGTCGCTCAGCTCGTCTATTCCGAGACTATTGATGCCTTCTTTGGATTTGTTGAATTTGACTCTCCGCGCAATCACGTTGCTGTGGGAAACGAAAATATCCACCTGAGACACGCGATTGCATGTGGCACCGCAGGGGTATGTAGCGCCCTGAATGGTAATGGAAGTCTAGAACTGATTAAACGTCATTTATTATCTTGCCGGGTTTGACGCATGTTTACGATTTTGGAGATACTCAATGCTTTTCTTTGGCCAATGTTGATACTATGGAAGTGCTTGTCTTATCATACACATAGTCGCAATGGTTCAGGGCGGAGCTTGAAGTCCTATGTAAAAGACAGTTGAGTTTAAGTCAATGAATCTAGAATGGTGATTTTGGACAAGATATGGCCTCCTCATCTCCTTGTGATGTAATGATTGGCCTTGTTTCTTGAGGATTTATCAGCAACAGATCTTTTGGTGGTCAGACAGAGGTACTTGCTTGTACTATAGATAGTGTGCTTATCGAGCTGATCTATCTGATTGGTCCTTCTTCTTTATCGGCCGTGTTTGAGTGGACAGACGGTGATCGTGGATCTGGTGAGATAAAATCAAAGTATCACGTCGTCGTCTCCTCTGAGCTACCCGTTTGAATGTCATTGTTGGATGTTTGCGTGAGCAATCTCACCCTTTTTGACCTTCCTCTTAAATACAAGGCTCCATTCTAGATAACGCAACCCCAACTCATCTCACCCCTCGTTGCTTATTTCTTTTACAGCGTCGGACTACGGTTGCAATCGATTTTGTTCTACAGCCTTCGGGAAATACACTTTCAAAATGGACCAACACAATGTGTTGAAATCTCTCATTACCCCTTCGTTACTAATACAGCTTGCTGAAGCTTATCTCCCTGTCTCAAAGACTGAACCTTTGGACTTTTCCGACGCACAGTCCCCAGATTTTGGGGCACATTTCGCGGATGTTTGCAAATCAGGCCCTGCTAAAGATGCGTTGACTGCTCTTAGTCGGTTGAGCCACGATGGGTCCCTTCCATCAAACGATGAGTTGGATTTGACGTCCTTCCTCACGTCGCCTGCTTCTCCAGACTTTCCGCAGCAATGCTACGGGCTGCAGCTGCTCCTGGACCAAGCCTCAAGGGTTTTATTAACAGGCATCGACGGTCGCTGGCAAGTCGCGTACTTCGGACCCTTAGCTAGGCGTCTTGCTGGACAATGGTTTGCACTACCAGAATCCCAACGACCATACAAACAACACAGGTGGGAGGAGGATGTGGGGGCTACCAGCTTCAGCTACTGGGTAGCAACTCAAATCATGTGGGCGGCTCCATTTCTTCACGCAGAGGACTTGGATAGTCAGCAAATTGGCCTCGACTTATCGGAGGAATTGCGGAAGGCTGTTGAAGCATACACTGGCACCACGGATCCAAACCGCGCAATCAGAGATGTCATATTGAAAGACGATCTCTTTTTCTTGAGGGAATTTATGAAAGGGCCACCGAAAGAAGAAGGGGGATCTGGCGTCAGTATGGCAAGCTGGACATTCTGGTGGTGTATGATACTAGATGCTCATTGGCCTATCATTGAAAAGTTCGGTCGGTATCCATACCGTAACGGCCATTTTGGCAGAGATAGTACGGAGGCGGAAAAGAAGTGGCTGGATGATGTAGGGCATTTCGGCGAGGCCTCTCCCGAAGTGGCCCAACGGATTCGGGAGGACGTCGAGAAGCAGCAATGGACACCATTGGGTGGGGAGTAGTTCGTTTGATGATTACCAGTCTGCAAACTGGCTTTTTGTTCAAGGATTGCAGGTTTCAAGAATTCTCTTTACCTTGAAAAAGTCTTTCTGACACTACATCTCAAAGGGCAGGAGGAAAACACGGAACTTTGTCCGACCGAAATCAGACTGCAGGCTCGCGGCATAGGTTAATCGAGGCCAATAGTTGGATACAATCGCTTAGTATTTGGCAGGGTTTCGTCCTGTAGTTGTTCGTGTGCCACAGCTATTGTTTACTACTTCAAGCAAATATATGGACCCTGTACCGTAGCCTATGTAAGTTATGCACAATAAGTCGTTCCTAATCTACACAAATACAGTCGTTCAAAGAGCATTCTTAAGTAGTTGGATATTTTATTAGCAAGACTCTATAGGCAATCTTGGAGGAAGGCCGGTCCTCCAGCGACCATACAGTATGCCAAGAATCATATTTAACAATTACGTGTGCCGCGGCGAAAGGGCAAGTAAATGTTTGTCCAGTCAGTGGATGGTTTTGCCCTGTCACCTCCAATCAGAAGTTTGAACTGTTAATTGTGAAAATTTATTGCGACGAAATCAGTGGTCTGATACGTTTGCATGAAGATGCAGGGGTCATATTCAACAGGATCGGCAGCTATTGTTCATGGTTCTGCTGCGGAATGTAACGCAATGGGCCTACCGACCAACTGCATGACATTATGTGTTGTCGCTGCGCTCTTAACATGGATAATGTGGAAACCCCTCCCCGAAGAGACTGAATAAGGAAGCGGTATTTATCTTCTTCTTCATGTCATCACGGCTAAATCATTCGAAGGGGTGTTTTACCATTTTCAAGCACCAAGATTCCATAATCGATCATGTCTTCCCCAAAATCAAGACAATCGAAATCGCCTACTGGACCTCAATCTCCGGTGGCGCTGGAACAGACTGCTGAGACATCGGCAGCAATCGAAGTGGTATGATCACCTGATGATCTGCATTAACCCTTGGCGACTGACGGTTGAGTATTAATCAGGACGATGATTCTGACTCCTCTTATTCTAAATCGTGAGTTGATACAGGGATTCAATGGCGAAAAGGCAATCTGACTATCTTTCAATAGGACTGGCATCACCGACACGGAGTCTCTTCGCTCTTCCATCCTTAGCTACAAGTGGGAGAATGGACGCAGATACCACGCTTACCAAGATGGGTCATACTGGTGAGCTCAGAGCGATATTCATAAGGCGATACTTATCCTGACTTTCCATTCAGGGCTCCGAATGACGACCGTCAGCAGGAAGCAGAAGACCTCATGTAAGTACTACGGGCGTGTCGGATTTACCCACTGACAACGTAATTAGGCACGAGGTATACAAGATTGTTATGAATAATGAGCTTTATGAAGCCCCTATCAGCGAGAACCCACAGGTAAGTAAACCCTACTACTTGTAGGAATTTCCGAAATGGGGTTCTGATGATGAACAGAACGTCCTGGACTTGGGCTGCGGAACGGGTATCTGGGCCATGTGAGTTTATCGGATTCTCGCTCGTCTGGTATCGAGAACCTGACAATCTCAGTGAATTTGCCGATCAGCATCCATCTGCAGAAGTTATTGGTGTTGATCTCTCGCCCATTCAACCAAAATTTGTGCCTCCCAATTGCAGATTCGAGGTTGATGATGTCACGCAAGATTGGACTTACCCAGTGAACCACTTCGACTTCATTCACGTCCGGGGCATGATCGGATGTCTTCCTGACTGGACGGAGCTTTTCAAAAGAGCATTCACGTGAGGTTGCCACCTTGATGTAAGAATGAGCTAACATCGGCAGTCATATGCAACCTGGCGGCTGGGTAGAGAGCGTTGAGCTTTGGGGCGCTGCCAAAGCGGAAGACGATACACTCAAGCCCGACTCACCTTTCTACACATGGATTGAGATATTCAAAAAGATTGGTGCTTTGACGGGGAAGTCCTTCTTCTGGGATGACAAGATGGCCCAATCCATCACTGACGCCGGATTTACCAATGTCTCGGGCCGCAGGATCAAGGTGCCTATCGGAACCTGGCCCAAAGATAAGACGCTCAAGCAATGGGGAGCGTGGAATCGACACTTTCTGCTTCAAGGCCTTGAGGGGTTTTCGATTCGTGGATTGACCGAGATGCTGGGTGTAGGTTTTCCGTCCATGGATGATTGATTCCAGACTGTGACTGACGAGACCTGATACAGTGGAAATACGAGGATGCACAGATTTTCCTGTCCGAGATGCGCAAGGAACTAACGAACCCAGCACTTCACGCATATCTGGAAGTGTAAGTTTCTCAATTATGTGTTTGGCTATGAGAGTTGGTTGATACTGACACGACATTGACCGCAGAACCGTATTCTACGGTCAGAAGCCGGAAGTATAGAGATCCAGGAATGCTAGTTAGATAGAGATGAGGAAGGTTCATGACATCTCCACGATCCTTAGGTTCTAGAGAGGTCGGGACTTTATAAAGCCTATTGACTGAGCAATTCTAAGAGTTAATACTACAGAATTTTTCATAAGCTTACGGCGACGACTCCGTGCATACTACCTCCTTTTCCATGTAGCAGTGGCAGAGGCAAACAGCGGTTGGCAGTGAGTTTGAGCTACCAGCGTGTTACTCATGAGCTTCCGAGCTTCCAAGCGACAATATAGCTGTTTATTCTCCCGTGATTTGAATTAGGCAAAGTACTTCGCATGCCCTGGAAGTATGTGACTATCCTCCGAAGCTACTAGAGGCGTTACAATCGAGGTGTCTATTCAGCTTCAGTTGTCCCAGATCTACCTGACAGACTGCCGGATGAGGTCTTGCCAAGATCTTTCCTCTCAATTGTTCCTGATGCAGGTTCAAAGCGTCTGAACCTATGCAGGTCTTTCTCGGAATGCCCCCAAGTGGCCGTACCACTGACAATATTCGGGGATTTATGATTAGAGAGATATTTCATGCTTAGCACTCGCTAGAGCCAAATTTCACAAGCGAAAACAGACATCCTACACAAATCTCACGGGTCAGCTCCACCGACAAACTGACATATAGATTCTTCATCAGTTCATATTTCAATCCAGTACGCAACATCAGTAATGGCTCTCACATCGACCAAACATATCAGGATCAGTATAGAGGTCCAATTCAAGTCAATAGGTTTTATTAAGCCATATTGCCAAATTATAAATCTCTTTCTCAAGTATTTCAAGAATAAGAGCGTCATTTTATGAAAGAGTCGAGATAAGATTGGTGTACGAGCTACTAAAAGCCAGCCGGACACTGAAAGGAATAGGCAAAATGCAAATGATCTGTGGGATCGACTCGGGCGGAATCTGGAGTGCGAAATATTTCATTACTCAATTGACAGAATTGATCAGATCTAGGTAAAGAGCTTATTAGGAGTGTTTTCTTGGCTTCTTCTGTTGTTCCAACCAATGCTAGGAAAAAGAAACCTGAGCTGAACGCGGGAATAAGAGCTCGGCCAGGTTATCTACGACAGTAGAACGAGTTAAACACAATAAAAGGTCTGTTCCTTGAATCGCAGTAAAGATCCTCAAAATCACTATATCCTAAACTTTAAACATCCGAACTATTAAGGAATGTTCCTTCTCAAGCATCCATCCTTAGTCTGTTCGGTAGCGCAATGTCCACTTCATAATTCATACGTTCAGGTGTAAGTAACGTGGCTGTTCCCACACCGAGATAATCTCTGTTTGAGAACAAGAAATTGGCATCTAATATTTAACAACGAAGATATTCCCATGCTCTGCTCTCCTATTCGTTACCTTTAATCCAGTACAGCAGTACACCCAAAGTGTACCACAGTATTGGACGGCAACTCTTCTCAATATGGAAACCTACCTTCATGTCTTCTTCAGACAGACCGATCCCAAATATTATCGACAGAATCTGAAGCACTTCAGTAATTCATTGGGTTCAGTCTACGCTGTTCAGCTCCACAGAAACGATGCTATCCTTCAGCTGACAGTTCACTGCGATCCCGAAGATCCGAACCGTGATCCCGAGGATGTCGATTGGATATTGCATCGAATGTGGCAGGCAACGGATATTTGCTCGCTTACACAAAACTGGAAGCAATACGGATACGTACTCAATGCTCATCCTACTCAGGTGGCTAAAAGGATTCTAGACAAGGTAGCCCCTGAGCCAGTTGAGCCTTTGCCCAAGCGAGGTATGATCCAAGAGGCTGTCCTTGAAAAGATCGTATGCTATCTGCTGAGGCCTTGTTAGATGTTTCGCATGAGCCAAGGAGAAGGGCATTGTAAGATATGAGTTTAAGAATTTGATTGTTTAGGTCTGGTTGTTGGAGAAATTGCAATTAAAGAACTTTGTTTGACCAACGTGTATGACATTTGAATGTGGCTCTGGTTGGCGATGCGATTCTTTTCACAGCCCCTCACGTACGTTTCTCGGAAGCTCGATAGGAGAGCGGGAAGCACGAGAATTGCATGTAGTCATCTTGTGATTTTTTGGTCTTTGTCAGGCTTAGCGAAACGTGAGGAGAAAACCAGTGATCAAAGTGCCCATTCGTAGGTAATTCACCTGACTTCCCAGCGTGGCTTGGCAACAGAGTCTCTGTAAATCTAGCATGTAGGTGACGGCCACATTCACTCAGTGCTTCTAGCTGTCCACACATAATCATCTAACTACCAGATTAGTGATTGGAGTAATTTTTTTTGGTCCAAATCTCCGTTGTTGTATATAGTCATGGCATTCCTGAGAGTTCCTGTGCATCGATATCCATGCTCTAAGAGCTAGAAAAGTACATAACTATTCAGAACACTTACATACTACAGTTATCCAAGATGAGTAATAAGGGCGAGATCTTAGTCTTTAGCAGAAAGGCTAACACACCTGGTAACGAGCGTAAACTTCAGAAGCTTATCAGTGATTACAACAACAAGGGTATCACGATCCAGGTGAGCGATATGGAGTTCAAAATCACGTTTCCAGCGGGAAGCCAAGCTAAAAAGGCAGCTACCTATACTGCAAAGAGCCTACGAGCCCGGATGGAGGAGGAGGGTCTGATGAGTGATTGGAGTCTCAAAACGAAGTAGTGGTCCTGCACGTATACGGACAAAGCCCTTGAGAAAGGTTTTAATAGAAAATAACCAATCACATATTAATCATATGTTACTTAACAATATTTCGATTCATAATGTCCGACATGTGCCTGGAGTGTGTTGCAAATGGAAAGTATTGTCCTGTAGACATCACATGAGGGAAAAACATTGCCAACTCTATAGTAGCCGTTAGCGGGATACTACTACTATAACATGTATTTCTGCTCTTTGTCGAGTTAGAATTGAACTGCAAGCCATCCGCCTTGTGTAGAATCTACCAGTAGTGAATCACTAATTACAGGACACCAGAGACAATGGCAAATCTCAACAACTTACCCTACTCTCTAGCTACTTCGGCACCCTCTCCATCACAGATGACCTCCAATGCTTCGCTGAATCGCTGGCATCCAAGTATCATCTATTCACAACCTCGATCCTGATATTTATGAATCAATTGACGTTCATCTACCGTATATAGTGCTCCTATTGGCCATACTAGTCTCCTTCTGTATTCGAGCAATTCACAGGTTCTCAAAATAAATTCTACAGCAAGCACGATAAAAGAAAATGTCGATGGACTCTCTTTTTCGCAATTTTATGTTACTGGAGGGGTTCGAGATTGCGGAGCACGAGATTTTCACGAGAAAGGGTACCGGCCCGTTTCGCAAAGAAAGGATCACTCTGCTCTATACTGCTTACGACATGAGGTTTATGTGGTTTGAAGTTACTCCATTGTTTCTAGCCATCATAACTTATAAGACAATCCAAGGGCCCGGTGGATTTGAAGTTGCTCCTGAGAGGAGTTTGATGGAAGAGGTTGAAAAGGCTGGCCTTTTGGATGACTGGGAGCTCATGAAATGGAAAGAGGGAGCTTTTGAGGGTATGCCGTAGGATAATACGTAACTTTCCCGTGCGTGGCCAGACTAGAATAAAAGACTTCAACCATAATTTCACAATATCTAAGTGAACCATATTTCCGCTGCGTTTTCAAACTATCAACCGGGGTCACTGAAGTGCCAACGACTCAACCATAACGATATATATTACTAGGACACCCGCGCACGTTACTTTCCAAGTTCATATGACATTCAAGCGGCAGAAATCATTCTCATTCATACTTTCTGTTCCGTTATCGATATTACCTAGGTCAACTGTGCTTGAATTGATAGGACAGCCCCCGCGCTGCGAACGGCCACTCTTTCAGGCGGTAACGCCACTACTCATACTCAAAGCAGGACCAAATACACTGAACTTTGAATCACACCGACCATGTCTTTCCTACTTGTTACTGTGAATAATGCTGCTTACCCTAGTTCGTCACGGTCCAGGAAAACCATGGGTGCTTATCTATTTTCTCTGGCGAAATGTCTATATCGCAGGATGAATATAAAGCCATGGACCCGCTCATGCATTGGGCCAACCCCCTACCACAAACTCCATGTCTCTATCCCCGATATTAAACAAATACCACGAATCATTAACGACTTTGCCATCCAACGGGAGGACGACTTCTGAACGTGTCATCATTGTAGCAAAGCATGACGCTCCTATACAGCCTAGTCGGAGAGATCGCCTAAGTGCACTACTCGATTTGTTCGACGGAGGCGATGAAGATTGCCTGCAGATACGTAAAATGGAGCGTATGGGTCAGATCTCGATAGCGGAGCCTGAAGGACAGAACAAATACGCTGATAGAAACATTCACCAAACGATGGAGGCCAAGCGACTTCTAGAGGAGCAGGTGTTATTTCCTTGGTAGTGTGTAGCAGCGAGGTCGTTTTATGCAAGGGAGATCTTTGCATAACTTGATGTAATCCAACCAAGATAATGAGACAGTCAATTGAAATACCAAAACACTTCTCCATACCTTCCCCACAATCCCCATATTTCCCCAGTCGCGTGCCTTTTCTCCGTCTGAGGAACAACATGATGTCAAGTACCCTCTAGCCAAACCTTGCTCAAGCCAAGTGAAAGTCGACGAATTTGAATTCCTCTAGAACTTGATTTTGTGCTCCCAGCCTCCGTGCTACCCGTTATTCGTGCATTGCGGGATATTGTGGCTTGATCTCGATAACCTGAGACGGTGACGCTTAGAATGACGTTGGTGTGCTCTAATAGCCCACGAACCAAGCCCTTAGTGTTCAACTCTCCTGAATTTTAGTCTCCAAATAGGTTGGTTTCACCATGACGCAGTACGGAGATAGCCTGATGTCACGACGCACAAAGGTCATCATGAGCGCATCAGCCAACATTGCAATGACGCATTGGAAATTCAGCCCCAGAGCTAGTGGGTTAAGAAGACCAGATAAAGGATTGATGCTGGCTCGATTTGTGGCTTGCGTTCTTGACATCTACTCACTCATATCATTCATACCACGTCGTTTATCTATCTGAATTATATCAATTGATTGTTGCTAACCACCAATATGAGTGGCAATTTGAATGTCAATATGAATGGACTGCGAACCAACGAGTTCCAGCCTGTCATTGCTGACGATAACTCCCACTCCCAATTCAATCCAGAGCGCCGCAGGTCCGGCCCGTTGAAGGAGATCGTTGGTATGTTTTTGAGAAAAGACGATTGAGGAGATGTTGGAAGTGCTGACTTTATTACACAGCTCAACAGGACAGTCTTTACAAGTACATTAGCGTATGCTCCATCCATCCTTTAGGCGGATTTCAATGCTAATTTTATTGCAGTGGGAGGATCCAGCTCGCACTATTGGATCTTACTTCGCCGCATTGGGCTTCTTGCTCGCGGTTCACCATCTTCGTCTTACCCAATTGGCCTTGAAGTATGGCGCAATTGGTCTCGGAGGTACATTGACCTTATCCTTATGTCTTTCTGAATATACTGACCGTTAACTAGTTATGTCTCTTGCCGAATTCGCTGGTCGCTCTTTCGGCCCCGACAACTTTGTATCCCGCCTTCGACCCCGTCAATACAAGACTGTGCCCGAATCGACTCTCAACGCAACTTTGAAGGATATCCATGATTTCGTTCAATACTCCGTCGTCAAGATCCAGAGAATCATATTTGCGGACGAATTGGATAAGACTGTCATCGTAAGTCGTCTACTCTGAATATAACGAACCCCGAATAACACTAGGCAGGCTTTCGCTCTCACATCCTCGCTCTATGTCCTATGCCAATTCATGACTCCTTTCGGAATCACCATTTTGGGTCTGACCACCATCTACATCATCCCTCTTGTCACCTCCCCTCGAGGTAGGGACATCGCCCGTGACGGCATGGCGCGTGCGTCTGAGATCAGCTCCGCAGCTGTCGACCAAGCCAGCACTCTTGCTCAGGACAGCAAGGTCACTGTTTCCAACCTGACTGCCAGAGCACAGGACGCCGCCTCCAACTTGACCACCAGTGCTCAAAACACTGCTTCCAACTTAACGTCCAGTGCCCAGAGCACTGCTTCCAACCTAACATCGAGTGCTCAAGAGACTGCCGGAAACCTCCGACAGCGTGCTGTCAACATCCTTCCTGGTGGAAGCCAGAGTAACACCGAGTCTCGCCCTGGCCAAGTCAGCGATGTCACCTCCAGCGTTTCCCACAACTCTTCTCAGCCCACTCAGGCCAAGGACGTTTCCTCAAAGTATCCCTCATCCGATATGTCATTCTCCGAGTCCAAGGACAAGGCTGAGAAGGCTTCTCACCCTGCTACCCAGACGCTCCCACAGACCAGCTACTCCCCCAACAAGACCTCCACTACGGGGTTTTCCGAAGCTGCTGTCCAGCCTATTCCCAGTCACTCCCACGACACATTCAATCACGGTACCCCCGATGCATTCAACTCTAGTCTCTCTTCAGTGGATCAACAGAACATGTCCAGCTTTGCTCAGAACAGACAACCTATCAGCTCTCAGTCTGCCCACATCCCAGCTAATACCTCCGGTATTTCGCAGTCGGGTTACCAGAGTTTGTCTGGTAAGAAGCCTTCAATCGATGAGACCAACTACTCTCTCCAGAACAGAATGGGTGGAGGTTCTTCTTACCAGAGCTCCGTGCCTCGGGAGGCGCCCAACAGGGGAAATCTGAGCACTCACGCTGATACATCTATGGGCAAGATGCCTCTTGGCGAGCTGATTGATGAGAAGCAGAAGGCTGGTGAGAAGGCTCCACCCATCTCTGGTGGCGGTCTCAATGCTTTGAACTAAGAGTCCTGTAGTATGGGCTCGAAGACAAAACTGACTTATCGCAACGATTGGCTGGATAATCATATTGCTACCATTCGTTCCTGATGAATAATTGGCGCATTGGAGTTCTCAAAGTATCGGCATATGTATATAAGATGTAACAATAGCAAGAATTTGGATTATTGAAGACTTTGCGCACACGAAGCGCTAAAAACGACATTTCTTTAAGCTGACCTCTAATTCGTGTCGATGCAAGTATGATAGGATGTCTTTGGCTAGAAGGAAATCCCAGGTAGATACAATGCTTGTCGCGCAGAAAAGCGGCTAATAGCATATTTCGTCTACAAACACTTTGTCCCGAAAACAGCACAAGGTGACGAGGATGATCTGTCTGAGCACTTTGCTTAGCTACGAGTCGAAAATACCATTACCTATGGGATGGAACTCTATAACATGTATCAGATATCCCCGCCATGTTCCTTAACGTGTGCGGATATCCTGGTCAGTAAGGACGTATGCTCTGACTGTAAACGGTTTTTAAGATGTGTCAATGAGCGATTGGGTTTGAGACTGCGTCTACTGCAAACTTCTTTATGAATCGCCGAGTAACTGGCTTGGAGTATCATCAATGGCGGAGTAGACGCGCGTTGGAGTAGGAGTTGAGTCGGACCATTCTCGATAGCCAGAAATGCTATCGAGTTTGACAAACTTCAGTAGAATGGAGACAGGAACTAGTATGTGACAACAAATAAAAGTGTCTGAAGTCTCACGCTCCTGGGGTTATACAGCGCCAACTTTCCGCCTTTGTGGTATTTCCAGATCCATTCCATTTGCTCTCATATGGATAAGGACAGTATTCTATATTTCATTAGCTTCAGTTCGGTAGATCATTTGCAGACGACTTACTTCGGTTCGCCACAACATATCTAGAAGCGCCATACTTGGCTCCAACAATAACATCAGGCTCTTTTTCATCCTCGACCCATTCTGCTAATGCAAGCAAAACATTTTCCTTCGAGTTTAGTCGATTCTCGTCCAATGGATAAGCTTGTCCAAAGTCAACCGCCCCAAGGCCTCCGGAACAGTGATACATCCCTGGCACGAAAAAGTGTCTGTAGAATGAATGCATCTGATCCAGCGTGGCGTTGAGATTACTTTGCACTTTGACGTAGTATTCGGCTAGCAGCTTGGGGGTGATGGTCTGGTCAGCTTGGCCGTGATACGAGATGATTTTGCCTCCCTTGGCGTAGAATTCTCTGAGATCTGCTTCAGCGGCGTTGACGCCTCCTGGATTCAATTTGATGGCGAAGTCCATGTCTTTGATGGTGAAGTTATTGGGTGTCCAGTTCGAGTCATTGTACACGGCTCCACGCCAGAAGTCCTGTCGGACCATTAGCACCACACTTATCAGAAGGAAATATCCTAGTTCTATACCTGTAACACCTTATATGTCAAATCTGCAGTCCCATTGACTTGGTTCGCTGAGAAGACGCTGGTGTCTGCACCTAGCGAAAATCCTGGGTAGACAATTTTGCCCTCTGAGTCAACCAGAGGTTCGTAGGCAGCTCTGACAGAAGCAACTTGTTGAGGCTTTAGACACAAAGAACTGTTGAGGAGTTCAGTGCCGCAACCCATAATCGCCGGATCGAATGCATGTGCAGCAGGGTCATCAATGATGCCATCTTTAACTCCATCTAAAGGATCAAAGAGCTCGATCTGTTTGGCCACAATGACCTTCCACTGTTCTGGTCGAACATACGACTCGGACTCAAGATCTGGCCATCCAATGCGTCTAGCCAAGATTCCCTTGGACGCCACGATGTGAAGCCAGTCGATCCCTGGAGACCCAGCAAGAATCCCGTCAAAGTCTTCTGGGTAGAGCTGGGCATTCTGCAGGCCCTGACGTCCCCCAGTGCTACAGCCTTGGTAGTAACTCTTTGAGGGTTTACGTCCGTAGTATTGCTTCACAATCTGCTTCGCAACCTGCGCCTCAACATGGATACCCCGATGGCCAAAGTCGTTGATAACCTCTGGCTGGTTGAGGAAAAAGTCAAACCCTGCCTCACCATCGTGGCCCGTATTGGTTCCAAAACTGGCAAATTTCAGGTGGGCACCATTCTGAACAAATCGGTAGTCAATGCACCCCCCGATTCCACCTGTGCCGGTAGCTAGCAGACGCTTGTTCCAATCATCGGGTAGCCATGCTTCTATGCGCACTGAGCTGGAGTCGCTTGTCGCGACGTTGACGACGACTCGGCAAAGATCGGAGGTGACATTGGCTTTGAAGGTTGGTCCACCACAAGAAGCCACGGTATTGGGAAGCGGGATGACATCGCCGAGAGAGTGATGACTGACAGAGGCAATGGTTGCGTTGGGAATTGAGAAGCTGTCTGCTTTGCACTGATAATTCTGATGTGAAAAAGCTGGAGAGATAGCCAGCGACGAAAGCAAAAGGACGGTTTTGCCAAAGGTTGGAGGCATCATGGTCAATCGAAGGGAAGAGTTGCACCCACGGTTAGGAACCCCTTCGTGCAACGTCGGCCATATTTATGCATCCCTGTCGGTAAAGCAGAAGAGGGGTCTGTCGGCGAACTCATTCACCGAAAAACAAGATCACGATGGTCTAATCAATTCCCGATTTTGGCATCTGGGGTTGTAGATCTAAAGATGAAGCCATGTAACCTCCCCATCTCGGCCTCGGCGTCCGCCTCCGATATGGTCATTTCTTCGCCTGGGGAAGTCAAACTGGTGATTTGCCGTAAAACAACTCGTAGTACTTAGGTCTATCATCGCTTAATAAGGAAGAAATCCTTCAAGCAATCCGGAGCACCCCTAGTTAGTCAATTAGGTTACACCCAGGATCCTGTCTTACTAGACTGGGATTCGAAGTGGTGGGAACAGCTCCTGCTATTTGCTGTGTAACCATTTGTAGATCTAAAAGTCACTAGCTCGACCGTCACAAAGACACTTTTAATAATATTAAAATTTGAATACAGGGCTTCTCAAGGCTACATTCAAAAATTCCATTCTGTGTCAATCATCGTATCGTATCTGTAGTAAAACGTTACGATGACGATCACCAAACACCGATAACGTAATCAGCTATGGATTCGATGATATCATGGAGAGATAAAAGAACCCCCGAAGAACGGGAATTCGGTAGATCATCCAACACAAACACAACTTTACAAGTTCATCACTGTATCGCCAAAATGGTTCGCGTCTTCATCACAGGTTCTGTAGATGGCATCGGCCATGCCACTGCAAAGCTCCTCGCCGAGCAAGGCCATCAAGTTGTTTTGCACGCCCGCAACGCCGACCGAGCGGCTACGGTCAAATCTACCATCCCAAATGCGCAAGCTGTCCTCGTAGGAGATCTTTCTACCATCGAAGAGACCAAGAAGCTCGCTGAAGAAGCAAATAATGCTGGACCTTTTGACGTTGTTGTGCACAACGCAGGTATTGGCTACGGCGCTACCGCCTTGAGGGAGTTCACCGCGGCCAAGGTCTCAGCTGTGTTTGCTGTCAACACCCTCGCGCCATACATTCTCACATGTCTCATGGATAAACCTACTACGCGTTTGTTGTTCATGAGCTCCGATAGCCACTACAGTGGTGACGAGACGCTCAAGAATGCAACGCAGTCTCATTCGTACGGCAACACCAAGCTTCATGACACAATGCTTGCAAAGGCATTTGCTCGACGGTGGACAGATATTCAAGTCATCAGCATGCATCCCGGCTGGGTCAAGACTAAGATGGGAGGTTCTTCAGCGCCAGTTGCCTTGAGTGAACCAGCCAAGTCGTTGGCAAGCTGGGTAGCTGGGGAGGGATCTTTGACAAAGGTCGCATCTGGCGCATTTGTCACTACCCGCGGAGAAGCCAAGCCTCATCCTGGGGCGGATAATGTGACCAAGCAGGAAGAGTTGCTAGACATTTGCAAGGAGGTATCTGGCGTGTCGGTTCCAGAAGCCTGAAGGATGGATCAGGAACAAAGATAGTGATCAAAATGCAAAAAAAAGAGATGCCTCGCTATCGCTCGCAATCGTATTTATAGGAACAGCCCGATGCGGGGGTCGAACCCGCAACCTTGAGATCGCGTACTCGTAAGAGTCTCACGCTCTACCGATTGAGCTAACCGGGCGTGGCTCTGATTGGTTGAGGGGAACAGGCGAATCGGTCTCCAGGTGATTTTTCTGAGGCCAGGACGGAGCAACTCTTCACTTCCCATAGCACGTCCATGAGTAGAGAGAGAGGTTATCCATAAAAATGAATATTTAACAAATGGTTTTTCGATATTCCGCTGTTTCTTCCTGGACCTGTGGAGCTACTGGCTGCGTTACCTGGTATCCAAATTGAATTGGAACTGCAAGGGAGTTCGGCTTCAGGGACAGCATGTTCACTAAAATGTGGTGGCTTTGAGAAAGTCACTATCAGAATTTACTAGCATAACTAACTACGCTTAATAGCCAAATTAGAATAGAATGTAACTCGTGCCAATAATTATTCTAAAACAGAGCTACATAGGCACCGGCTAGGTTATGGCAACGATTTGTCTAGGGTAGGGTTCAAAGAAGCAATTTCAAGTTATATAAAACATTCCCGCTATCAGTGGGTGATTACCTTTGCGGGTTCCCCATTTCTACCAGGCCGGAGTGTCTGTGTTCAAAAAGAATGATGGTTCCCTGTTGAGAGAGCACATCGAGCAAAAGGAAGGGTCTGGCCGGGGATTGAACCCGGGACCTCTCGCAAACAAAGCTGTAGGGTGTACCCTAAGCGAGAATCATACCACTAGACCACCAGACCAGAACACGAATGTTTCACGTGATGCCATTCGATGGCACGAAACGGCAAAAAGACAGTATATATAGTATTGTGCTCAGAATTTACCATGAATTGTCTTCCGTCATTCTAACAGAACTCAATCACTCTCTCTGTGATGGCTCTCACATCAACAACTCGTTGAATTCCTTCCAAGTCCTGCTCATCTTTCCGTTCTGCTGCATTTACGTTCAACCCGCCTCTGTCCGATATTCCCGTGATTGCCGATCATGGCTGACCCTAGGTCACCACCCTTATTTAATTAATTCACGTCAATCCAACCACCAGCCATCATACACAACATCTGTTATTCGTGATCTAGAAACCCTAAAATGGAGTCGAAAGAAAAAGAGTCCTCGAAATTCGAAACCTCGTCGCCTCCCGCTCTTGATGCCGAAAGAGAGGCTTGTGTGGCAATAGATCCTAAAGGTTTCCTTCTCCGCCCGCCACCACCACCACACAAGCTGTCTTCTTTCATCACGCCTGAGAATCAACTCTTCCAAACAATACACATGGGCGCTGCTGTTATCAATTCTGAGAGATGGGTTCTGGTAATTGATGGTCTTGTCCGTCGTCCATTCGCCCTTACCTTGGAGCAGCTCAAGGCGCTTCCTCAAGTTTCAGTGACCGCGTTCCATGAATGTTACGGAAGCCCTATCAAACCACCTATCGCTAATCCTTGGCGTATTGGCAATGTCGTTTGGTCGGGTGTCCGGCTTTCAACAATCTTGGAACTCGCCGATCCAATTCCCGGAGCAAAATTTGTCTGGTCAGAAGGCCTGGACCATGGACAGTTCTTTCAATATGAAGCAGATCGATACCAAAAGGACTTGACGATAGCCAAAGCCCTTGAGCCAGAGGTTATCGTCGCTTGGAAGATCAACGGCGAACCTCTGAGTAAAAATCGTGGAGGGCCAGTCAGGCTTGTTGTGCCTGGATGGTTTGGCACAAATTCGACAAAGTGGCTCTGTAAGCTTTCACTGCAGGCACACCGTGCACCTGGTCCGTATGCAGCGGTTTTATATAACGAGAAAGACCCTGAAGACCCGTATGAGAATAAGACGAGACCTGTGTGGGAAGTCGAGGTGAACTCAATGGTCACAAAGCCTGCAGAATCAGCAGTGGTTAAGCCTGGAAAGTTAGAGATTAGTGGTTGGGCATGGAGTCATGATGGTGTCAAAGCGGTAGAGGTGAGCACTGATGATGGGTGCAACTGGGTCAAAGCTATTGTTGAGGAGAGGGAGGATCAGGCATGGCAAAAATTTGTAACGACAGCTAATTTGAAACTAGGAGTGTATAAAGTGCTTGCACGCGCAATGTCTCAGAACGGTGCGAAACAACCTTTGACCGGAAGACGGAATCATGTGCACGCAATTACTGTTACTGTCAATAACTGAGTCTCTGAATCTATGGCTGGAATCACAATACTAAATCGGATATTGGGACAATTCAACCACTTGCGACATTCTATACTATCCATACTAGTGATTGGACGACCCGAATCTGGGTTGGACTTGTAGACCTCTGATATGCCGCGAGCCTGGCATAAATGTGGTTCTTCGTCACCTCGAGCAACATCGCCATAATCCGGCTTTTTAAATGAGGGCATGATTCAAGACGGTCTGACGGACAAACACTAATGGACTTCTTCTCAAATATGGGGTCAATTGAGAAAGGTTGTTCATGACAAAAATGAAGGTTGATAAACTAGAGTCACTCCGAATGTCCACTGTCAGGATTACGCGCATCCCATCGGAGTTGTCAATGGTAGTATTATGCTTAGCCTCTACAGCATCAACCCACGCGGAAAACATCATCTATTGGTCTTTTGGCAAGCCATTATGTCTATGCCATGAGTAGTGAAAACCATCTCTTTCCAATGAAGATTTCCGGGTCTTTCCCTATGTCAGTCTTAATAACATTGACCTTGACCTTATTTCTCATGTCTTTGAGATAGATCAGTCTTGTCATAGGGCTTTGCCAGGGGGTATCTTGTGGAGTTACAACCACTGACTTGAAGGGCTGCCTGTCGCAAACTTGCCGTCTACGATCACTACGTTACCTTAAGGTGGAAAGATAAAGAATTGTCTAGGGCATAAAGCTATCTTTATCTGACGCTTTTTTCCCTTCGCATCAGCGAATGATGTTGTCTAGCTGTGGCAATGCTATGAACAAAAACCATGAATTTATGACTGGAGAGTGCGGGGTTCACATGCTAGTCACACCAAGCACAGTGGCACAAGAGCAGCGCATTGTTTACAATTTGTCGATACGCGGTTTGAAAGGCATTGTAGAAAAGCTCGTCTTAGTTCAAGCACTAGTACAATATACAGGCTTCAATTTAATCTGGAAGCTGAAATTTATGTACCCGGCCTACTCAACAGGTGCATATTGTATTGGCAGTAGTGGCTATAAACGAGACTTTATCGCTTTTAGAGCTTCCAGCTTCTATCTAGCGGCTCGCTTTAATGCGGGACTATCAAATTTTAGTTTTTGTTTGCGCACTATCAGGTCCCATGGAGATTCCGGGAACGCACCCGATTGAAGAGTACTGTTTAAAGACATAGTTGCGGAGAGGGTAGGACAAAGTTAAACAGCGATTGACCACATGAGCCAAGACTAGCTAAGGTAGATCCCAAAGTAGCAGCTCCAACTTCATACGAGCTATAAATATAGCCACCATCTTCGCCTAGTGGTGCCAGCATGTGCATCCCAAGCTTGTACTCAAGTACAGCGACGCCAGACCACAGTATTTGCCATCATTACTCTTCATCTCAGCTTTGCCATTTTTCATCATGTCTAATATTGAGACATCTACGCAAATGCTTCCTGGCGACGTAGTACCCGGTGCTAGGTACCAAGACGGGGCAGCCACTTCGGTCCTCAATACAAGGCCCGGGGCTTCCAAATTCAGCACTACGGAAGTCCGGCCAGATTACATGTTTGAGGCGAAGACCTCCGGAACAGTCAAATTCACAAAAGAATTCGACGAGCCTCCCGCCATGGCCGTGGGTCTGAGCTGCCTCGATCTTGCCGGGGATGCCAATATTCGAGTCAACGCATACGCTGATGATATCACGAGAGACTCCGCTACAGTTCACATTGACTCTTGAGCGGATACGGTTCTTTACTCGGCAGCTTGTGTCACCCTCCAGATGGCTGAAAATGACCCAGACTTCCAAGTTGGCAAATTCAGTACCACTGATGACCACCCATGGAACCATCCTCAGGAAAAGACGTCGAGTCGCATCAACTTTGCACGACCTTATAAAAGCAGCCCAACGGTCATTGTGTGGCTTAGTCTTCTTGACATGGACAAAAGAAACAACTGGCGCGTACATACAACAGCCAGCGACATTTCTCCCAACGGATTCACGATCCATATAGACACTTGGGGCGATTCCATTCTCTACACTGCTACGGCCCATTGGATTGCGTATCTTGGCGACAAAGAAGGAGTTGCCAGCGGTTCATACAAGGCTTCGGATATCAGGCCGTGGAATCGGCCGATGACGAACAATTCAGGCCGTGTTGAGTTCCCTGTCAACATGTTCCAGAACCCTCCTACGGTTTTGACAGCTCTGAATCGCCTCGACATCGACTGCAACCGTGGCCTCCGGGTGAAACTAGGAACTAAAGGGGTTTCTGCCCAGAGTATGGATTGGGACATCGAAGGATGGCATGATACGATCTTGTATGACGCTGGAGCTTCTTATATTGCATTTTCTTAATGAGATAATAAGCACTGTTTCTTTACCTTTCACACACAATTCTTCATAGAAACCATCAAATACCAGTGTATCAATACGTACAAGAATATGCCAGACAAGCTAGAATAGTATACTTCATTGATGCAGAAGTCCGCAGTTGTACTTCTGAGACAAGCAATATTCCATAGCATAATACATAGCTATGCGCGGGTAGCTCGTTACGTAGTGGGAATCCAATTGACATAACAATTTCCTTGAATAAGGCGCTACTAATTATTGTTCAGTTCTCGTACAGTCCTTGAGCCATATTTCCTAGCATAACGTTGAATTATCCTCAACTCAACGGTCATTCAAGCTATACCAGAAAGTCTGAACGAGTTCGCTCAATGACAATGGACCTTAATGAGACATTCGGGGGAGCAGATAGTGCGTAAATAATAGCATCGACAACCTCCTTGTTGGTGATCCCCTCTTCAGAACCGCGGTGTTTGTCCCACCCAGCATCGGTCGGGGATACATCCTCAAACAAGCCTGGGTAAACCGAAGTGACACGCACGGAAGTTCCATGCAGTTCCTCAACCAATCCCTGCGTGAAACCATCTTGCGCAGCCTTTGCCGCCCTGAAAGGAAGTGAAGCCCTCGTGAGTCTCGCATACTGCAGACCCGACATGGAGACAACATTGTGGATGTCTGCGTGTGGCCTCTGCTTCAACAGCGGCAGTAAGCTTCGGGTAAGGATCATAGTGCCTGTGATTGCCGAGTTCACCACAGACATGATCTGATGGTCTGTTTGATCTTCAAAGGTACCTCCTGTGAATTGTGCTCCGTTATTCACCAATATATCGATGTCAGGGTGCGAAGCGACGATCTGGTCTGCTGCTTGGGCTATAGACGCGGGGTCGGTCAAATCGCAGACAATTTTGGTGGCAGAAACACCACTGTTGTTTCTTATTGTGTCTTGTACTTCGCTCAAGGCTTCTTGCGAACGCCCCAACAGTATCGGGGTGGCTCCCCTGGCCGCGGCGACGATTGCCAAAGCACGGCCAAGGCCACGACCTGCGCCTGTGATGACTATATTCTTGCCCTGCATTGCGTTTTGAAGAATTGACTGGAGATGTTCGCTTTGGGATTGGGTTTTCTTCAATCCGGGGAAACAGGAAAACTGGGGTTGTTATACAAAGACACCCAAGTTTGTTGATAGACTTATCTGCCGACATCGGCCACATTTTACGTGAGGTTCTTGCTTTGGCGTGGAACAGGGACGAGAGAGCAGCTGTAGTTATGCAATGACTAATCAACATCAGGAATCATTTCTGGTAGTTTATGTCGCTAAACCAGTATTGGTTCAGTTGCATGGAGAAGATGAATTGATGACAAATCAATATCATGTTCTCGTCGCGATACATTCTTGGCAATTCCGCTATCGGAAGCCCTGCACGAGGGAAGGATTGGACTCCAGTATTTACGACCCTCGAAACCGTTCATAAGTCATCACAGTTTCTTGCGTTTATAATAGAACACAAATAGTTTTACACTCGATATTAAACAACTGCTCAATTACAGAAGTATCCTCCTAATACCCAGGCGAATATCATTAGTGAGGTCGAGTCAAATTTGTAGTACGGCAGCCAAGTCCTAACTCTTAAAAGCCCAGGGTAGCCCACAGAGCAAGACCACCCACAGCCCAGGGAAACATCATCCTGAGGCTCATTTGAGAATTGAACTCCTTCATGAGGTTTAGCGTTTGCTGTCCCTTAGCTTCCAAAGGCTGCGACTCGCCAGCCTTGTCATCAGCGATGGCCAACAACTTATTCGACGGCACCAGCATAACAAGCCTCACCCAGATCCAGCCTATGGGCATAAGACCCGCCGCAGCCGACCAAATCTTCCAAGGAACACTGAAACTGTTCCTCTTGTACTCGGCGTAGGCAATTGTGCCTATGGCGATGATGGTGGTCAAGTCGACCAGAGGGACGGTGGCAGACATGGACCAGTAAAAGTACTCCCACTGCTTTGCAGCGTCTTTGGGTGACTTTGATATAGTAGGGTAGACGGCGGGAAGAAGGCGGTATCCCGAGGTCATTGTACCGCCATTGACAAGACTGCCGGCGATAGCAATGCCCTTGAGGGCAGGGAGATAGGGAACAATAGATGCCATGATTGTGTCCAGAATTGAATATCAGGGTCGGTCGCAGAATGACAATACGTCAATGAGAGAGGTGAGAAAGGATGAGAGGATTCAGAATAAGAATATTTGTAGGTAGTGGTGGATGAAATTCTGAAAATTGACGGCCCAAATTGATAGAAATCTCAAAATCGTACCATGGCTGAGAGTCTCAAAAATAGTCTCAATCGCGGTTTCCGAACTACGAAAAAGCCACTCTTTCCGAGGTTTGTTCCAGCACATTTTGTTTCTGAATGAGGAATTTCAGCTCAGCTTATAGAGCCATTTGTGAAGCCACAAATTCCATGCAGCCACTGGTTTTAGCCAGACCCTTCGCAGAGAATTCCAATACTATGGAAAGCCCCAATGTCTGGAACTCTTTCATCTCATTCTTTAGTACCTACGGATTAATTAGGCTGGCCGGAGGTCACTGGAATTTGGAGATGCCGGTATTGCTACAAGGATGCTGTGAGCCTGAGCCCCTTTCACAAACGAGGCACCTAGCGATAAGGGCTACGGACCAGCTATGTTTTTGATGCGTGAAAAAGACTTTAGCTAATTATTCAGATGTTTCTCTATCATACGAAATTAGTTGTTGATCAAATTGGCCATGACACGGTACGCAAGGCACCAGGAAGGACCTACTGCTAACACCAGGACGATCAAGAGACTTTCATCTAATCAATGGCTTGGAATACATCAGCGTGCTATCAAGACCAATGCCACATAAGCATCCAAGAAATTACGTTCAAACCCACGGAATAGGTAAACTATAGCACTAGATGTCAATACCGACCGCTCTAATCAATCTTTTGACGGAGCCGAAAAACTCCAATAGTCCCATAGTCCACCAGTATCGTCTTGTCCAACCCTCTTGATACGGCAACCTCTCCTCCTGGAAGATAGCTCTTACATAGTCAACAGAGATAGTCTTCCCATCGCCAAAGCAACCCATCATTAACGCAAGTTGGCCACAATTGACCTGATGCTCAGCAGGCCCGTAGACCAAATCTGGGTTATCCTTGAGCTGTCGCTGGATTCGAGCCTTGACGAAGTCTCCCAAATTCTCAATATTCATTCTCTTTCCATCAAAGGTATACTGGAGCATATCTTCAATCAGGTCTTTCTGAGGGTCATTATTTCCCTCTTTCTGGCCGAAATCGCGGCGTGAAAGGGAAATGTCATGCTCAATAGCGCCGTGAGAGGCAAGATCGACAAGGTTGAGATACTTCTTGCCATTAATGACTTGGTTGGCGTTCCAGCAGCCAAAGTAGTCAAAGAAGGAATACGGGTTCTTGATAAGACCCCAGACTCTTTGCCAGACGCTGACGTCTTTTCTCATGTATGCCTTTTTGGGGTCGTGATACTCGAAGTAGGTGGGAATGGCAAAGACAGATCCTAACAAGGGACTCATGCCGACGTGTCGCATAGAAGCGTTCAGATCACTCATGTAAATCTTGCGACCGCTACGATCGAGATATCCATGGTTTGCGAGCGCGTTGACGACAGGACAGGGACTTCTACTGGCATTCGGCGGAGCATTTGCAAACTCGCCGACGGCCAAAGAGGGAGACATTGTGAGTGTTTGACAAGGAAAATGGATGAGATCAGTCTTGTTGAAAGTTGTCTTGGTAGAGGATGGTTGGAAGGGTGTTGGAGTTTAAGTTATGGGGTCTGAATGTAGACTTCGGCTCGCCTTGGTCGAGCTGTTATGGGAATGATATGCAAGGGAGCTTCAAAGAGACTCCTTCGTTCTTCAAGCGACAGCTTCCATGAATAAACATTCCCGGTCGCGTCCACTAAAGCCCGTAATATTACAACACCTCTGAAATAACCCTGACGGTTTTAAGCCATATTTTGTGCCCAAATATTTCGGCACAGACGCGTATTCGTCAGTATTGCGACACTGCAGAAGCAAAAAGTCGAACAAATATTGTGGCTTGCTGGACTGCATCAGCTGAGCTCACCCCGCATGGGTTTGACCGTTGTTGTGAGACAAACAAGACCAAACGCCTTGCGCGTTGGTCTCATTCCAAGCTACTGTGTAGAGGTTAATCCTTGGAGACCTTCAGCTAGCCACAGGCAAAGTGTGCATAGCCAGAAACTCGGAACTACAACTCACGAATGTCATCAAAATGTAGCGAAGCACTGTGCACACACTCACCCCTGAAATATGTCTCGGAATGTTCTCATAACTTTGTTTTTGAGCCGTAACGCAACTGCCTCCTAGAGGTCAGTTAGCTACCGACTCCTGAGGCTGTTGAAGAGGAATGCGGTGGCCTCACTGGAGGCGCTTATAGCTTGCCACTTTAGTCTGGAACGTTCCTACTACGTATGCGCAATGTACAATATGGGAGATGATCAGTGAAATGTGGCTGGTCAGAGTATGAGCGTTGCGATGTGATGGTCTGCGACCAGTGTCAGCTCAAACCTTGAGCAGGGACTGGAGACAACCTGCCTTATGGCGTTCTAAATTACGTGGGATTTCATCTTGGCTGATGATGAATGCTGAGGTACGAGATTGTATAAGAGATTAAAAGATGCTACTCTATTGCTGCCAACCTAGGATAACCCGATACAATAACATACACCAGCCCTACACCACCGCGTAACTCGACTCATCGTTTCACTTCTTTTTCTGCTCCTGCAACCCCCATATTAACTATCTGCACTTCTCTTACTCATCCACCTCTGACCATCATGGAGGGATATGGCAGTCAGAGAGGCCCCGTTACCGTTTCCAAACAGGAGCAACAGTTAATTCAACTCACCTTGCAACTGCGAAAGAAGGAGAATGAAGCCAAATACGCAAAGTTTCATGGAGACGCCCTCATCGGAGTGAGCCTCAATTACCAATTCCACGTGAATTTCAACTAAGAGCGAGTACAGAACCCAGTCGTTTCTCAGGTTGGCCTAGCTGCAGACTTGCTAGCCGTCTTGCGGCCTAGTAACTGGGGAGCGTTGAAAACACTTGCCGGCGGCTTACTGACGGGCAGAATTGATGCGAGTTGCCTTTTGGTTGCCTCGAGTATGACTTACTGACAGCTTACAGGGACTAGCAGCCGCACAGATCGGTGGTAGCGTTTCCGATTACAGCGTAAAGCGAAACAACTTTATCAACAGCCAGGTGAAGCAGAGGTATGACCGGATGCTACATCGTAAGTCAACATGATCACACTCGAGACCTTAAGTTAGGCTAATACAGTCCTAGCTCCGTTGACATACGTGGGCGATGCTTTCCAATACAGAACAGCAGACGGCAAGTTCAACAGCGCCCTGAGCCCTCACCTTGGCCAAGCGGGCGCTCCATACGCCAAGACCGTCCCATCCCAGACACCACCCCTTGGAGCCCTGCCTGATCCCTCTGATCTTTTTGACAAGCTCATGCTCAGAGAAGAAGGTGGTCGGGAGAGCCAGTCTGGTCTCTCGGCCATGTTGATTTACCACGCAACCATCATCATCCACGACATCTTTAGAACAAATGACACCGACAAAAACATCTCTGACAGCTCATCTTATCTGGACCTATCGCCTCTCTACGGCTACAGCACTGAGATGCAGCACAAGGTTCGCGATGATAAGTACAAGCGCGGTCTTCTCAAGCCTGATACGTTTGCCGAAGACCGTTTGCTGCGACAGCCACCTGGGGTTTGTATCATGTTGGTCATGTACAACCGATACCACAACTACGCTGCACGTCAACTGTTCCGAATCAATGAGAATGGTCGCTTCAGAGTCCCTGAGAAGTACAGCAAGACAAAGCTTGTCTCATTGGTCAAAGATATTCTTCCTGAACTCGACCAAGATGGGAGAAAGCTACCTCTTCCTAAAGATGTACTTAAAAAATGCCACGATTACCAGAAGGCATCGAAGATCGCTGACGCGGCCAGACCTCCTCCTGCACCAAAGGCTTTTACCGAGATGCCAAAGGAGACTAAGCAGGACATACAAGATCGCCTCGATTCCGAGAAGAAAGCTGCGGATGCTCAAGATGCGATTCAGAGGTTTGAAGACTCTGAAGCCAATAAGACCTTTCTCGATCTCACCGAAGCCCTCAATACCCTTCTGAATAACAAGAAGCGCGAGCTCATGTCTAAGGAACAAGACGGGTTACCCAATGACATATCAGAGGATGAAAAGAAGGCCAAGAATAAGGAACGTGAGGATGCCTTTGAGCGAGACTGGCAAGCCAGGATTGAGAGTTTCGAGGCTGCTTGGGAAGCTGCATGGGACAAACTTGATAACGACCTCTTCAACACCGCTCGCCTTATAACCTGCGGTTTGTACATGCAGATCTCTGTTCACGACTACCTCCGCGCATTGATGGGCTTTCATCAGTTCGACACCAACTTCACCCTTGATCCTCGGGCCGACTTTGATCAGAAGAAGACAAGTCGTGGTATTGGCAACCAAGTCACGGTCGAGTTCAACCTCTTGTATCGTTTCCATTGCGCCATTTCCCTCAAGGATGAGAAATATACCGTGGAATACATGCGCAAGATGATGGGATTCAAGGACCCTGATAATACATCATTGACTGATTTCCTCGGTACTATTGATCAAGTGAAGAGTAAGGCCATTGCAAATGCGAAGAAGGGAAAGATGCCTCCGGAGCCATGGGAGGTCACCTTTGGCATTGCGGATGATCTCGATACCACGAAGGCCAATAGCCATGCCGAGCCTAGCAGCGTGGCTTCAACACCTCGAAGTGGCTCTGATAGTGGGATCTCTATGCAAAATGCTGAAGCCACTGGCTCCAAGACTGATGGTGCCCGCACCGAGAAGGCCAAATCTAAGTACTTCACGCGTAACGCCATCACCAACCTCTTCGATGATGGTGATATGATAAATGAGCTCACATCAGCCATGGATGACCCTATCTCTAATTTTGGGCCCCGGAACGTACCCAAGTGTTTGAAGCCGGTTGAGGTTATGGGCATTCTGCAAGCCCGAAAGTGGGAGTGTGGTACTCTGAACGACTTCAGAGACTTCTTCGGCCTCTCTCGCCACACCACGTTTGAGAGCGTCACCAAGAATAATGAGATTCAGAACGCTCTGAGGGATCTCTATGAGCATCCTGACATGATTGAGTTATATCCCGGTATCTTCTGTGAATCGGATGAACATATGGGCTTGGACCCTGGTCCTGTTGAAGCAAACTCTGCTCTTTGGACCGCCATCTTCTCTGATGCTATTACTCTTGTCCGCTCGGACCGCTTCTACACTGTCGATTGGAACACAAACTCTTTGACTTCATGGGGCATGAAGGAAGTTACACCCAACAACGAGATCTGCAAGAGTTCAGTCTTTCATCGTCTGATTCAGCGTGCTTTCCCTGGGTGGTTTCCATCTGATAGCATTCGGTTCTTCCACCCCTTCTACACAGCCAAGCAGAATGCTGCCTTTGCTGAAGCTCAAGGCTATGGTGACCAGTTCAAGGAGACTGCAGAAAAGATGGATGTCAAAGGAAAAGATATTGTTGTGGAACCTTTGGAGAAACCCAAGAAGCCTCTTTATCTGGATAAGTTTGAAGATATTTATGTTATCTTGAAAGGACCTCAGAGCCACAATTTTATTAATCCTGCATACTACTATCAGAAGAATCTCCCGCTAGTGGTCAAGTCCGTTTTGGAACCCACTCCAGGCCGGAATGGACCTAAGCCGTCATCAGATGTCTTGGACAATTATATCAAGGGTGTCGAGGGCGCTTTGAAGGAGTATCTGGACAAGCTGATGACCGATATAGTCATGCGAGAGTCTATCTCTATGACCAGCTCGACTTTCCAGATTGATGCCACCAGGGAGTAAGTGACCCCCGCCAGTTTTCAGTGTCGGCCCTAACATTCTTTCTAGTTTTGCCATTCCGGTAGTGACAAAGTACGTTGCCGACTTCCTTGGCTTCGGCGACAAGCTTCGCAAACTTCCCACCCACGACAAGAATACGTACAGCGAGAATGAAATCTATCAGCATATCACCAATTGCCAAATGTTCCTAACGTACAATGCCGATGAGACTAAATGGATGCAGCGTCGCCGGGCCTTCAAGACTTCGATGGATAAGCTGATTGAGCTTACGCGGAATGGAACTATCTGGGAGGCCGGCCCGTGGAATATCACCCGAGCTCTATTCGGCAAGCGAGATACGAATGCCATGCATAAACTCGGTGTCTTTGTGGCTAAGGAGGTTCTCGACTACGAGAAGGACCAGAGCAAGGCTGCTGCTATCCTACTCTTGATCTGTCTCGACATTGCTTACAACTCTGTTGTATCGGTAAGTGGTATACGGATTATGTCCAGGTACATCGCTGATACTTGTTAGTTCACTGCCACCCTTGATGGCTATATGAAGGAACTTTACGCAGCTGCCAATGGTAAATTTGACAAGGAGCCACGATGGATCGGCCTTCAGAAATGTGTTTTTTCTGCCTCTGAGGATGCGCAGACTGATCTCGAACGAAAGATCCAGCTCATGTCCCAAGAGACTGTCCGATTGCCAATTGTGCGCAAGGCCGAGAACAAAATTGACTCCTTGGAGTTGCCTTCGCTATTCAACAGTAATGGGGCCAAGGTTAATGTCAAGATCAAAAAAGGAGATACCATTGTTCTTGACCTGGTATGCCATACTTCCCTACAAGGATTGGTAATCCATAGACTAACTTGCCATACAGTCCAAAGCGCTTGAACACGCAGAGCAAACCATCCACAGCGATGTCCACAGCAAAGATGAGGTTGAGTTCCTGACTTCACAACTTAGTATCGCCGATAAATACGGTGTCTTCTCGCCACGTCGCTTCGCCACTATCTCACTGACTGCAATGATCAAGTTCATTGCGCAGATGAAGGAACCTCGTCGCGGCCATGATACTCAGGGCAAGCTCAAGAAGATCCATCTTGACTCTACACCCGAGGGCTACGCCAACTACATGGCACCCGATCGTGTTCGCTGGATCAAGGAGCAAGTGAAGAGTCTCGAGCAGAAAAATGCCGAAGAAATCTTCACTGATGATACCCTGAAGCCTATCCTGAAGCCTGAGAATATCACATATCTCACGCCAACTTGGGATGAGTTTGTGCCTTTCCCCATGACGTGGAAGATTCGCTTCGACGGCTTCGGTCCGTCAGATTACGCTGCTGATGGCAACCCGTACGGCAGAGTTAAATCGCCGTCCGCTCACCCTGATCATTGTCCTCCGTGGTATCAGCCTCAGGGACCTAGTGCTATAGGAGGGTCGTTTGCCACGGTTGTTTGCGTTTGTGCCGAGAGTGATGGTTCGTGTCCTTGTGCCGGTCATTCGAGCAAAAGGGCAAATATGGCACACCAGCCTGTTCCAGTATCGACGGGTTGCGGATTGGGTGATACGCGTGTACACACTTAGTCACACTGACTTTAGGTTTTCTACAGATGTAATAAGGAATTATAGTGAGTTTGAGTGTGTTAAATATAATTCGGTTTCTTTCTCGAGTATTTTGGCAGCACTTTTAAAAAGAAATGTGACTTTGCATTCATTCTAAGTAAGTTTTTAAGTGGGGTTGAGTTAATTTTGCGGTGGCGGTTGAGTCTCCCTGTATCTTCATCACTACTTTCCATGGCTTAGCCAAATGCTTCAAGTAAGTAGTCACTGAATACCATGCACCGAATCGCCAATTTTGGACGCGTCGTTGCGCATAGCCCTCGTCTCTTCAGTCTCTCTCCATCGCGTCTCGCTATAGCCATCCATAGTGCATCCAACAGTATCGGTGTGCAGAAGCAATGGGCCACCAGTCAATGCTGCAGCAAGAAAAGCTCCTCACAACCCCCTACCGCTTCAATCACATCTCGCACGTTCTGGAGCTCACGGCCAACGTGGAAAAGGGCCTCGGTCAACACCACGCGATGCCTGGTAGGCTGCACGGTGGGTGACTTTACAGCCATGTGGGCACTGCAAGCATACTTCCCAGAACTGAGCATGGCGATTGTTATGCCCATCTCGAGTGAGTACCTATCTATATCTGTAGAGACTCTGCTAACGATACCAGTGGCGTCTGGAATCTCAACGTCGATTCTTCTCGAGACGATCATGCTGCGTATCGGTCGTGACGGGTTATCCTGGCTCACGGCAGCAAGAACAGCGATTGGCATGAGTTTGATCTCTATGTTGACGATGGAGGCGGCAGAAAATGCCGTAGATTATTATCTCACCGGTGGACAGGTTGCTTTGAATGATCCATCTTTTTGGATTGCTGCGTTGGTCTCGATTGCTGCTGGATTTCTTGCGCCGTTGCCGTATAATTATGTGAGGCTGCGAAAATACGGAAAGGCGTGCCATTAGGGTGATCCCTCGCTTGGGACTGTACTATATAACCACCATATCGAAACACTCTGCTTATTGTCGTCGAGATGATTGTGAAACATAATTCTCCTCATTTATCTACAGACTTCTCTCTCGTCACACAACTGTGAATGGTTTTCCGCGATATTGGATATAGTATGCTTTCGAGTCATTTGCAGATTAGCTGCAGCTTCATGACTCACGTTCGAGTTACTACATCAAAGTTTAAATATGGCAACAGTTCACGACCTAGATCCACCATCAGGTTGCAAGGCTGGGCAATCTACATGCTGATCTAACGTGCTCAATAAGCATAAACCCAATGGCTCAAATATCTCGTCATTCTGCTTACGCGCCAATGCAACGCTAAATTTCCCCCGCAATCCCCAGCTAAAAGCCCTGTAGCTCATCTCTGGGGAAGTCTGGACTCTCTTCCGACACCACGTGAGCCAACGCCATCTTTTCGGCGCTTCATCAGTGTCCGAGTCAAAGGGGACAGCTTAATAATTTGGGAGAAAACAAACTCGGCGTGAGAATTAGACTCCGTGAAGTTGATGTTTTATCTACTATCTTGATATCAATTGTGGTGGGTGGTGCTTAGGAGATGGCTAAGATGAGCTGGTGATGGCGTTATGATGATTGGAGTTTTGGGCAGCAGATTTGGGTTTTTCTGATGAATTATGCAATCCCCGTTACTGAATAGTGTGACCGTTAATTCAAGTACACGACACAATTATTTAACTGACGATCCAACTGTACCGTCTCGTCGGGTCCAAGCCGAGCCCAGAGTTCATCGCTATGACCTTGTCAAACCCGGTAGCTCACCTGTCTCACCTCTCCGCCTCCACTTGGCCATCCCAATTCAGGACCAAATAACACGCTACAACCCAACATCTCATCGCTCCTAGATCTAGCGTCTCTTCCCCTCAAGCACCGTCGCATCCAAGCATCCTCGGCCTCTACTTCTAGCCCCCGACTACCCCAGACTGTCACCACTTCCCCAGCTTCTCGCTAGCTCGCTTTCCCCCGCCCTCACGGAGATCCTGGCCTAATCTAGCCCTTAAATTTAACCTTGTTCAGAACATAAATACCAGACTGTTCCTGCGACAGAGTTTTCTCACCCCAGGCCCCCATCACCATCATCCAACTATCCATCACAATGGCCACTACTCAGAACAAGGAAACGTCCGAGTTTGCGCACGTCAATAGCGTGGTTGAGGATGAGAAGCCTTCGCAGGTGGAGGAGAGAGATTGGACGGGCACTGCCAAGAAAACAGACCCCGAGGAGATCCGTCTTGTCAAGAAGCTTGACCTGTGGATCATGGTGAGTTGATCACTGCGCCAAAGCTTGGCCTCTGCTAACTTTGCAGCCCTGTCTTTGTGTTATGTACTTCCTCAACTACGTCGATCGAAATGCCATTGCTCAAGCGCGATTAAATAACCTCGAGGAGGATCTCAACATGACCGGTACAGAGTTTAACACGACTGTCTCGATGTATGTTGTGTAACATGGTCAGATTGATCAGTGCTGATGGGTGTTTAGCTTGTTTGTTGGTTATGTCTTGATGCAGGTCCCCAGCAACATGTTGATCACCAAGGTAAGGCCTGGTATCTACATGAGTGCATGGATGTTGGTCTGGGCTGTTGTCTCTGGTAAGTTGTGACCACAGTCTTCAGGTTTCGATCGCTGACGGTATAGCTTGCACCGCTCTCGTCAAGAGCTACGCCGGTCTTGTTGTCTGTCGATTCTTCCTCGGTATCACTGAAGCACCCTTTTACCCCGGTGCCACATACATGCTCTCGATCTTTTACACACGCAAAGGTAACTGTCTTGCTATCATGCAGACTCGATGGTCCTAACCGTAAACAGAGGTCGCAGCTCGAATCGCTCTTCTCTACTGCGCCCAGATTCTCGCTACTGGCTTCTCCGGCCTGATTGCCGCTGGTATCTTTGCAGGCATGGATGGTCTAGCCGGCCTAGCAGGATGGCGATGGTAAGCACACAAACCCAATGTTACAAACATATTTAACAAGGACCAGGCTATTCATCGTTGAAGGCGCCGTCACCGCGCTCGTCGCCATCGTAGGCTTCTTCATGCTTCCCAACACTCCCCTCACTACACGATGGCTCTCCGAACGCGAGAAGCAGCTTGCTCACGAGCGCATGGAGAAGGATAAGGTGTCGGACTCGCAAGAAGGCGGTTCGTCTTGGGAGGGCTTGAAGCAGGCTTGCAGCGACAAGCGAACGTGGCTTTTCTGCCTCATGCAGAACTTTCATCTTTCGGCGTGCTCCTTCAACTCTTTCTTCCCTACGTAAGTTGCACTTTTTGGTGTTGCAAGCAGCAGCTAACTAGTCTCAGTGTCGTCAAGACCCTTGGGTTCAGCACCACCATCACCCTCGTCATGACTTGCCCACCATTCATTTTTGCTGGTGCTGCGGGTATTCTTTTCGGCTGGAACTCTGGACGAGTCCACGAGCGCACTTGGCACATCACCGTCGGTCTCTCTATTGCCGTAGCAGGTTTTGTCCTCGCTGCTGCCACCCTCAACACCGCTGCTCGTTACGTCGCATGCTTCATCTTCCCCATGGGCGCTTACGCTGTCAACTCTGTCATCATAGGATGGGCGTCTTCCACTTTATCTCAGACCAAGGAGAAGAAGGCTGTTGTATTGGCCATGACCAACGTCGGTGGCCAGGTAAGTTTTGTCTGTTCCTGAGTGTAGTATTCGTTCTAACTTTGACTAGATTGGTTACATCTACGGTGCTTACTTATGGCCCAAGAGTGACTCTCCCCGATACGGTATTGGATTTGGTGCATCTGCTGGATTCGCATTGTGCTCAATTGCGTGCGCATGGTGTATTCGCATTTTGTTGGTCCGTGAGAACCGTCGCATTCGTGCCTCGACCTCTGAGCAGGTTAACCTTTACGGATACTAATTGGGAATATGAATGTAAATGGAATAGTGTCGGAATTTATTAACAGATCATGTCTTGATACTTGCAAGTTTGGTGTGACATGAGAGTTGATCAGCCAACAAAATGAGTGACTGTGATTCAAGTATGCTTAGCAAAAAGTTTTGATTTGCTAAAGATGGACCAACAGACATTGACGATATTATCCTGGTCAATGCGATTCGGAGGAACAGGCAGAATCCTTCTGACAGAGGAAGCCCCGCACGGCTGCCTAACTTGGAGACTACAACAAAAGCGGCATATTTACACATTTGCACCACCTAGAACTTGGTCTCTGCATTGTATGACTTCATCAACAAGCAGTTCAAAATGTCTCAATCACTCCGAGACCGAATCTTTTCGAAGCCAGCGGACCCTCAGATGGATTGTCCTCTCTTTCGTATACTCCCAGCAGAAGTCAGAGACGAGATATTCTCCTACGCCCTCACAGACCATCCGGATCCCACTCCCTCGCAGCAATTCAAGGAAAAAACCTGCTACGTTCGACCTTCTTACCTGTCAGCTCAATCAACTGACACAAGACTCCTCCGCACATGTCGCGCCATTTACCGCGAAACTTGGTTCAAGCCGTATACCCTAAGGGAACACACGCAATGGATTTCGTCTCTGGATCGTGCTCCTCCCACCTTCGGAATGACTTCTGGTAAACACCTTGACAGGACTCTCTGGCGCATCGCTAGACAACTGGGCCAAAAGAGGGTTGAAGTTGAACGTCTGAGGGTTTTTGCACAGATGTACAAGCTGGAAGAGGGCGATCTTGCATTCATGCTTCGTAAGGCAGAGTTTGTCCCCCGCACCGTAACGCTTACCATTCGACACACTGATTGGTGGTACTGGGAAAACGACGACCCTCTGTCTTTCAAGGGAGATTGGATTACCGACGTCAGTAGGGCCATGACGTCCAGTACCAACCAATTCTGTATCGAGTTGGAGTCTCTTGAGCGGAAGAAGGATCAGGTGGACAAGATTGCCGACCAAATGATCAAGAAATGGTTCTTTAAGCGACCTGACGGTGTTGTTTTATACGCCGAAGCATCTGGTAAGAGTATAAAGACAAGTCGATGGAGAGGGTCAAGTATTTGGCATGGGCAAAGATGGATTCGCGATGAGACGGAGCCAGAGAAACTCGACTATTACATCGTGTCCGTAACCTTTCGTCCCAAGATTGAGATTGAGCGAAATGGGGGCACAATCGACAAAAGTGTTCTCCGGTCGGCGCAGGAAGAGAAACATTTCTTTGAGGAACTTTGTATTCCTGGGCAAGGAAGGATTGAAGACGATCAACCTTTTATGTGGTGGGCTGATAACTCCAGCGAAAATGACGAGATGGTCTGCAGCATTGGGTTTGATTAGTTGGGTATGTCTATGTAGTGGATGTGTGTTGTTACAGGTGATATGTCTGTCTTATTTTTCGTTGTATAGACATTTCTATTCTGCGTATTTTTTGATACAACCGTTTCCCGATCAAGTGACCTATTAGTCAGCATTTACGCATACGTCACTGCATCTCGAATGTTGCTCTTTATCCTCGGCATCTTCATTATGACTCAACCAGATAAAAACGACAACGGCCGCGTCGTCGGCGACTTGACCTGTCAATCAGACTCTTATCTCAAGACTCTCGAGACAGAGGTCGTCTCGTGCGAAAAGGCAAAGCATGCGCCCAAGTCAAAGAAACACGGACATGCGCATCACGATGAGTGGTTGATTGAGTGCGCCGACTCGGTTCTGTTTCCCGAAGGTGAGTCGCTTCAAATTGTACAACATAACTTTACTCACAATCTTAGGCGGTGGTCAGCCTTCGGATCACGGCACACTCACTCCGCTGTCGGGTCCTGACCAAACTCCCATTCCTGTCAAAAATGTGCAGCGTCAAGGCCTCCGATGTGTCATCTACTCGCCCACGCCTCTATCTCCCGGCGACAAGGTCCGTCAAGAAGTCGACTGGAAGCGAAGATGGGATCACATGCAGCAGCATACTGGTCAGCATTTGCTCTCCGCTGTCATGATGAAACATCACGAGCTCAAGACTCTTGGTTGGGGTATGGGCGCTGATGGCAGTATGAATTATGTCGATTTACAGAGGAAGCCGACAGACGAGGAGATGCAGGCCATCCCTTTGGAGTGTGCCGAGGTGATTCGCGATAATCTCTCCATTAGAGTCGAGACTCCGGATGATGCGAAACACGATAAACTTCCTGGCGATTATGACAAGTCGGATGGTGTCGTCCGCGTTATTCACATTGGCGATCTTGACACAAACACGTATGTACCCTTTACTCTATGAGTGCACCTACTGACATCCCATAGATGCTGTGGAACTCATCTTTCGCAAACATCGCATATTTCGCTTATCGTCCTGGGTTCAACACAATCCGTCCATGGGAAAAACTGCCGACTTTCATTCATGGCCGGCGACCGCGCCATCAGCTTTGCCAACTCCTCGGTCAACGCCATCAATACCATCGCCAAGCTGACATCATCCAGCAGTGTTCCCAGCGAAGTCGTCACACGCGTCACGGCTCTCTCCGACAGCGGCACCGACGGAAAACGATCTGAGAGGAAGCTCCTCCTTGAAATTGCAAAGTTCGAGAGCGAGCAAGCGATTCGAACTGTTGTGCAGAACAGAATGAATGCGTATATCCATCGCTATGATGGCAGCACGGATTTTATCAACAAGATTGTTGGTGAGACGAGGGATGTTCTGCAGGGAACGGGATTTGTTACTGTGATTGCTATTGGAGAACCGAAAGGTAGTGGCCCTGTGGTTATCGTCGGTGATCAAGTGGCTGTGGATGCTATGGCTCAGAAAGTCAAAGCTGTTATCAAGGATATCAAGGGAGGAGGTGCTGGGGGTAAGTGGCAGGGTAAGGTGAAGGAGTGGACGAATGCTCAGCTGCATGCTTTGAAGGATGTTGTTGAGTCATGATCCTTTCGGAGTTGGCAACTGGCCGTTCATTCGTAGACCAAACATTCTATCCTGTTGTATCCTAAGAAACATCTAGACCAAACTCTCGAGTAACTCTATCCAATGTCTTTGTCCAAAATGACTAAATCATTTCCAACGCCTTCCTGTTCGCAACCCTGTTCATCTGCACTCGTCTCCTCTTTGGCCTCATTTGGGTCTGCTGAAACGCCCTGCGAATATGCCTCACATCGATAGGTGGCCTTTCAGGATGAGGCGAGACAAATAATCCATGTCTTCTCTCCCCAGCCGGCGCTGTCTGATCTACCTTTCTCCGCTGAGCCGTCAGTTCTTGATCCTGGATTGAGAGTGCCATGTCTGTCAACTTTTTGACAATTTCGACAGCCATGAAACCAATAATCTCAAGGATATCCTCCTTCTTCCTTGGCTCAGCGATGACGCCTATGCCAACCCACTTGCGGAACCGTTCTTTCTTGCGAGATGTGAACGATGCATGTCGGTAGTCGGCGTACTTGGCGTACTCCTCCGCGGACATACCTCTTGTTATCTCATCCGCCCAACACAATCTCTGGAGAGAGTCTTTGCTTGATTCTTGGAGAAGGGCTTCGTTGCTGGCGCCGCCGGGGGGTTGGACTGAGAAGAAATGCTCCACGTCCCAGGGGAGAAGTGTGCCTGGAGCTTCTGTCTTTCTCGACAGGCAATCAGCGATCCCGTTGCCGAGAGTTTCCTCGATCTCTTCCGCGTCGTCGAGATTTATTTCTCCGTTGTCGTTATCCTTGGTGTTGGCTGCTCTGCGAATAGCTCTCCAGCGCATGAGGCTTTGCACGCGTGCGAGTCGAGACTGGTCGTGGCGGATTTGGAATATAATATCATTAATAGAGAACGTTCTTTGACCACGACGAGTGGCGAGTTCGTTGGCGGTGGTCAACTACAGTTGTTAGTGGCAGACAAGAAAGTGGTCGGAATACTGACCAGATGGATGACCTGGTTGCGTACGATCTCCTCGATCAGAGTCAAGGTCTCTAGTGAAACATCTTGTTTTTCCCCGGCGCAGAACATCATCTGTGAAGATGTTAGAAAGATAGAGTATGGGATCGAAGATGTTTGCTTACCTGCTGGATCTCCGCAGCATACTTGGGGATAGTTTTTGGGGCGATGTTGGCCATGCTGGGCAGTTTGGCTATACTGTCACGTTTTGAGTCAGCTGAAAGGTAGAAATATTGACCGGCTTGTATCAAGAAATATTGGATGACTCGGATATCTTGGTGTGATTGAGTGAAGTTGTTGACAGTGTTGTACAGTGATGCATGAACAGTGAGTGCAATGAGAATTTCTGTAGAGGGCTGCGAAACTATGGGTTATTATTTTGATTTAATGAAAGTTGTAGTCCGAGTTTGACAACTAACTTCTGTCTTAATTACTCATAATGTATTAGACGTCAAAACTGGGTTTCATGGCTTTATCTTTGTTCATCCGGGCGAGTAGATGAACATGGTGGCTGGGAACGTTGACCACCCAAACAAAGAATTTTCTAGACATTCACGCCACAACTTCTAAATTTGAGGTGATACTCCAAAGAAGCGGCTTTCTTCTTTAGCCAGCATTGTTTGGCATTGTCTTTGATGTAAAGGTGTTGATATTTTAGCAAGTTCCTAGTCCTTTGATCCGGCTCGTTTGTTCATCGCAAAGCTGAAAATGGCTATGGCAATGATGGCTTTTACCTGTTCATGTTCTCGACAGTATTCAACCACATAAAACTCACATACACTTCGGTCTGTGTTCAAACCTTCTATACAAGAAAGTTGACTGAATCAACTTAGTTCGACTAATTTTTCCACCGCCGCAAACTCGTCATTGTCACCCACGACAACCTCTCCTAGAGTGACTCATTCTTCCTAAAATGTTGTGGTTAAAGCCCAATTTTCTTTTTCAATTTTTCTAATAATTCTTTTGTGCTTGTTCAAAAGATGTTCTCGAAAAATACTTCTTAGACATCGTTCTCCAGTCTGGAAGGTCATTCGGTCTATGTTGGCTCTTATTACGGAAGCCTAAGTTATAACAAGAACTAGATTCTTGTGAATTTATTGAAAGATCATGCCTTTTCTGTGTTAAATCATCTTGTCTTAGGATCATAAAGGCTCTGTTCGACCTTGACCGGGCCTGAGTATTTATATCGCGATACCTTCTTGAAGAACAGTTTTCTGGTCGTCGAAATCTTATCTCTTCGTTTGGGATTGGATTCTGTATAAAGTTGTATCACTGCGTGAAGTATACCGCCAAAGCCATGGCAGTCAAAATTCCGCGCGCAAAGTGCAAAGTTAGTGATATCAATAGGCTCGCTCACATGACTCAACCCCAGATTTGCCTCTAGTGTGGACAGTTGCATTTCATCGCGACTAATTCAAGAGATGTACATTCCAAGTATGATGATACCTTAAAATTCAGATTTTCGATGCACACCCCATGTAGTGGCTTGTGGCGATTGACTCCTTGCCAAGCCTTGACGTTCTAGTGTTGTCATCAATGCAGCAATTCATTCAAGGGCAGTACTGCCATATTACTGTCGCATGATGTAAGGACATACTGCGAACCAGCGAGTTTACGATATTGTCAACGAAATTGAGTCAAGATGTTGTCACGTTGAAGAAGGGAACCCGTGAATTATTTGAACGTGGCGAAATAATATTATGCAAGACATGCTGCTAAATACAAGGATATAATATGCTCTTTTGGTTCATGTACCACCTCGCTCCTACGCGAAAACAACTTTTCTAAAATGCAACGTCCGTCATATCGTTACTTGCCGGCAGTCCGGCTGCTTCTATAGTACGCGTCTATAGTATGTGTGTTGTGATGTTTGGTGTGGTATGTCGGAATTTAAGAAGCCTCCTCATCAGTGACACCCTCACGAGCACCCTTGGAGGTGTTGTTGGGGATCCACTTGGAAGAGGTGATAGGGTTGACCTTCTGGACGTACATGGTGTCAATCTCCTCGAGGCTGCGGTCCTTGGACTCGATGACGAAGAAGAAGACAATGGCGACCAGGGCGGCACAGCATCCGGCGTAGACGAGACCATAGAAGTAGTCAATGGCATCAGTGATGAATCGAGTGCTGTGGTTTGTTAGTCAATTGTGATTACGATAAATAGAAGCAAGGTAACTTACAAGAAACCAATGAGGAAGTTGAAAAGCCAGTTGGTAGCAGTGGCGAGAGCCATGCAGCGACTGCGGTGCTGGGAAGGGTACATCTCAGCAACGACAGCCCAGACAAGGGGACCCCAAGTAGTGGCGAAGGCGACGATGGCCAAGCAAGAGAAGGTAACAAGGACGGTACCGGCAGCGGGGGTGTTGAGAGGGTTGGCACGGTCGAGGGCGAAGTGACCGACAAAGGCGTAGATGAAGAAACACATCATCATCCAAGCGGCACCGATCATGAGAGCCTTTCTGCGACTGCACTTCTGAACAACATAGAGACCGCCGAATGTGCAGAAACAGTTGACGGAACCAAGGATGAGCTGGGTGACATAACTGTCCTTAAGACCAGTGGAGGCAAAGACGGTGGTACCGAAGTAGAAAAAGAAGTTGATACCAGTGAGCTGCTGACCAGCTTGGAGGACAATGCCGAGAATGGTACGGTAGGCCATACGCTCACCAGTGAAGATCTCGATGAGACGGGAATCGGGAAGAGAGCGCTCCTCGTCGAGCTTCTCCTTGATCTCATCAATCTGTCGGTTGACACTAGGGGAGTTGATATCAAGACCGGCTAGGTTGGCAATGGTCTTACGGGCCTCCTCAATACGTCCCTTTCGGTAGGCAAATCGAGGAGACTCGGGGAGCAGGAGGATACCTCCACCAAGGAGAAGAGCCCAGAGGAAGTTGAGACCGTTGGGGATTCTCCAGGAAGAGCTACCGTCGTAGTGGTTGGTTCCCCAGTTGACCATCTCGGCAGTCCAGATACCAAGAGTGACGAAGAGCTGGTAGCAAGAAACGATGAGACCTCGGATGATGGCAGGAGCACTCTCAGATTGGTACATAGGGACGGCAACAGAGAGAGCACCAATACCGACACCAGTGACAAGGCGACCAATGGCGTGTTGGTACCAAGCATGCATAGAGGCGACCTCAATAACGGTGCCGACGCAGGTCCAGAGGGCGGAGACGGAGATAGTCATGCGACGGCCGATGGTATCGCAAAGGTTGCCAGCAAGAAGAGAACCAAGCAAGCATCCGATAGAGAGAAGACCAGTGATTGTTCCTTGTCGAGCAGCGCTGAAGCTGTAGGTGCCATCGCCGTTGTCCTCGCCGAATCGCTCGCCGTAGTCTGCCATCAAGAAGAAACCGGAGATTTGTCCACTGCACAACTACATTAGTAAATAAACATCAGCAAACGATTATAAATGCACAAACCTAGTGTATCCAAATAAAAAGCCACCGCCTTTGTATGCATATTAGCCTTAAATGAACTCAATTGATGTTGTTGTGGCTTACAGGATGCTGTTAGACCGAGGAAGATGGCCAGCGCGGTGATGCGACCATCGGTGTCGGGAGAGGTCTTCCTCTCGAGATGCTCGCCTTCGCCAGCATTCTCAGTGCGTTTACTGCTAAAAAACTTCATCTTGAAGAAGTAAACAATGTGTTGGTTAGGTCAATTGACCAATTATTGTTGTAATATGTATGTGTTGAGGTTGTGACACAAGATGTGATGGGGAGGCCAGGAGCAAAGATTGAGCAGCGCAGAGTGTCTTTTTGAGTGTCTTTATTGTGGAGATGATCGTCCGAAGACCATCGCGGGCACCGAGAGACCAAGACCATGTCAATGGATCCATCTCATGACTTTGATGGTCATGCTTGAGCGAAAACTCAAACCCCGGGGGGCTCAGGGAAACGACTTGCGGAGACTGACGTGGGTTAGAAAGAAAGACTTGGAGAGAGTGGATCTCAGGTGAATAGAAGGCCCGGAGACTCACGTCATGGGGTCTGCATGGGAAAGGGATCGTGAGTAAGTAAGCATGCGTTGGTATGGTTATCACGCCGTTGAACCTTGGTGCACCCCCCGTGGGCTGATTGGCCCTCCGGAGGTCCCCTAGCAGACCTCTTCCAGATTCATCTCCGTTCTGAAAACGGTGGACCGATGGGAAAGTCTGTCGTGGGGTGACAATTTTTTTCGTTCTCTGTACTGCCGGCGTCTTCGGCATTGATGACGCAAATGAACCCTTGATGAGCCCACTGCGGTCCACTATTTTGTTCCTTGGGCCCAGTTTTTGCTTCTCTTTTTCTTCTGGCCTCATCTCTTGGCGCGAAGATCTCGGCAGAGTGTGCATTGTCGGAGCATTACCAGAGACCCTTTAAGAGACGACCCAAGTGAAGACAAAGATGAATAACAATTGATGCTTTGTGTATAGCTGATGCCAATTTACTGCAATTACTTACTCTCTTTCATTCCGAAACTGACACTAGTCAGCCTCTCATATTCCCGATTCTCGCCTTGTCCGCTGAGCAGAGCCCCATTTCCCATGATATGACACCGAGAAGCGCCGATCGGTCCGACTGCTGATTGGAACGTTCGGGCTCGCGCAAAGTTTTATTTCCGATGGCAGATCTCTGGTGTTTTTTTCCCTCGCAATTGTGGCCAAATGGGAAAAAACATGATGTTATTGTCACGGCATTTCATTCCCGCTAGAAACCGGATCTGATCTGATCTTTTTTGTACGGGATATCCGACAGAACCAATGTAGCGCATTTCACCTCTAGCATTCCAATGCCTGTACCTCAACAGCTCATTCCCTCGATGGTGCAAACTCGGCCAAATGCGTTCAATCGTTATCCACGCCGTTAGAGACCGGCCGAATTGAGCGGAGCACGCTCAGCTGTAGACGCTCCATATTGGTGAGACTCAGGGCGATACATCTCCAAAGTAACATTAGGTGCTCGGTCATTTTTGGGTCCGCGATAAGCCTTGAAAACTCAATTGGAACAGAGCAATCGACAGACCAGGGCATTTGGTGCGAGATAAGACCGAGCAAGTATTGTATCTGCGACAGTCCAAAACATGCACAATTACGATCCATTCCAGCTGTACTAATTGATCTTTTCTTTGACGGAAACATCAACATGGTCTGCCTGCTCTTACTCCCTCAACGCGCCACTCCAACACTGGCACTTTACATCAGCCGCCTCAATTGCCGCAGAGCCTCTTCATTTACCCCTGGTCACCAAAGCCCATGCTAATGCGGCTCTGCAACGGTGGAACTCGATATCGTATCCACACGGGCCGAAAAAGGCACTCGGCGGTACTCGACACACCTTGCCACCAAATAGTGGGTAGAGCCACGCTCAAGCCATCGGACCCGAACGTTTGAGCCGTCCATAACGGAGCCTCTCCGCGACTACACCTCTGACATGGGCAATTGATCGCGGAGGCACAAGATCGTGGGTGACAAGATGGAGAGCGCCGTGACCTTGGAACGGGGTCTAGAATACGGAGGAACACGGAGTCCACGATGGAACAGTCGACCAAGGCCTGATGTTTTGTAACTGTCGAATGACGTCTGCAGTATGCATTCCGGCTACCACGACCAATATGGTTTCTATTTCCATGACAAAGATATCCAAACCAACACATGAACCGAGATTAATATTACACAATCAACTATTACAGTCTGGACCGTGTGGTAGAGCAGCTGACCAGCAGAGCTTTTAAACGAGTTCCATACTTATAATTGGCTTCTTGGCTGTGAGCCGTTAAAAGTTTAAACTAGTTAACGTCGTGGTAATCTCAAATATCATCCTCGCCCTAGATCTTTCAGTGGACAACTCTTGTCGTATGTTAACCCATCAACACCATCACATCCCCTCAATCCCCATATGGGGAGAGAAAAAGAAGGTAACCGCCCACGCGATGCAAGAGTAAGCACCCAGAACAACGATCCCAGCAGATCGGCATCCTCGACGACTTCTCGGTCTTATCCACAAGACCCGTATACTGTCCGTCCCCTTTCCCCAGTGTCTAACCGCGGCCACGGGGGTGAGGAAGCCGGAGAACTCGGTCGAATTACTCCAGTATGCACCGAACAACGCTGTTGCCTCCCCCAGAGCCACTCCTCCGCACAAGCTAAACTCCCCCCCTTTTTTTTCATGCGCGTCTGCTTGACAGGCTTATCGGTCCTTTGGGACCTGAAAGGGCGGGCAAGCGAGGTTTTTCATCCCGCATCCTCCGCATTTGCGAGCATTTTGCGGGAGGCGGGTGGGCAGTTGGAAATTTTCGTCGATTCACGTGGTGTTTTTGGTGTTTTGGAACATACGACACTATGGGAGGTGAGTTACTGGGGTTTCTAGGTATTTTTATACAGAGGATGCGATATTGATCATATCATCAATATTAACCTTCCTGTTTCGGATACAGTTCCCAAGGTTCAAGAGATAGACAGATGAAGTCACCCTACATAGCGCGACGAAGACACCATAAGGATAGTGTATGACATGATCATTTGCTAGGTGCGGAAAAGGATTTGTAGACGGTCATAGCTGACCTTTGTGACTTGATTATCCTGAAATTCTCTCACCGTAAACCACTGGCATTATTCAAGAGCACAGGAGCGATCGACAAAACTTCGCGAAGTAAATCTCAGGACACGATGCGAAACAGGTGTCGCGTCCAACCAAACTGCTGCAAATCCGTACGTTCCTGAGTTCCACGAGCATATAGTCTTGTCTCAAATTACTATCATTCTACTAATATATATGTATAAAGACAATCATAGCGAACTTGGCCCTAGGGTACCATAAGAAATGGCAGTCTTAGACCCGATGATAGGGAACCTCAGTAACTTTAGTTTGGAATATAGTAGCAATTTATCTAAACTTTATTTACCCTGGTCTGAACAGTCAAACCTTCTGATGTCATGAAGCTTGGCTAAGCCACAGATTGTTTATCCATCTGCTTTCAGGATTTCAGTTCCTTTGGGCAGTGGCCCCTGAGCTGTGGCTTCCCTGTCCGGTGCGCACAGCCACGGGGGTCAATAACATCTTCTGATAATGATATCACTATTTTGATCTACATCTGCAAAAGATAGGTAGGCTGATACGTAATTATGCAGATATCTAGATAACCGAATACTTAACTCTACTTGGACTATATACCGCTCCTGTCGTACAACATTTCAGTTTCCGTAAGTCGTTAGGCTGACTACATTATCCAGGCTTTCTCCTTTACAATCTGCATGTCTTTGCAGGGATTATGTCTCTCGTAGAGCAGCCCAGATTACAATGATGTGCAGGCCGGTAATAAGAAGGAAATCCAGATTATGTTCATCGTTCAGCAAGTTCAAGTAGGTTTGTCTACCCAAGACTCCTGTTTCTTCACTAAACTTACAGTATTTTAGATGAATTTATCATATAAAAACAGTAAAGTCGATTCGTCATCGGGATGAAATGTTTGCTGACAGCATGAGCCTTTGGGTCACGTTGATCTCAGAAACCGATGTCAAACGGCAGGTTGTGACGGACCCGCACACAACCTTCGTTCAGGCAGTAACTTCAGTGTTTCAATTTGAACCTTTAGGCACGTTTCAGTTCTACCCTACGATTCCAAGAGTCCCCAAAGTTCCTCAAAAATGTGGCGATTATTCTTTTTGTGACATGTAAGTAAGGCTTGGTGAGTGATGGTCTCGACTAAAATACTGAACGATGGGGGGACTCCGAATTCCTTTGTCTTGACTTCATCGTGATTTTTTCCCTACATGGTCTTAGCAAGCGGTTGCCCAATAGAGTCTGCTTGGATTTGCGCGATTTGTTCTGGCAATAAATAGCGATATCGCTTCGAAGAGCTTTGCGGGCCGGGTGTATGTCCGTGACCCAACAAGTCTCGCCGGTAAATCTGACAAGGAATCTTATCACAAGGCGGTAAATCGACTTGGACATGAACGATCAGAAACACTTTTACTACTGCTGCATGCTTCCTGGTTAATATTGCTCAGTGTGTTGCTCTTCCCCCATTGACGGACTGTCTTAGACTAGAGTTTATCAAAATTTATGCTTAATTTTAGTGGTTTAGGTAACTTTGTAAACATCATCATAAACTTAGACTAAACATCTTCTAAGACCCTAGATGCTTTGTAGGTCTGTAATCTACGATAAACACTCGCATTTCGCGAGTGCAGGATGTATTTCAACGCCTCAATCCACGACCACCACATACTTCTTCAGTTCGTGATGCTTGCGATAATCAAACCTTGAATCGCAATCAACATGGAAAGGGGCTTATAATTGGTGGATATTGTATCAGGGCGATGCGAATGAAGTTCCGCCAATCGAGCAATCTGTACACCGACTCCCAAAGTTCATGCGTGCGGGTTTCGGGGTAAGTTCTTGGTTTACCCCAGACTTTGCTCGTCTTGCAGGTGATCAGATCTAGCAACTTGAGGCAGGAAATAAGCTGCGCGATTGGCCTCCGCAAATGAACGGCCAGACGGAGAATTGAAGAAGCATAATTCCTCGAATAAACATCAAGGCTAATCAGAGATGTAACCCCAAACGGAGTTTTACCTCAACGACTACCTTGCCGTTGTTGGACTAGGCCATCATCGCGGGGTGCCTATTGGTGCAAAGAGCAGGGGCATTGGAGTAGCAGCACTTGGGGTTACTATCGCGGCGAAGAAACATTTGATGGCGATGGACATATAAAGAACCCTGAATCCCGATACTATTCTCCAGCTCACTCGCAACTTCATTGCTTATTCTACCTGAAAGATATTTCATAAAACTCAAACACTACAGTCATGAAGTACACCGCGGCCGTCCTCGCCCTTGCTGGCATTTCCTCAGCTGCTGTCACAAAGACTCTTCCTAAGTCCGCTGGAGTCACTTCGTTCCCTACCGCTGTTCCTGTCAAGGGCAGTTACGATGGTGGTATGAAGCGATTCGAGCGCAGCCGTGAGTTTTCCTACGACAGTTACTAGAGACTTGCTAATAAATTGCAGCCGCTGTTTGCCAGGGCCAGACTGAGACTGGTGAGAAGGACGCCATGTTCATCCTCGAGAGCGGCGCAACTCTTTCCAACGTCATCATTGGAGCTTCTCAAGCCGAGGGTGTCCACTGCAAAGGAACATGGTAAGCTACAGTGCAACATCGTTCCATGGTAAACTTACTAAACATGCATACAGTACACTGAACAACGTCTGGTGGGCGGACGTTTGTGAAGACGCCATCACCCTCAAGCAGGCCAGCGGCACATCTTACATCAACGGCGGTGGAGCTTTCCACGCCAGCGACAAGGTTGTGCAATTCAATGGCCGCGGAACCGTTCAGATTAAGGATTTCTACGCCGAAGACTATGGAAAACTGGTGCGCAGTTGCGGAAACTGCAAGGACAACGGAGGCCCTCGCAACATAGTTATCCAGAACTCTGCCGCCGTCGATGGTGGTGTTCTGTGCGGTATCAACACCAACTACGGCGACACCTGCAAAATTAGCAACACTTGCCAAAACAAGGGCAAGTACTGTGATCGCTTTGAGGGTAACTCAAACGGAGCGGAGCCCCCCAAGATTGGATCCGGTCCTGATGGAACGTTTTGCACTACTTCTGGAGTTACCACCAGCTGCTAAATCTGGTGGGATGGAAATGTGTTTAGGTTTGGAATGCGGGTTAGTGTATCTAAATGAGTCCGTATATATTCATGACTACATACTTTTCTCTGCGAGTATTCCCATTTGCCATTGAGAGTTAAGCCATAACAACAATACGGCGAAATGATTGAGGCGTTAGACTTATCAAAAGCCTGCTAAGGACCATAAGAAATGACCACTTTAGACCAGATAATAGAAGAGTTCAGGCACGTCTGTTATGAAACTTGACGTTCTTTACCTAGTTTATATTTGCCTATCCAGCTCAGACCGTCAAATCATCTGGCATCTACGGAGTATAGCTGTTTCAATCATTCGCGATTCTGCGTCAAACAATACTTCATGGATGTAGTCAGTTATGCAAGCCTTCCACTATTTAAACAAAGCGTCAAAAAAAACACCCAAAAGTAAAAAATAGATGGTGAGGGACACCGGATTTGAACCGATAACCTTCAGGATGCTCCAATATGAGACTGGAATCTGACACGCTACCGTTGCGCCAGCCCCCCAACTTGTGATAACTAAGCTGATATTGAAACATATATACTATTTGCACACAAGCGTATCACTTTTGTGCAAGATGTTGGCGTGATAGATCATTCCTGTGTGTATGCAAAGCGCACATGATTTTGATTACTGTGGAGTACGTCATTCGGAGGAGATGCCAAACAAGTCATCATCTTATCTAGTTCAACGCTCAGACAAGCACCCGCTGTAAATGCAAGGGGCACCAAGTAAAGATCTACGTCGGAACTTTTTTAGGCTCCATACAAACCACCACTCGCCTTCCAAATGTCGACATCCGAAGCCCTTGCTCGGCTCCGAAATCGCTTCAGATAAAGTCAATTGCTTGTGATTGGCACTTTTGCAAATAAAGATTCAAGTTTATTTCCAAGTCCTTTTGATAGAGACTCTTTGTTCAGGGGTGCAATCGTGAAACCAGCTACCTGTCGGGGCAATAGATCGCCTCGCGACATCTCGATTGGTTGGCTCTGTCGTTTCAACATAAATTAGTCCATTCGAGGCACATCTCGCCTCTCATTGGCGAGAGATCACCCATGCTAATTCACGGGCGGCAATTGCGTCGTCCACTCACGAGACGAAGCCGCACAACGAATACTGCTGCTCATTAATTATACACTCCTTTCATCGTTGCACTCGTTCCTGAGGCTCGTGGCAAAGGACGCATGGACGAACATTAACGGCTGCATCAGACGCTTCGGTTGGTCCAGCTGTCAATGGGTTATTTCTCATGCTATACCTGCCATGCGTGCGATCGACGCTCGCTTTAGGCAGGTAAGTGGCTGTGGCCGGGGTAGACTATCTCCATCGATGGCGATCATCGGAGCACATGTTTTGACGCGATAGGTCTACGGATACCAGCCGAATACTGCTCGACTACAAGCGAGATGGCAATAGGAGATTGACTTGCGAGACCTTCTAGATAAATAGATGCCTTTGTCTCGACTAACAAATCTCATCAAGCAACTCAGCTCTTCGGTCTCTACAACACATTCACTACTCACTCCGTCACCACTCTCTTTTCAACAAACACTCTTTACTTTCCAACTCCACCACTCGTTATCAAGATGCGATCCGCCACTCTTCTCGCCCTTCTTCCCTTTGCGCTGGCCGCTCCCTCCCGCCGGGCTGAGCCTGCTCCCGTCCTTCGCCCCCGTGGCGTCAAGCTCGTCGATGGCAAGTACATCGTCAAGATGAAGAGCGGTATGAGAACTGCTTCCGTCAGCGCCACTGTCTCCAGCATCGAGGCCGACGCCGACTACACCTACTCCAAGAGCTTCAACGGTTTCGCTGCTAGTCTCAAGGATGCCGAGATTGAGAAGCTCAAGCACGACCCTAATGTGAGTACCATCTCAAATACCTTAATAGAAAAGGGTGCTAATTAGTCTCAGGTCGAGTACATCGAGCAGGATGCATACATCAGCATCAAGGCCACCGAGCAGCAGGAGAATGCTCCTTGGGGTATTGCTCGACTTTCCAACAGCAGGGCCGGAAGCAAGACTTACACTTACGACGAGAGCGCTGGTGAGGGTACCTGCGCATACATCATCGACACCGGTGTTGATGTTGAGCATCCCGTAAGTTTTCCCGTGATTCCATAAATATACCAATCTAACTGGTGCAGGACTTTGATGGTCGCGCCAAGTTCCTCAAGAACTTTTCCAACGACGGTGACGGCGATGGTCAGGGTCACGGCACCCACGTTGCTGGAACCATTGGTTCTACCACTTACGGTGTTGCCAAGAAGACCAGCCTCTTCGCTGTCAAGGTTCTCGGCGACGATGGCTCTGGCACCAACTCTGCTGTCATCGCCGGTATGGACTATGTCGCTGGCCACGCAGACAAGAAGACCTGCCCCAAGGGCGCTGTCGTCAACATGTCTCTGGGTGGCGAGTTCTCCAGCGCCGTCAACAAGGCCGCCGCAAGCATCGTTGATGCCGGCCTCTTCCTCGCCGTCGCAGCCGGTAACGAGGCCGCCGATGCCTCCGGCTCATCCCCCGCCTCCGAGGCCAGCGCCTGCACAGTTGGTGCCACTACCAGAAACGACACTCTGGCCTACTACTCCAACTTTGGCGATGTCGTGGACATTCTCGCTCCTGGAACTGATATCCTGAGCACCTGGCCCGGTGGCAAGACCAACACCATCTCTGGTACCTCCATGGCTTCACCTCACATTGCTGGTCTGGCTGCTTACTTCCTTGGCTTGGGAGAGAAGGCTGAGGGTCTTTGCGATTACATTGTTTCTGCTTCCATTGACGGAGTTGTGGCGAATGTGCCATCTGGCACTGTTAACAAGCTTGCCAACAACGGTGTTAGCAAGTAAGACCAAGAGCATGTGTATTGCTAGATATGACTTTCCTAGATGTATGACCTAATGTATTGAATACAATGTATTTCACTATTTGACTGCTCCTTCATCGCATATGAATAATGGCTATGACCTATATACGACGCATCTGAATAGTCCAAATTTGAGCTTCCCTTCCTTCAAACCAGTCAGTGAAGCTGCGCGATGTGTATGAAGTGGCACCAACATACTCAGAAGCTTGTCAGCGCAATGATGGCGCGCAGTGCGGTCTCCTGATGTCCCATGGTATCAAGTGCCCATTCCGTATCACTCTTTCCAACCATCTCCAGCGCCGAGGAACCAGTTGACCCCCACAAGTTGCAGTCCATACTTCTCGACAAACTTGGCAGTGTCGAAAGACCTTCTTTGCGTAAACTCTTCACCTCCAACATCCTCCTTTGCCAGGTCCAGGCTGGCGGGTTGGCGGTACAAAAGGAGCAAATATCTGTGAGGCTTTGAGCTGCGTGATTGTTAGCAAGGCCTTTGTGGTTTGCGAGACACATTGACTTACTCGTCCTTGGGACCAGGTCCCAGATATTCTGTCAGTGCTGGTTGCCCTTGAGCAACTGTGTCTCCACTACTCAAAGGTCTTAAACCGGGAAGTACCCAGTGGCGCCAGAAGGCAAACTTGGGGTCGTCGGGCGTAGGTGCATCAGGGTCAACGAGGAGGAGCATGTAGGTAGCATCGCCAGGAGCGTCAGCCTGTGACCATTAGTACGCATCTTGTGTGAATTCTCGGCAACATACCTCTGGCGCAAACTGAATGCTGGGAGAGCGCTTGCAATCATTCGCACGAAGAAGATTTCCGAGCTCAACAGCCTTCCCATCAAACGTGACCCGGAGATCAGTCGTTGGCTTGAAGCCCTCCTGGATCAGACTGGCTGCCGCGCCAGGGACCAGCTTGGCCTTGGAAAGAGAGTTTGACAGCGTGTTTGACATGTTAAAGATGATCTCGGGTTGCCTGATCTGGGCTGTGTTGAGCTGAAGACAACTGAGGCTGGGTCGATGACGGTATTTGAGCTGGTTACCCCACGTTGGGGGTTTGCATCACCATGACATGTTACTGGTGGAACATTGCACTTGCATTGAGGCGATGCCCCCAAAGTTGAACAGCCGACATCTAGATCCTCATTCTCGCGTGTCGCGCCATTGTAAGTAATGGTTCTGTCGCTTAGTTGCTCTAAGCTTAAGACAGCCGCGCTGCATAACACTGCATAAGTTGGCTGCACAAATACCAGCCCCATTCATTGGGCTTATCTTATCGCGACCGGTGTCGGGGTCGTATGACATCACCCCGCGACTCGAGTGAAGAGGTCTAGGGTAAGTCTTGCGCATCGCACCTCCAAAAATCGCATTTGAAAAAGCGCCAACAACCCGATATTACAAAGACCATAGAAGGTACAATGAAGTGAACGTACATCCCCAGTTCTTGTGGATGATTTTCAAACACAGGAAAAATGCAATTTTGTGCTTGGGGTTGGTAATTACCAATATAGACAATTTTGTTCATTCTGGAGTATTCACTCCTCAAAGTGGTAACAATGATTTAGTGCTGTCATTGCTCGACAGCTCCACATAAATGGATATGATTGGCTGATGCGACACAGATAAGATAAGAGTCTCTATCATTACGTCACAGACCACAAAATCGCGGCAGCAGGGCAAAAGTGGCGTTCCCCAGTTTTGAGCCGAGGTCCAACGCCCACTGCTCTGCACGCCACAACATTCTGCACGAAATTTGATGATGGTCGCGACGCGAAGACATACCCACCAGCAATACTCTTGCAGTGATGCCGGCACTACGCGCTGGACCGATCCTCGCTGTCTGCGATAAGAAAAGACCAATTATATCTGTCGTTTCTTGGACTGGCTTCCTACCAAGTCAGCCGCTCACGATTAAACATGCAGAACAGTGCTTTTGCTGTCCATCCTACGAGTCGCCAAAGATCCCCGACTCCGAACCGTTACCGCCATGCACTCAGGTAATGATCTTGAAGATGACGCCCTTCGTTTGAATACATTAGATCTCGAGACTCACGAACGCGACCGCGATTGCCCCCCGAGATGCACTATGACCCGAGCCGAACCTCGTACAACGAGGCGCGTGTACGATCGATCGAACGGATACACACAACTGCTACGAAACGATACACTCTGTCAGCATCGGACACGGTCTTATTGAAACCGAAAGCAGTACCAGCCGCCGGGTCGGTTCGGGTGATTCGGGCTGCGTCCAAGCGAGCCGATACGTCGGAATTCGCGAGGATCTGACCGATGCATCGGCGAAGCATCCGGTGTTCACTGCATTGATCTCGATACGATTCTAGCCCATTGCGTCGTGTCTGTCTCTTGCTGCCATTCCACCTCGAGTCTCGCATGTCTTGGGCAGTCGAGCCATTAAGAGTCGCTCCTTGTGCCTCCAAAAGACTGGAAACAATGCGCCTCGATGAACCATGTTCTTTGATGGCTGCGGCAAGAGGTACCGCATCAAGAGACATCAGATGTCATGGCCAGTCTTTGAGCCTTTGCTTAGTGTGACGCGCGTAGATGCCAAACATGCCACTCGTGCCTGCAACAGAGATCGTGTATGTGTGATTCTACAAGTAGCTGGGAAGTTATAGCAATGCCACTGGATGCAGATATCTTGTCATTTGACAGGCACATCTACTGGCCAGTCATCCGAATGACCAAAGAGATTCGGAGTCCGAAAGATACAGCTGAGAGTTGCGCAATATCCGAGACAACCATTTAGCGACTGGTGGAAATCTTGTCCAACCTTGAGGTGCTTGACCAATTGGCCTTGATGGGGTGACAGTCATCTTCCACGTTTTCCGTCGGATGGTAACAATGTGAACATATCTTGAGCTCGAATGACTTCCAAACATACCCTCATTTCTACATTATCTAACTACGTACATACGATTTACAAATGCAGGATGCGCCCGTACCATGTCCCCTGCCATGTCCCAATGGCTTGGCTAAAGCGACGTTTGTCACTGGTGTAGAGATAAGTGTGGTGACCGGGCAGCAAGAACTGGTTATAAAGGTAAATAAATAAAGCATCTGTCGGGGGTAGTGGCTTGACAGTTGCTCGCTAGAGTAACGGGATTGCTTGACGGTCCGCTCATGTGGTGTCGCCGCTATCCCTTTTGTCTTTTGTCGCAGAAGGGTGAAGTCTACGCATTCGAACGTGTGCGAACCTCTTTTTTTTCTCTGTCGCGACGCGTCCCCATTGTTTGCAAAATGGCCTGGAGGCAAGTCCATCAGTGTTGACATATCAATTATTGAATGTGGTTAAAGCCACTCCACAGCGCAACACAATTGTCAGTCGGTGACAGGCAGGTAAACAACAGCATATAGTTCTTCTTTTGAGCATATAAGCATCCACTATATAAAGTCAAGCGACAGTGGACAAGCAATGGCATACACTTTTGAACAAACTGGAGGTGGCGATGTTAATGTGAGCCAGCTTGACAGACAACGGGTTAGCACATCACAACGAATCAATTGGAAATAGACGACAATGGACAACCATGTACGATTTGACTAGTAACAGATATATCCAGGTATTCCTCTTAGTTATAAAATAGCGTTGGTGTTCTTACATCTATTTCCCAGGTGAATTGTAGCACTGGTGTTGACGTAAAACAACTCCCTGAATTGTCCACTATAGTGACCCCATATCTCAGCGCTGTTGTCTACCACTATGGGTGTGCGCACTGGCGTGAGCTATTAGGGCGTGACAGGTCTTTCCAGCAGCTTCTGAATGACTATCTTGACGATCAAAGTATTAAATTCACTCGATGGGTACGGTGGGAAGCTTCAGAAGATATACTCAAGAGTGAATGGATTGAAACTATGCCTTTGGGTGGCTGATACGTGGAAGATGCTACAGGATAGACAAGTGGTGGGGAAGGGATTGGTTACCCTCCCTTGTCTGGGTGATGTATACTTTATCTTTCCAAGCATTTAAATAAAGTCTTATCCCTAAAGCCATCCCAACTTGAGCTACAATAGAAACCTTCAGACTTCCAATAGGATACTAATGAATTAGAAGCTCTTCATCGCATTTCTTGCAATTACAAACCACCCGATATTCCACGTATCACCCGCATCGATTCACCTTTACTTGACCGAGATATCATATTCAATATGTCACTTAACCACTCTATCAGCTCTATAGTATAGCTAGACAAAGCATAGTAACACGGTATCTTATTGTCACCTCTGGCCGTGACATAAATCTAACTAGTAGAGAAGTCACATCTACTCAATCTGGATTGCAACCTTGCCAAAATGCTTCTGGTCTGCCAAATACTTATACGCCCTAGATGTTTTAGCTTACAACAATCGCTTTACAGTGGAATTAACTTACTCCTTGATGTCCTCGAGCTTGAAGACGTGCTGGTCAAGCACGGGCTTGATGTTGGAAGTTTCGATGACACGGATCTGGTTATGTGAGTAAATAATGCCTGCACCAGGGACAGAAAGCAGCACATACCATTGCTTCGAATTGTTCGCGGCTTCCGACGACAATTCCCCTGACAATCGCCATACTCGACAGGATTTGCGGGAACATCGGCCCAGTGTCTCCCTCTCCGCCAATCCACCCAACGATGGTGACAACACCTCCGATGGCAACGGCCTTCAGACTTTCTGTCACAGTAGTCGCGCCTCCAACCTCGATGACATGCTCAACCCCGGCGCCGCCTGTGAGTTTCTTGGCCTCCTCGCCCCAATTTGGCGTCTCCTTGTAATTAATGACATGATCTGCTCCCAGCTTCTTTAGAATGTCGGCCTTGACTGCAGAAGATGTTGTGGCAATGACTCGAGCCCCTGCAGCCTTAGCAAACTGCAGGCCAGAGATACTCACACCACCTGTTCCCTGCGTCAAGACCCAGTCGCCGGGAAGCACTGGCTTGAGCCCGTAGAGCGCATTCCACGCCGTCAAAGCGCTGCAGGACAGTGTTCCAGCCTCTAGATAGCTGAGGTTCTTTGGCATATCTACCAGCCCATTTTCGTTAAAAATACCGTACTGTCGCAGAGTGCCGTCGATGTTACCGCCTAAACCTGAGCCCAGCGCCCTTGGGGTCATCGGCCCACCGTAGTAAGTTTGCATGAACAGCGTCACAACTTTGGAGCCTTTCTCGAAGCGCGTCACCTTGGGGCCAACTGCTACAACTTCTCCAGCACCGTCAGAGCCTGGGATAACGTTTGGCGACAGCGGGAAAGGATAAGTGCCCTGAGGAGGTTAGCGGATGGTAGTGCAGGATGAAGATGTATGTACCAGAGCAATCATGATGTCCCGGAAGTTAAGAGACGCGGCATGGAATTTAACCAAGACATCGTTGTCGGAGAGAGGAGGAAGAGCACTTTCGTTGTCGAACTTGAGAGAGTCCAAGCTACCTGTACCCTCAACCGTCCAAGTTTTTGTGGTTGTTGGCGTAGACATGATGAGTGAGTTTGATTGGTGCTGAGTTTGGAATGTGGATTGGGAAGATGTAATAGAGAGATAATGCTTGTTGGAATGGTTATTATCTGGAGGGACATGTTGAAGCTTTATATGAGAATGTTTCCCTGGATCTCTATTATCATCAACGTGAATGTTTGTCATTCTACAGGGGGATAAACCAATCAACTCCAAGTCACAGCTTTGACAGGTCAATATTGGCATTGTCTGTAGCCTGTGGATCATCAGCCAGCCGTATTAATACGG
>JAAGWQ010000015.1:0-173494 GCA_013396295.1 Fusarium heterosporum | reverse complement strand
CCAGCCCAGCCCAGCCCAGTCCATGCCCGCGCCCGTGCCCCGACACCCACAGACGACGGCATATGTGAGAAGCATCTGCACACCACACCCCTCATACCACCTTCATGCATTCCCGTCCCTCTTTTTTATTTTTTTTAGGCACTTCTTCCTTTCCTTGTGCCAAACCACTTGCCTCCCTGGCTTTTTCTTAGGCGTGTCCCGTTTGCTTAGGGAACGTATACGGAAGTAAAGTGAAAGAAAGCAAGCTTCGAACTCACCTAGCCAAGCGATTGTTGCCTATGAGCGTGCTCCTCCCTCATACGATAGATCTGACCCAACACGTCGTTCATCTCACCGCACGTTCGTTCGATAGTAGCACTCCGGTTTCCCTCCTGCTGCCAGCGTTGGACGTCGCGGTACATCTTGTCATAGCGACGCTGCTTCTTCTCGGTGTCGTGGCAGAGTTTACACACGTCAGTTTCCGTTTTGGTTTCATAGACGAGCTTTAGGCCGCACGTCTCGCCCATCCGGTACTCTTTGTTGCATTGCTGACGGAAGTGACCCCAACGCCAGTAGCCGCATGCCCAGCGAGTCTGGTCAAAATAGCACATGGCCGAGGGGTGATTGAGTCTTAACAGCTGGTTTGCGGCGATTGGTCGAGATAGAAGGAACCAAGTCTCTCTAACCCGTTTGACAGAAGAGGAGAAGTAGTAGTGGAAAGACCCGAGCCGGAGAGCGGAGTTCAAGAGGCGAACTTGTGGTCGATTCAAGCCGAACCCCGAGATTCAAGTCAACAGCTCGTCGAGTCGTTTCGAGTTAACCCAGACCCATTCAAGTCGTATCGAGTCAATAATGGTCGAAACAAAAATAAAAGCGAATGATAAAAGAGCTGGGGGTTTCCGGATAAGGAGTAATCCTGGAATTCAGCAGGTCAGTCACTGACATTTTCTTATTGTCTCTGTCTCTTCTGTGCCTCCCCTTCGCGTTGGGTAGATATTTTCGTTTCTTCCCAACCCAATGGCTTTGGATTGCCATTCTCCTTTCCATATCCTGGCTACCTTTTACTGCTTTGTGAAAGCGTATTGTTGTTGCATTGCCCTCCTTATATCGTGTGGCTACATTTACAACATGCCTGCACCATACAGGATGATGGTGAACCGCACAAACGACAACGTAAACACCAAGGGGGCTCAAGGAATAGTTGGTGGTGCCCAAGTTTGCTTTCATAATAGTAGAGAGGAATGGTCAACTTACCTTCAAACGACAATCGCTGTCTGATGAGCTGCTGCTGGGCCTGGTATCAAGTCCGGTGGTTGTATGAAGCAAAGGGGTGTCTGGTCCCGAGCAACCGTGCGGAGTGATTCTTGAAGGAATAAATATCTTTGAGGACTGTCCCGTTATTATGGATTTCCAATACCGAAGCCAATTAGAAACGCTTTTGTCGGTCGTGGATTCCAGTTATATTTTGCCGGCAGGGTCTTTTATTGTATTGTGCCAGTTGGTAAATCTCCAGATTGTTTTAATAATTTCGAAACCCGAGGATAGTGATGCAGTTGGTATAGAACAAACTGTGATCCATATGCTGATGTGTTTGATGTGTTTGATGTGCTTGATGTGCTTGAGGCATCTAGGTGTTCCGGATATGTACTTGTCCAGTAGCTTCAAAGATCTGGAGATGGAGTATTTACACCATATTAGGTGGATGCAGTAGGCAACTTATACCTGTTCAATCCAAGAGATTCTCTGCGTACTAGATCGTCGTGCTGTATATGGTATCCCACATCCACTTGTGGGACTCCCGCACAGCCAACAAGCAATCGCATTCTTTCCTTGGACCCTTGTCCTAAACTTGGGTCAGATTAATGGCCGTCCGTTATTTTGTTTCTACCTCTGCCTCTACCTCTGCTCTTTGTTCATGCGGGATAAAGAGGCTTGCTTGTATAGGTCGATTGGGTACCCGTACTTGGAGCCCCATATGGCAGTTCTCTTCCAATGCATCCGTGAACTCGCCTTACATACACACCCTCCTCCGGCTTGATACTCCGTCATGTTTATAATGCGGCTGCCACACGATGATCCCCAATTATCCCACAGCTCTAATCTCGACCTGCTTGGTTCCTGGGTTTTAATGCGGTGCCGGGACAGCCAATCTGCGCATGTGTGTTTCCTAGAGACCCTGCAGCATATCTATCAGTGGTAAGGCCGTTCAAACGTGGTCCCATTGGATATCATAGTGGCTATCAGCCTTGTTTCCTTTTTCACTGAACTCACATAGCATCTTTTGTTAATTGACTGTTACATTTTCACAAACACCGATGTGGACCAGTTCTAATCACCAGACTGACAGTAGCAACTTTGGAGATTAGGGCACAGTGCCATGCTTGATGTCATGGTCAGAGAGCCCGGTGATCGCTTGCCACGTTGATCAAAGCCTAAAAGTCGACACACACCCCCCTAGCAGTATCAGTATCTACAGGAAGAGCAGGGTAGATGTACGGGGCATCCCCACACCACGAGATACTACTGCATTATTTTGTGTGTACAGCACTTCACCGTGATGCTGTAGCTGCAGTGAAAGCAACAAAAAGCAGGGCTGACGAAGGGCCAAACAACTTGGACAAATCTGCGGGGAGATACTTGTGTATGTGCATGAGCATGGGTGGATGTAATCTTGATGTGATTCAATTTGCCTCTCTGCCAGCTTTCGTTGTCGTCCTAGTGCACGAGGTACCTGGACAGCAGATATGGCTCGACTTCAAGGCCCAGAAAAAGGGGACCTTAGCTCCATGTTGTCTTCTCTCATGTCCTTCCCGCTCTCTTGTGATCATAGCATCGTGGATGTGGATGTGCTGTAATTGTGGAAAGTCGTTCTGTCAACATTCCATATGCCTTCCATGGCGCGCTCTTAGTCACCGAGACGTGAAGCCGAGACATGAAGCAGCTGGGTCACATAAACGGCCATGTTGTTGCCAGGTGCCCTGTGCCTTTCCCGCTGCGGGCCTGGCCCCGGCCGTGTCCTCATAGAAGTCTCGTCCTGGTCGAGTGCACATAAGGTGGTGTCTTGATCTGCGGCCACTGTGGGGCTTCATGGTTCGTCCCGAGGGCGGACAAGTGTCAGGACACAAGGGGATCCTGACGGCTTTGCAATCTGGACGTTTTCGGTGAAAGCCAGGCTCGGGATTCGCTGCTTTTCTCCTGCTCTAAGCGTCGAGCCCTTGCAGTCTTGAGTACGATGGCACTGGTGACCCATTGGCAGAAGGCTGCAGTCTAAGGATCTCCCAGTGATTTTTCTGTTGTGGTCTACGGTATCGAGTGCTCTTTACGCCATTATATTGTCCGACTCCTACAGGATAGCCTGTATTGACTTTGCCAGCTTTTCACTTCCAATTTGGGACTTGTCTCGGAACAAAAAGCTTGCGGGTCGTGTCTCATGGTGTGAGTCAAATGTGGAAAAGGACAAAACACTTGCTAATATCGCCGCCGAGAGGGCTGATGGATGGTCAGTACGCCGACATAAGATGTGGTTGGGTTTCTGTAGACTATGCTTGTTGACCGTTTTGTCTCACGGATCCTCATGGTAACGTCTCGGCCGGCTGCATCCGCAGTTGCGCAGCATCTTCATATATAAACTGCTATATCAGCATGGCATCCTGGCGAGTTGGCCTTGAGGCAAAGGGCAAAACAGGGAGCTCAGCATTTGCCAACTTGAAACACTTGGTCACCTGGCGATATTGATTGTCTTTACACTTTTCCAGGCCAGTAACCCGCCTTCATCAATGCCGTAGCCAGGAGGTTCATGTATCAACCTTCTGTTTCTTGGCCAATTGGACCCATGCTTAAATAAGAATTGGTAGGCTGAATTGAGTTTGATTAGACCGAAATTGTAGATTGTTTTAAGCTGTCGCTGCAAAAGCGAAATGCAGGAATAGGAGGGTTGGCATGATTTCTGTGCATGGCTGCCGACTCACATGAGATCGTTTGTTTATTGTCAAAGAGTTCTTTTGCCGAACGCCATTATTAGCAACTCAGAAGTGATTCCGGAGCCATGCTGATGTACACAAGACATGTAATCGCACAACGTGGCGACATCCCCCTGGCCAAGACTGCAGTTTGTTCCATGCGTTCTATGGACTTCCGAGAGGGACTCAAACGCTTGTCGGTTTCCAGAGGTACCGTCGTATTTTCTTCCAGATTCATATCCCCCTGTCATTCCTCTGCCGCCCCATGAGAGTTATCCTCAAGGCAAGCCATGGCTCAAGTAATTCGCGCGTCTTGTTTCATGGGCGTCCACGCCAGAACGGTCCTGCAACCATAGTTGGCTATCACATCAAAGCCATTGAATTCCCTACGGATGTTCTTTTGGGGGTCATACACTTCCTATGCATCTATTGCTTCAGGGTCCGTTTTGACCACAGCAGTGGAGTAGCAGAATATTGAGGTTGGCCATAAATTGCTCGAGGGCAACAGGCAATACGTCCATATGACCTATCGCAATCTCAGTTGAGCATACATATATGTGCAATAAGCAGGTTGGCATGTTTCTCAGTATCGCAGTGGCCAGCATTTTGCTTTTGGCTTGCCCACAGATTATGGTAACCCTAACACAGCGACGAGCACAAATGGCTCGAGTATAGCTATAGGGGGCACCTTCAAACACCCTGAACGTGGGATACGGCGGTGACGACGGATTTCTCACGGGGAACATGACGAGGCATCCGAATACTGCTGAGTTGGCCTTCTGCTTCGGGAATGGACTGCGTCACAGACAACTGACTCGCCCATGATGACTTCACAGCCCGCATGGGACCATGAGAAGTGCGGGCAGGGAGCAGAGAAGAAAGACATTGATGCTGGCCCTCAACATTGGGCATTATTGGGCCCGACAGGGATGTATGTCTGATGCTCGATCTTTGTGGCTGAGAATTTCCAAGAACGTACCCATACACATGTGTATTGGGTATCTGTGACTTTGTGCGTGTACGCGCATGTGTTTGGGTGGGTGGATGCACCAAGCGAGACACAGAGTGTAAGCTCAAGTTTTGGGAGGGTTCGCGACTGCTTAAAACCCGGTTAAGCAGAGTATTTAAGAGCGACCAAGTTGTAGGCCCGCGGCAGGATAATATCACGGTGGTCTATCAAATGGTATGTCTCCCCGATCTTCGCGAGCACACGAGTCACCCGCAAATGAGAACGACTTCGGTGCCAACTTCCTTGCTTGCTCGGCCTGGTGATCATAGCGGCCCGGTTCAGCGGCCGGGCCGGCCCGCTTTCGAATCTCCATCCCAATTTTGAAGACTCAAAAGGAATTGCTTGAGAGTGTTGGTACTTTGGTATGGTATGAAGGAGGTTCCTGAGACACACCCACATTTCGATCTTCCTGCAGCGTTGTGGTCTGCTCTAAGGTCAACGAAATATCCATGGATCTCGTTATTCTTAACTGCAATGATTATATGTATCATCTCTTATACGGAGTGGTGCCGGCACGATCTATACCAGTAATTTGACTAAACGGAGTTGGGAAGAATGTTTTGGCGGCAAGTAACCGCCCAATCAGCCGTGGGTCAAGAACCAGGGCCAAACTTTGTGGGCTTGATTTGGAACCAGACAATTGGGTTGCTGCAAATCATGTGTTTGAAAACCACTGCACGGAGCCTGTTCGCTAGTGACGGGGAGGGAGCGTCCGATCGTACCTGAAGCCAATTGGGAAAATAGATCTTGCCAGCCCATGAGAACAGGAGGATTGGTGATTGGTCCAAGATTGACCGCTCTCCTTCCCGTAGCACATTCACATTACTTAAGATGGAGGCGCGCGGTATATGGCCAGGTGTAGTATCGAGCAGCCTGCTTCAGCTTTGACTTGATCTTAGAACTGTCTGAATCCTGCATTTTAGTATTGCCTGGATCGCAACAATGGTTTGACGAGGTACGTCTAAGGTTAGCGTTGTAACTGTGTGGGGAAGGAATTGACAAGCAGGGGGGCTGTTCAGGGGTTAGCGGCTTGAGGATGGGTCTTCCTGCACGGCAGACATGTTTCCATTGTCGCCGCATGGACACTTGTTCGTGATGACGATTGGTCCGCGAGGCCCGCGGCGCGACCACCCCAGGAAGCCAAGGTTCTGTGACGCCGACAGCTGCGAGGGACTATCAGTAAGGCTGAGCTGAGGACATCAAGCCAGGTCTCTTCCCTGCCTTTGATGTTGAAGCGGACAGTAAACAAGCAGTCTACAGATTAAGTATTGAATAGCGTGGCCAAAGTCTATTCCGTGCTTTATGATTGACAAGTAAGGCAAGATTTTGGCTTAAAGCAATGAGCAAATGCTGTGCCACAATTGTAAGAAAGTTGACATGGTGGAGTGGAGTACGGTGCCTGACATCCAGAAGTCGTGACAACAAAGCTATGTATGCTTCTCGAGATCATCTTGATAAGACTACTCCCAAGCACCTTGAGTCGTCGAAGTGATGAAAGCGGAAAGACGGGCGCAATTTCGTAGCGAGTCCCAACGAATTGAAGAACAGATATCATACGTTGGTAAATTGGCATTGGGCCTTCTGTTCAACGACTCGTGTTAGCTCGACAAAGGTAATTGACCCGGCCGGTCTGCCTCTTGAATGATCGGAGGGCCCAATATTGGAGCCTGCTCCTACCTGTTTGTCAGGGTCTGTGAAATGGCCGCAGGTTCAAGTGGATTGTAAACACGTCACAGCGTCGAGGCAGCGCGTGGGTGTGAAGGCAAGATCAGTTGAGCGGGACAGGAAATGTGTAATGCGTCGTGATTTTCTTTTTCGAAAGTCATCTTGTCTAGTGGGTAGACTTGCCGGGTTATGAAAGATTAGTGTAGAACTGCATGGTGCGTAAAAACCAAGCAAAAGCAAGGTGCCACGTGCATGGTCAGGTCAGCTTGAGCTGAAGGTACGAGAGCTGCAGGTGCATGAACGTCGCTTGTTCATCCTATGCGAATTGAGCAACGCAATAGCTCTGAGGCAACAGCGACTGGAACAAGCGGTAGCAGTCGCAAGCGGAAGCGTGCAGCAACGGCAGAAGAGACGTCGATCCACGCATGGTACAAATTAGTGTCAACCTGCGAGAACAACGTTCGGTCGTTCATCAGAGATCTTCCGGGTGGCTGTGATGAACATATGCAGGCAAAGGCGGATATGTGACGTGAGGTGATACGTATGATGTGCTGTATGCGGGTGTAAGTAGGTGGGTGTGCCTGCGGTAGCTTGCATGCAGCTTGTTATTGTTGTTGTCGGGTGAATAGCAATGTTTACGTCGGGCCGTCATGTTTTTTGTTATCTCGTAGAGTCGAGATAAGAGCGGTGAGGTTGGAGAGAAGCCAACAGAGGCAAATTTGAGTTGGTGGTCTGGAAAGAGGCCGATGAGGCGGGAGTTCTCAAATACGTTAACATGCCCGGTACTGCTGCTAACGCGTTGAGAAAAGGGAGGAGCGATGGGAGAGACGAAGGTACTTAAGTTTTGGCTCGTGCATAGGTTCTGTAGCGACTTCCATATGCATAGTTTCTGATTAACAAGTAAAGCGAGAGCATGCTAGATGAATTGACACTACGGTTGTTATGATTTGTGCTTTTTGATTTCTTGCTGTCCTATCAATAGTTAAGTGCTTGCTTCTTCATTTCTTACTGACATTTTTGGACGTGGTACCTGACAACTGACGATTTTGGCAAACCCACTGTCAAATCTGGCCTATGGCAGGAATTGTCCATGCGCCGCCTGCTCTTTAGGCTCCCGGGCTCCCGCCGTTAGTGGCAGCTAGGCAGCTACAGAGAACCTCGCGCTTGTGTACGACCCTGTATGGCTAACCTGATTTGGCCGGAGGTCTCCACCATCTTGATCTTCCCCTCAACTCCAGGTTTCATCTCAAACCTTCACTGTCTCATAGCTTCCAACATTCACATCATTTACACGGGCGACCACGCCATAGTTTATGCTAAGACATCGCACATCGAGTCGTATGGATTGAAGCATTACACAAGGGGTCCTTTACTTCGGCTGTCCATAACAGCCATATAATGCTACGAACAAGGCGCCCTTGCATCATCATCCCGCCTTTGATCAACAACACAATATCACTATACAATCAGGCTGTTTCCTAAACCAAATGCACTAGATTGCTTTTTTCCCGCTACTGGTGGCTGCTTCTCTAACAAAATCCCTCGCCTTCCCACCGTTCCTCGAGTCCCCCATTTGGATTGGGATATCGTGGCCACGACCAACTGACCAAAGCGACCATATTGGCGACCATACTCTTTACGCGCCGTGTTTAGTGCTCTTCGCGTTCTTCCTCATCGCCACTCTTCGTCCTTCCTGAGGCTTCCGAACCCCTACATTGTTCGTTCAGAAACCCACTGCGGCCCATTGTCTGGTGCCTGTCAGAATCGCACACCAGCTGCCATAGTCAGTTCCCTGGTGGCTCAACCGAGATGTACATGTGATGACCGCTCGACACTTGCCTCAAGTTCAAGCTCATCACCTCTTGCCCGTCTCCTTTTAGTAGCCTCGCTGGCCCTTGTCGCAACTGTGCCTTTGAACCAGAAGGATTGCCCCGTAATCCACTCCCCTCAATTCATACCCTCCTAGCGCTTCGCCTCGAGTCAAGACTCAGATCGTCATGAAGCCTGTTGCCACACCTTCTGGCCAGCTCACCTCACAGGAACATCGGGCGTTTCTCGCACCACCATACTCCGAGAATCCTGGTTGTTTAGTTCTGTCCGATAATGGCAAAACACCCAGCGCCTCGATGTTCGTGACCACTGATGCCCAACTTGTTACCGACCCAATATGCCCCAGCTGTCCACAAGAGGCAGCCTACCCGGTCTCCTCAGTTGTAAAGGATCGCCCGGCCTCTCCGATCAGCACAGGTATTGCCGGTGGTGTCAAGCTACAAGGGCTTCTCACCCAGTCTCCTTCGCTTGAGAACTTGCCAAACGAGGTCTTGTTCCACATTATGGGTTTCCTAGACGTCAACGACCTGCTGTCAACGTCGAGAGTAAGTATCGGCTATTCATCGTTCGCAAGTATTCAGTGCATTTCCCAAACCGTTCCTGGGCCGACGGAGATCCAATAGAAAGACAATGGCAGCTCAAGATCTCTGGAACCCCTAGCTGATGCAGAGATAGGCAAGCCATCTACTTCGTAATATCTCGCAAGCCCCGGTCTTGCACTATTATCGGCTTCAGCAAGTCCGAACGGATTTGCCATCACGTTTGTGGTCGCCATCACGTCCATCCCTGGCTGACCTTATTGCACGTTCCATTTTTATGACACGCACTTCAATAGTTTCTCGACGACTGGCACGATCTTTGGTCTCGATCCGGCTATCTCGACGTTTGGCAACTAGACCTTCGGCCGCATCCTTAGTTGAGCGTTCAGTATTGCCAAAAGAGTGTGTGCCTGGCATGACCTCAGTATATCTCGCTCCAGCACTCGTAGGCAAGAAGAAGGCGGTTGAGAAAGAAAGAGTTAAGGATGGCCTACGGCAATGGATTGCGTATAGATGGAAACGCGAAGTCAAGGAGCGCCAGGATGGTGTAAAGAGGTGGGAAGAGAGCCGTGGCATAGGGCGCGTATGGCGGCTTCGTAGGTTCTGGGAGCGAGTCGGCCGCGGGGAGGCACGAGTTAACCCTTAGTAAGTGAGTGATGACGAATCATGCAAGCCATCTGGCTCTGGCGCAATATGAAGAACGGTGTTGTATAAGGTGATGATGGATATAACGCACCGGATCCGTTACCTTAGTGTTTTTGTCATACATGTTGTATTTGGTCACAGTTTTGGGCAAAGAAGCATTAGTGATGTGGTGCAATGGTTCCTAACGATCACGCCCGTCTCATGGACAGGACTTGTTTTATGATACATTATGTAGGTTGCGGTGATGTTACAAAATGACGAGCTCCTTTGTTCATCTTGAGCCGTGTAAGGATGGTCGAGTCTCCAAGTAGTATCTGCCATGCTTGCAGTATACATATAGCCTCTGCACTTATGCTGTTCTAAATCTGAAGCCATCCCAATCATCTTCGTCTTCATCCTCGTCATCGTCCTCGTCTTCTTCATCCTTCTCCTCAGTGGCGGGTGTCTCGATATCTTCCTTGCCATGACCCACAATACTATCGAGGCCGGCTTCTTGGCTGAAGTTTCCATTATGTTTGCGCAGGGCTTCTCTCTTCTCCTTGAGACGTCTCACGCGAGCTTCTAATTCTTCCATTTCTTCAAACTCTTCCTCTAGAGCGCGGGTCGCCTCTTCCTTCTCGTCCTCAAGATCGACGTCGGCTTGAGCGCGTCGCTTCTCCGCCTCTTCCTCCTTTTGGGCCTCAGCGGCTGCAGTTTCCTCTGCTGTCATGGCTGGGGCTGAGATAACCGCGTCTTCATCGTAGGGAGCCGTTGTAGCGGCGATATCGGCCTCGAAGGCTGCCCATTCTGCTTCGTCGACTGCCGCCTCTGTAGAGGTAGGTCCATCTTCCTTGGCCAAGTTGCTTAGTCGGCGTGAGGTATGGGTGGCAGAGACGGGATGTAAGGTCAGAGTGTTAGACTGGCCTCCAGAGGTCGAAGATGAGGAGCCGTCTCGATGGGCTGGTGTTGCAGGCCGAGACGGAATTTGCATTTCGATTCCCTGTGATGGTGTTGTTGAAGTTCTTCTCGTCAACCGCGGCGGTGTCACGTTCTGGTCCTTGGCATCCTTATCTCCCTCTCCATCAGCACCATCCGTCTTGGTTCGTTTCCTCCTGTCGTCGTCCATTTCAACATCCCCATCCCCATCATCGATGGCCTCTTCCGTATCGTCAACCTTTCGTTTTTGCGCAGTCTGTTGTGGATTAAAGCCATTTGCCGATGCCGTTTGGGCTTTTATCAAGCGAGCCTTATGCGCCTCGCCCCGGATATGTGAATCCCATAGAGTCTCAGTCTTGATGTGTTCGTGGCATAGGGTGCAGAGTAGTTTGCCCGCATCGGAGTAGGCGGCGTACGGATGTTCAATACGGCGAGCAGCCCGCTGTTGCCGCAAAAGAGATCGTACGTCGGACATGGGCGCAGAGAGGAAGTGGTGGTTCGAGATGAAAAGAATGGCAGTTGTGGGGATGCTGTAGTGCTCGACTATTCAACTGGTTCGAGACAAAGGACAAATGAAATCATAAAGGAGGGTTTCAGATAGACAAGTATAGTTCAAGAGAAGAGAAAAAAGGAATGAAGAATGCTTATGACGTTGCTGGTTGTGAAGAATCCAAGTCGTCGTGACGGTAACAAAGAGGTAGGCAACCGCCGACAATTAACCGGCGCAAAACTCCAAGGGACTGAAGGTCGACCACTATCTAGGTAGGTATCTAATAAGCTACTTATAGTATCTGTGTGGTTTATAGACAATTACGCAGCAATATACCATACATCTTCGATTAATTTATGACATTCATTACAGGGTCATGGAACCTCGACCGGTAACAGCTGTAAGCAGTGTAACGGGAGCTACTCCACCCACCCTATCTTGAGCTTGAGCTTCACGATAAGGAGCAAGACACGCTTCAGAGTATCATAAGAAATGGCCGCTCTAGACTAGATCATATAAAACTTAGGTAGACTCAATATCAAACTCCACCATCAAATATTCTAACACCCTTTAGGCAGGACAGCTAGCTGGTCACCTTCAGACAACATCAGGCCATAGTGTTTGTGCACTCAGTTAGCTTCTAGCGATACCGTCAAGCTACTTGCCAATGTGATTGTTAGTCAAGTAAGTACTTGGCTCTATGTACGACTGGGGTACACAATCAAATATAACCGTGTGTCCAGAATTACTTTACTCATCCAGCGTCGACATTTTTTTATAAACTTCACCAATCAACACACTCTCCGTGACGGCAGAGCATGGCTGTGATTTCATACCCTCATGAACTCGACGTTCTTCATATCCACGAACACAAACACTATTCTATCGCTTGTACCTCAAGATCGCACCGCTTAGCCATCCCTGATAGATAAGCCCTCAACGCCTGTTTGTATGTTGAACAAAAAGATTTTCGCCTTGCCCGTGTCCTATCCTTGCACGGGAACTAGACATAGTATTATAATGGTACAAGCTCAATGCTTTCCTCAAGGTTCGACGTCCATCTGCTCAACATCAACTGAGCCGTCTTCTAGACTGAAGTCGAGAATCCTTGCGTACTGAAGTGTCAACCGTTGTAGCTCACGATATTTGCCTGTTTCTTCTGTTAGCTTCACCACTTCACAGCATCAGTTGAAGAGTACGGAGTAACTTACCAAGGATCATGACTACGCCCTTGAGTAACTCCTTTCGATCCCATCCACACAAGTCACCTTCTTTACTGAACCATCCATGGCCTTCTTCAGCCTCTTCATCGTTATCGTCTTCGTTGTCCTCGAGGATACCCCCGAGAAGGCTATTCAAAAGCTCTTCAACCTTTGCCCTTGCTCCTTCCGCACCCAATCGCTTGGCATACATGAACAGATAAAGACGAAACTCTTCTCGTGAACCAATTTGCAAAGCTCCAGCGATTCGGTTTTCCAAGTGAGCAATACTGACACTGCTCTCCAGGTTCTCGGCTTCCTTGCGCTGCACAACCATCTTGATGATGCGTTGCAAACCGTATGCTCTACCTTTGAGGAGGACCTCGTTGGTAGTGTGCCGTTCAAGGAAAGGTATGATGCCTGATGATACAGTAGCCTTGGAAGCCTCTTTGCCTGGGCCATCCTTCGAGGCGGGTCCAACAGCCGTAGATTGTAAGGCAGAAATTGAAGAATCGTTGGAGTTCCAGTACTGTGAACCCACGGCCCACCAGGTTTCACTGAGACGTTGCCAAGTGTACATTTCTCTGGCATAGTAGTAACCATCACCATTAGTTAACGTAACAATGATGTGGCCGGTGGAATTCAGATGAGCAGAAGTGATACCCGGTGCAGGTGTCGCGCTGTGCTGGTTCAAAGAGGTTTTTGCGATGTCCAGGATGGGCCCCAATGACACCGGAGGAGCGGGAGCGGATTGGGTTTTCATGTCCCAGACATGAGCAAGGCCGACGGCTGTTATGCATAATAACCAGTGGCCACGAGATTCTAGAACGACGGGCTGTGACTCCAAGATGATAGGGGTCAATAGCCTTCTTCCAGCAGGAGTCCAAGTGTGCACAGATCCATCTTCGCAAGCAGCAGCGAAGAAATGATGCGTTGCTGTGACTAGAATGATAGCCCGAGGAAGCCATTCCTCCCAGATAAGAGCACCCCTCTTGCTGACTTGGACGTGCGAGGGGTCCCTTGGGTTGGAATCGTTCTTGGCTTCTAGGATGATGTTCTCTGGAGTCTTTGCTGCATCTTCTGACGAGCCCTCCCCTTGTAGAACCCCCCTGTCTAGTGGTCGAAGAATATGTGATCGAATCTTTGGCACAGATAGTCTAACTTGGGCAAAGGCGATGGAGGGATTCATGACTGCAGGTCGAAGGAATTCAGGGGTAGGAATGACGCCATTTTGGACAGGGACGAGTGCTGATGGCTCGGCACCATCAGGCCCGTCGGTGATGATAGTCGTTGGACCTGTTGCAGCGCGCTTGGCTGCGGGCTCCTCTTCATCTTCGGCCTCGGCCGTGTTGACGGGTCTTTTGTTGCCGAGCAGCATAGCGACGATACCTCCTTTCGGTAGTCCGTCAAAAGGCTTGGTCATATCGAGTATTGTTTGTGGGGTGTCGTTTTGGGACGTTCTGCTTGTACTTGTTGTCCCGACCAATTGAGTCTGGGGCAGGGAAGACGTCCCTGTGCCAGAAGAAGATACCAGTAAAGGAGCGACTCGCTTTTTGCCATCTTTGCCAATAGTCACTCGCGACTTTAACTCCTTGACTCGCTCAGCCGTTTTGTTGAGTGCCTCTTCCGGTTGCTTCTCTGGCTCTTTCTCTGGTTCCTTTTCCTTTTCCTTTTCCTTTTCCTTCTCGGTGTCTGCTTGTCCATTTGTAGTTGGCTTTGATGTTGGTGCATTGGTCTTGGTGCCGTTGGTGGCAGGCGTTGATTCCTTAGTCGATTCGAGGGAATCACCCATCAGCGCACCCATTCTCGACTCAACAGCCCTTGATTCTCCTGCCTTGCTCTGATTCTCCAAGATAAGGCCGTCCACATCTTCAGCAATTCCCATCCCCTTTCTTGACCCACCATACTTCTGAAGAGCCTTGACGTTTTCTTCGGGCTGTGCTACCCAGCCAAGTTCTCCCTCGGAGAATTTGACCACCACAATACTGCCATCTAGACTGCAAGCAAACAGGGTCTGGCCATCCGGAGTCCACGCCAGGTCAGATACCGACTTGTTTGCCAGGTCCTGCAGGATGACTACGGGCCTTGACGTATTCGTATTCCATATACTCAGTGTTTTGTCCTGGCCAGCTGAAGCGATAACTGTTACCAGTGACCCCGCATTCTCGTCGGCAGTGGCATTCGCATCCGGCTTGACCGTGTGGAAAAGTCGGGGAGAGAACATGCATACTTCTGTAGGGGCCTCATGTCCAATAAGGTTGATCTCGCTATCCCATCTCGTCCGCTCTATTATAGCGACTGAGCTAACAGGACCGTTGACAGCGTTGGCGGCGGCGATATGATTTCCGTCTGGAGACCATGAACATCTTCGGAAGTAGGTTGTTAAGGGAGAGCTCTTAAATGGGGAACTGATGGTTGTCTCCAGAACAAAGTTGTTAACCATGTCATGTTGTGTCGCATTAGGTGCAGGTGATGTAAATCGGAAGATTTTGATCGTTCGGTCGTCGCTTGCGGTAGCAAAGAACTTGTTTGCAGGATCAAAGGTAATGCCTTTGACGTGACTCTGATGCGCCGGCAAGGTCTTTAGCTTCTCAAATGTGTGACCAGACCAAACAACAACCTTGGAATCGAGACCAACGGAGACGAGTATCGAAGAGTCGTATGACCAGGCAAGGTCCTGAACATCGTTGTCGTGGCCAATTAAGCGCTTGTAGGTCTTCCAATTCTCGACGGGCGGCGGCTCGTTGGTGCCAAACGTGGCAGCTGGGGGACCTTTGTCGAGGTGGTATACGCAGATGATCTTGTCGTCGGCGCCACTGGCAAGATATCGACCATTAGGCGAAAAACGGACTGAGTGGATCGTACCAAGATGATGGCTCATATGACAGAGCTGGCGCGGCTTATTGTAGTCGGGTGTGTTGGCATTGTAGACAGCATCGGTCGACCAGACTCGAACGTGTCCATCGCCGCCAGCGGTTGCAAGTCGTTTACCATCGGGTGAAATGTGGCAGCTGTAAACCTCAAAATCCTTTTGCTCGCCGCTGTGGCTCAGCCACGAAGGCTTGATGATGTGCATTATGTGAAGTCGAGCGGCATGCCCGGGGAACAATCGCGTCTTAGTCGATGGCAGTGGTGTTTATCGAGAACGATGATGGCTACAGTGTTGTGCGCGATAAGTTCTAGTGGGATATAGTCGACCCAATTAGCAATCCTTTCTAGGAATGTTGGGAATAATTGAAGGTGGTGGTGAAGTTGCGGTGGTCGTTTAATTTGGAGGTGACGCGCTGTCGCGTTTTTTTGAGCTCCGGCCGATCAATCAAGATGGAAACGCCTTGAAGGCCCAGGTCAACTAACTCCCGTCGTCACAAAACAGGGACCTACCTCCACTACCAACTCTGTTGGTAGGCATCTAGACGACGACCGACGATTAACCGGCGCAAAGCCTACCAAACTCAAGTCAAGGGGTCGAGCATTTGGTATACAATCTCTTAATTAACAACTATGAATGCCTACTTGCGTTATTCATCTTCGAAAATCGAAAGCATACCTGTCAAATTAATTGTGAGAGTTATTGCAAAATCGTGTAACGTGGAGTGAGGTTGTATCCACGTGGATTCTAGCCATCCCACTAGAGTCTCACTCCCCCACCAAGGACAAGGAAGCTTTGCTGTAATTCCAACATAGTCTATCTCGTCTTGAACATTTGAGACGCACACGATCTTCAAGTATTGTCTTGACCACACTTTTCGCATACTTTGCCCCTTTAAACAGCTCATAAGTCGACCTCAAACCAAAAACTAGAAAATGGCCGACCAACCCCAGGAGGCGCATTCGCTCTCCTCCATGTTCCCGAATCCGCCTGCTTTCTGGCAAGAGTTTACAGCAGATAAAGTCTCCCGGATTGAAGAACTGAAAACATCACATATCATCCAACATGGAGGCGATCCGTTGACAGTTCGCGTGCCCGACGTCCCCGCAGATCTGGTCAATCTGCAAGCTCCAGCTGAGCCAGCTGATGGACGATGGCGTGTCTTTGGTGATCAGTATATGGTGAGCTTATGCAATGGTGCTTCTTTGAATATACAAGCTAATCGCTTTTACAGCTCGATGATAAGCTCCCAACTCTTGAGGATCAGGGCATCACCAATCTCCCTTCATCATCACAGTCAGAGTCCAAAGACGCCAAACGCTTTGACCGCGCTTTTGAGCTCAAGCGCCTGGCAAAATCTCTTCTTCTTAACTTCCTTGAGCTATCGGGGATATTATCACACAATCCGTCACAGGCCGAAGCAAAAGTTCAAGACTTGCGAACCCTGTTCATCAACTTTCATCACATTCTCAACGAGTACCGGCCACATCAAGCACGAGAGTCTGTTATCGCGCTCATGCAGGAACATCTGGACCGGACGCGTACGGAAACTATGGCCATCCGAACGCAAGTTGACAAGGCGCGCCGTGTGCTTGATGGGCTAGGCAGCTTAAGCGTGCCTGATGTACCAAAGACGTTGGGACAGCGGATTGAGGAAGAAAATTGGGACGAGCTGGCGAAACAAAGAGAGGCAGACGTATGGGCTGTTACAGATGCCTCATTTATTTGAACTTGAATTAAAAATGGTGGGTGATTATAATTGCGATACGTTCTCTATCGTCTCACCCGTCAAGAAGATCTGCAAACGCTGCTGTTTGTGAAGCGAAGCAGTGCACACCGCCTATAAGATCATCCCATTCAAAGCTTCAGAAGCGAACCACGACTAGATGATTAAAATAATGCAAGTACCTCAGAAGAGATTGGTACGCAAGGTAGTCTGGAAGCATATGTTACACACTATTACGGCTGCACGGCCAACTGCATTCACGGATATGAACACAAATACATCGAGCTCGTTTCCGTATTGGGCAATAAGCTTCATAAAGGTCGTCAATTTAATATATACTGTCCAGCTGCGCTACATTTCTGGGGCAGTCTTGAATGACAAAAGGTATCCGAACTGCCTTTCTCAAGCAGTAAACGCCTAGAATTGCTGCATTGCGTCGTATGTCGCTATCTCACCCTCTCACAGAATGGTGCAGGGGATGCAGCAGCATTCGTAGTCGCCGCACTCGATGCACTTGGTCTTTGTACCGGTGGCCTCAGAGGGCTTGAGGATGGACTCGGCGATCGATGTAGCAGCGCTTCCGGGACCGTTGCGGTCGTAGAGACATTGGGAAGATCCGCAGGCCATTTTGGAGATTGGTTAGAGGTGACGGGAGTCGGTAGGTCTGCAGTTCAGGTGGATCAGTAACAGTCTAGGTTGAGGCTTATTTTAATGTGATGAGTGTAAACGATGAGCGAAACAATAGGTTTGTTGTCACTTACCAAGGCAACGTCTGAAACAAACAAGGTTGGGGATTGGTTGTACTGCGTTGTAAGGTTTTGGAGTTGAAATTGAGATTGAAGGTGAGAAGACCAACTCAAGTTTGGGCTGGAGCTTGGGCCAAGAGTCTCCAGGTACGTATGCACCTATTTTTGGCTACAATTGCAACGCACTTGCGTCATCAGATTATTCCAAGTGTGGGGGTGGGTTTCATGTTTCAACGCGTTTGCGACTTGTTCAGGGTAAAGCGAATTCACCATGGGCCAATACTTGTATAGCATAAAGATGACAGTGTCAAGTATTGGAAGAAGATTTAATAGATTTAAAGCATGGATGTTGGATGTTGAATCACAGATATCGACTCGAAGGATACCCAAATTTAGCTATCATGTTCCATTATTTCTCCCAGCTAAACAATACTTCCGCAGATTGACTCTCATTTGGCTTGCCCGCGGTCAATTTGACACCAACACAACTCACAACGATTCGCCATAGTATCGAAATTTGTATTTCCGTTGAAATTGTTGTAAATATATGACTAATATGGCGCTTAAGCACATAAAATGTTGAGTGTACTCACGAACTGAATTATATCGGGAGAATTGACTGGGATTGATGTCATAGGTAGCGGTGATGATCCTTTGACATCAGGTACGAGAAACACTGCTCACACACTCAGATACTTAATCATTCAAGAACAATCCCACCATCTCGTTCCCAAAGCAAAAATAACATATCCCTTCATACATTGCGTTCATAAACATGCCAGCAAAAGCACAACCTCCTGGTGTAGTCTCGCCATCACAGACTGAACAAGAGCAGGCCAGTATCTCAACAGCTATGAGAAGTCAAGCCACCAACTGACACAACAACAGCGCAATATCGACTTATGTAAAGAGTACATGCGTATAGCCTACTCACCCACCGAGAACAAAGGCGCATCCTCAGTTGAGCATCTCTGTCACCCAGACAGCTGGTTCTGGGCACCCGCCACGTTTCCAGGCTGTGAAACACCCATGGACTACGCAGACTCTCACTCAACCGTCATGGCCAGTGTTTCAGATCTCAACATCATCCGTTTTGATCAATCTTGGGCCAAGGATGGTCATGTTCTGCTGAGGTACACGGCGCAGGGAAGTCATTGCGGAGAGCCGTACAAAGGCATTGAGAAGACGGGTAGGCATGCGCAGTGGAGCGCCGCGGCGATATTTGAAGTTGAGGATGGTAAGATCAGAAGTTTCACGAAAGATTGGGATCAAAAGACCATGCAGGTAAGGCAATTTCACGACTACTATGTTGAGAGTGCTAACCCAGATGTAGATCCAGCTTGGTTGGGCACCTGTGCACGAGAGTGAGGATCCAAGATGGAATTCAAAGGCATTGGGAAACCCTGAGGAAGCTCGAAAGGAAAAGTAAGTGTTGGAACATCATGCAAGTAGATCGGGTCAATTACAAACGACAGACTCAAAGCTCCACCATGAATAGCAGATTAGAACCCTGACCTAGAAAGCATAACGGCCCTTTAGATTCGAGGCATCTTTGCTTGACCACTGATGAATATTGAACCCAGTCGCTTTCGAGACGTCCATTGGCTATCGTAGTCGTTGTGGTCGTCATAGTCAACAGCGCCGCTGTCGAGTAGTAACTGAAAGACTGTTGAGTGACCATACGACCTCGTAGCTTCCAAAGCACTTCCAAAGTGTCCAGACTGCATGTTGACTTTGCAACTCAGAAGAGTATGGATGTACAATGTCGAATCGGTAGAGTCTATCGCTACCCGAGGACGGTCGAGAATACTTCCGTCGCAAGTGTTGTCGTTGTCCTAGTGCCCTGTCGATCTTTATCATGAGCTACTGTCCTTCTAGCTCATATTCGGCTTCTAGGGCACTAACTGCTGTTGAGAGCAACTGTGGTGGTTGGTTTATGGACCCCATTGCTATAAAAGTATGGTCCTGAATGGCCTTGCTGTAGTCATACTGGAAGACTCTGCCTCTGCCGTTTCCACGGGTACTCACTACAATATCCACCCAGTCGAAGGTCGTGCTTCCTACTCGGGACACCTCTACCGATGCCAACCATGACCCTGAAGCGAGTATTAGGAAAGCTGGGTATCATGCCTCTTACCACAGTTGTGGCGGTAGTTATTCCGTGCTCTGACTTAGGCAGAACGGCCATAACGACGTTGTGTCGCCCAAGTCTCCCTAAAGCATAATTGTTGTTGTCGCGACAATCAATACTTTCGAGTTAGTCGTGTTTCTCGTCAAATAAGGCCTTGGCAGCCACAAACTTAGTATCAAGAGCACAGATCTAGCCAACCGTGTACTTTTCAGGACTTGACATAATGGGGAAATGTGGAGGTTTGTTTCTATATGATACTCGCAAGAAGGGAGAATGTTCAAGGTCAGCCGACCCTTTATATCAGGAATCAGACTCTAGGGCAGAGGCCTCCATTAGTTGGATCCAAGGTGTTTGGGTGCAGCAGTTCACATCAGACAGAGGGTTCAAGCAACAAGATTAGTGAATGCATCCTTATTGATGTCGTCGCGCATCAGCTGGAAGTTGTCTATCATGGAAAGGTGTGAGACGAGGATGAAGAAAGAGACAAGCCACTGAGTGCCCGGGCTATACAACACAAGCCGCAATTAACCCTCAGCCATACGCCAACTTACAGACTTTCAATCAACTGTCGATCAGACAAACATGTCGCCTTATGGCAAATGTTGTCCTTTGTTTTGGTCTATGAGTGATATAATGATATTCACTTGATAACACCTCAGAACTTTCCATGCCTTAACCTCATACTTACATACACATATACTCACACCATCTTTCACTCTCTTTACCTCCACCTCTGATATACAAACGCAAACGCACAGATACATCAAGCATCTCGAGTCAGGATGGGGTTATGCTCTTCGAAGAGTGAAAATAGCAAGGTCAAGGCCATTTCCAGATCTGCTCCTCCTCCTACTCCCGCTCCTCCTGCTACACATGCTTCCTCTGAGCATCCCGAATCCATTAAATGGACGGGGCGATCCGCAACATCTGGACCCCGGACTCGTTCAGACCAAAGGACGGCCGAGTACTATAACGAGTATGGCAGCGGATACTCTGGCTCGTATGGGGCCCCTTCCCCTCATGTTGACAGATGGGTGTCCGACGTAGCGTCCCGTCATGGTCGAGGATCAATTTATGACACCCGTTCTCAGGTGGTAGGGCCCAGCCATTATTCGTCTTCTGCAACAGGAGGGCGGGCGAGAAGCCGGCCGGAGTCCAGCAGTGATTATTGGACTGCTCGCTCTCGGCCACCGACAACTATATATGAGTACGATGGTCCTCCCCCAGTTGCTCGTTGTTATGAGCCCGATGACCCTCCTCCAATTTCTCGTTATGGACAGCCAAATACGTCTAGGTCCAAGAGTCACCGTTCGGCTGCTCGCTATGGACAGTCACGAACGTCTGGATCCAAGAGTTACTATTCAGGTGCTTATTCTGAAGAGTCAACCAAGCTTGGAACGAAAAGATCTGGAGACTCGACCCAGCTTGGTGAAAAGAGGTCACTTTCAGTTGCTCGCTCTCGAGGCCCAACTGCTACAACAGCATCGCCTGGGACCGACGAGGTTTGGGTGGTAGTCGATGGGGGAAAAGCAGCAGAATGGTACTCTAAGGAACTCCAGAAGACACTAAGAGTTACAATTGAGTAAGCACTGAACGACATGGCAGCATTTGCTTCATTCTCATCTGGTCATATTCAGGTTGTCGCAAGAGGGGAAGGAGTTGGCTCGTGTAATTTTCTCAGTTCTATTGTATCTAATTTTTACTGAACAATCATCTTCATTATCGTCATTAAAAGCAATCATTCTGCGACCGCACTATGCAGCAATAGGCCATCACTACCAGCAGCGATTTCCAATTTCACTCCTTGAGCGATGAAGTAAACATGTCCCTCCGACAACTCAAACGACTGATCATTCGCCTTGACACTTGCACTACCTCGTGTGGCGAGGATTATCTTTGGTCCACCCTCGTTCAAAACCTCACGCTCACCGGACTTCAAATCGGTGGCTAGCACGTTGAACTCGCTGGTAGGAGGCTGGAAGAGCTGAGTCTTGCCCTCTTTGCTTCCAGGGTAAGTCTGTGGTTGCAAGGTTGTCTGCGACTTGGTTGTGGACTCCCAGTTGAGTACTGAGCAGAACTCGTCAACGTTATCTCGCTCTGCTTTAGGACAGAACCCGGTGTTTAAAACGTTGTCGGAACGCGCCATGCATTCGATAATGTCGCCCTGGATGTAGGCGTGGATGCCGCCAGCAGGGATGTAGATGACCTCGCCGGGCTGAAGCAGCATGTAGTTCATGCACAAGAGACCAACCAGATTACCGGGATCGTTTGCAGGGAATGAGTCTTCGAGTTTCTTGGCGACTTGAGGGATGGCGGAGTTGAGGCCGGTAAACGCAGAGTCGGGTAGTTCTCGGATTGCCTGGAAGGCGTTCTTGATCTCCTCGTCGGAAGAAGTCAGGATCTTTCTAACGACTTGCTTCAATCCTTCTTGGCTAAGCTTTTCGTCTGATACGGTTGCACCCCCAGCGACAAGGAAATGTCTCAACGGTTTCTGTCGTAGGACGTCCACGATGGCCTCAACAGGCTTGAAACCGCAAAATGCCTCAAACTCAGACAGGGCGAGAGCAATCTCTGGCTTGTGGTTACCATCAGTGAACGAGTTCGGATCCTCCTTGTGCTTCTTGCTCGAAAACTCCTTGTTGGGGTGAACCTGCAATGGCAAGGCTTTCGCGATGGACAGGACCTTGGGGAGGTAGGGAAGCTTGCTGTGGCCGAACTTTGAGGTCACTTTCTCTCCGAGAAGTTCCTTGGGATATCGATCCAGAACATCCTGGAGGTCTTCGCCTGTGTCGGCGACGTAGGATGGCAAGACGGGATAAGTGCCCATCCACATCTCAGCGTATGGCTTGTCCTTCTCGATCTTGAAGTTCTTCTTGTCATCTCCAGCCCATCCTGGTGTCTTTTCACAGAGTCGTGCAGATAGAGAGTCAGAGCCCTGCTTGCCCCATGGATATTGGTTGCAACCGCAACGGAGTTGATAGAAAGGAGCTGCTGATGTCGACATTTTGGAATTAATGCAGAATAATACAATACTAATTCTTACGGTAAAATTCTATAAGAGTAGGCAGTTAAACTGTGGTTGACGTGATTGATATATCGTTCTTGTCGTGCAGAAAAGGTCGTCATCTTGTCATCACTCATCGTTGACGTCAGGCAAGCTTGGTAATTGATGAATCAAGATGGGCCGATGCGAGGCTTTCGATAGGCCCAGTATAATTACATCACTCATTGAGGGTCGACGCTGTAGGGCTACTTACATTTCTCCGCAACGGTCAGACCTGGCTTGGCGTGTCCAACGGATGGATGAGATGTAGGCTTGGAAAGTCGATCCCGATCCGACCGGACATTGGCTCCGGAGGCCGACCCGCTTTTTCATGGTGCGCTCCGAAGATTCCGGCATGCTTCACGGACGTCACAGGTGCCGGCTTCAACGGGTCGGGATGTATGGAATTAAAGGGCAACAAGTCCATTGAAATCTACCTGGGCTACAAAGTCTTCGTTTTGACATTCCAGTTCCAATATTATTCTAGATTTTCATCTGTGCCAAGTCTTGCTACTCACCCTACCCTAGACATATTTCATACCGTCTAGGTTCAGGCTGTGGTTACGGATTTTTACCATGTTGGTGCATCGACGAAACCTGCACGCGGAAGCGTTGACTCGTCGAAGATTTGATCAAGACCACAACTCGGCAGTTCCAGCCTCAGGCTTGGGCTGCAACAGATATGCCAGAGAGTTCTAGATGAGTCTTGTGATCACAAAATGCACCTCCTCGGCTAAATTACTGGAAAGGCAATGGCTCCGTCGTGAATCGTGAATCACATCACTCAAATCGGCTGGTTCTGACACCCCGACACATTGTGGTAGTTTGCGGTGTGACGAACGGGCATTATGGTTCGAGCTTGGAATGGTCTGATGTAACTCCGCCAATAAGCTGTTTCTAACTGATGTGACCACATGGAAGTATTTCTTCGAGCTATCCGTACAGGCGTGTAATTCAAGCGCGAGACTGCAGTCAAAGAGCTTTGAGCTATGTAGTCAATGGCAAGGTTTCCGAGACAACTTAGACGCATGTCACATCTCGACCGCGGCGCACGCTTGTTAACAGAGATGGGGTCGCATAACAGGCCGCGACCCTTTGGAAGAGGATCAAGACCCTTGCAGAAGCGGGCCGCTTATTGCCACGGATTGGGACGGGAGTCCATGTTGCTTTTGTGAAGAACTGGCCAATGGCGCACGGAATAAGGGTTCGTGGCTAGGATGAGGCCAGCGTCACTTGCATTAGCTCCAAGTCATTAGACGAGGGTTCTTTTGGTATTGGATGTGAGTGATGTTGAAGTTGAGAGAGAAACGGACATATTCGAATAAGTAAATGTTCGTTGTATGTTAGTATAGAGCTCATATTCTAGCCCAGACTTGAATGTCATAGCTGCAGTGTCTGGAAATTCATGATCAGCCACGTAGTACGAATATATTTCTTCTGAGTGGGTTGAGGCAGTCTGTGTAATGTGATAAACTCGGACGATATACTTCCGATCGGCAGTCTTGAACATTCTGTGTGGAATGAATCGATGGTTCAGGACAAATTGCATATCTGGATAATTTTCTAACTATCCACAAAAACGGTGGTTGCAGGAACTGGGCGTGGCGTACATGATAGCGACAACTTCTCACTTGACGACGTCTAACGAATCATTTGACTGAAAGGATGAAGAGAAACTGGCGTGTGATATCTATTGGAGCTTCATGTCTCAAACAGAGGTTTACGACCCTATATTGTAGCCAATTATTGAAAGTGATTGGGAATTGTGATGCCTAGAAATAGTGTAAGTGAACACATCAGCTTGTCGTATGCACTCACCTAATTCTTCAACAGGCACCGGCGTTTCGTACTAATCCACGCAAGTCGTAACGCGGCAACGAACAATAGAAGTATTACCCTGTGATTACGGAAGTAAAGACAAGACGGCGGTTAAAAGACTGAAGCTTGGACAAGCCGGGAATGGTCCAACTTCGAGATACGGGACGCAGGGTGGTTTGCAAGGCACCTGAGCAACGTTACTGGCTGTAGATATTAGACCTAAAATGAGTCCGTCCGGCGGTTGTTGATGCGGTCAGGCACTAAAAGCTCAAGTTCTGGGGTTTTGGAGTGGAGATGAGATGGCCTACGAGCCAGTTGTGATGAGATTTGAGCATTTATTTACTAGCATTAGTATTAACATCCATGTATCCATTACTGGTATGGACTAAGCGTGGGCTTTTGTTGTGAAGACATCCAGTGGGAGTAAGTGCTTGTGCAGCATTGTAAACTCCAAGATCAGAAGGTGTCTACCTGCCTAGACCCTCTATAACTACCCTGTTAATCAACCTCAGGGCAACTCAACTCCAGCTTAGCCGTCGTATCCAAGAACTGATCTACATGGCCTGGACTTCTTTATCCGCCTCATCAGCTGTCAACTGCGGTGTTTTCGCTTGCTCCCGACCGAATGTAGAGACAATCAATTGCTCCTCTAATTACCCACTGCAAACGTTAGGTACCCCTACCGCGCTTCGAGACCCCCCTGGAACCATTTCGTCACCGCCGTACGCCAAACTTGGGCCTGACGGACCCCGCTCCCCATACATCAATCTCAACCTCAACCTCAACCTCACTCAACCTTTAACTTCTACTCTCCTTGGACGACCTGTCTCTGTTCATCCCTTATAACCTTTACAGGACTACGACTCACCGTAGACGGTGGCCTCTTCTCATAACGCCACCTTGCATCTCCAGGTTGCACCACGCTTGGACGGCCCCTGCCAGCAGCGCATCGCAGCTGCATCCCCCGCTCAAGCTTATTGACTCTACGTGCTGTCTAGCTCCAGTCCTGGTGTTCCCCGCTACCGCCCCCAAATCATCGCCCTCTGACCAGCCTCTTGATCCCGCTACAGCCAAGCACCACACCACGAACCGAATACTTAGGCCGGGTCGCATCGCACGCGGCCAACCGGTATTGATCTCGACCTCGAGGACTCGATCAGTCTTATTCTCTGCTGGGTCATCTTCCTGCAACCTTTAGCTGCAGTCGCGCGACCGCCCGAATTGGAGCTCCGATTGCATGCCCTTGGCTCCCTGGCCACGTACCTATCTTCTCACCCGCCTCGATCAATCTGTTCGTCTAGTCGCACCGCTACGCTACGCTACTCGTCCGTTCGCTGTCGCCTGTCATGGCACAGTCTCCCATGATCTCGGTGCCTCTCAAGGCGACTAACGAGATCGACTGGGTTGAACCTCTCAAGAGCTATATCCGAGATACCTACGGCGATGACCCCGAACGTTATGCAGAGGAATGCGCTACACTGAATCGCTTGAGGCAAGATGTGAGGGGTGCTGGTAAGGACAGCACATCTGGGAGGGACATGCTCTATCGCTACTATGGGCAGCTTGAGCTCCTTGATTTGCGATTCCCAGTTGATGAGCAACACATCAAGATATCGTTCACATGGTTTGTTTTCCCCCAAGACCACTCCCAATTGTAGTGGCGCGCTTGGCCACTTTTCGAGCTGCACTAACTTTGCCATGATTAGGTTCGATGCCTTTACCCATAAATCTACCGCCCAGTATTCACTTGCTTTTGAAAAGGCCTCCATCATCTTCAATATCTCGGCTGTTCTCTCCTGCCATGCGGCCGCGCAGGACCGTGGCGAGGAGTCCGCGCTCAAGACAGCATACCACAATTTCCAAGCCTCCGCTGGCATGTTCACTTATATCAACGAGAACTTCCTGCACGCGCCGTCTTCTGACCTGAGTAGAGAAACTGTGAAGGCTCTGATCCACGTTATGCTGGCACAGGCGCAGGAGGTATTCCTCGAAAAACAGATTGCTGATAAGAAGAAGATTGGGTTGCTTGCGAAACTAGCCTCCCAAGCAGGCTATCTATATAGTCAGGCTCTCGAAGGTGTGCAAGAAAATGTAAACAAGGCCATCTTCGAAAAGGTGTGGCTGTTGATGATACAGGTAGACTACCCACTCACCACTAGACTTACGATATCTGAACTAAGCTAATGAAACAGGTTAAATCTAACCTTCTCAATTCCATGGCACAGTATTACCAAGCCCTGGCTGATGACGAGGCGAACCAACATGGTATCGCTGTGGGAAGGCTGCAAGTTGCAGAGGCTCAGGCAAAGGAAGCGGAGAAATTTGCCAGGAATTTTCCTAACTCAGTCCCGATGAGCTCCAATCTGAACGCTGATTGCGGAACGTTCCTGCAAGAATTAACTAAGCGACATCATTCGACAGTGCAAACACAGCTACAGAGCGCTTTGAGGGATAACGACTACATCTACCACCAAGAAGTACCCGTCGAGGCGAGCCTGGAAGCCGTCCCCAAGCTGCCAGCCGCGAAACCTATTCCCGTTAGCGAGCTATACGCCGGCCAGGATATTCAGCGCATTACTGGGCCCGACCTGTTTGCCAAGATCGTGCCCTTCGCTGTCACGGAGTCAGCCAGTTTGTATGATGAGGAGAAGGCCAAGTTGGTGCGCGCCGAGGCGGAACGGGTGGACACGGCCAATGACGAAATGGCGGCCAGTTTGGACTACTTGAGACTTCCAGGAGCACTGCAGGTGCTGAAGGGCGGGTTTGACCAGGATATCTTGCCTGACGAAGACTTTCGTCAATGGTGTGATGATGTTTCCGATCAAGAAAATCCGGTAACTTTGTTCGATTCCCTCAAGGTCGAAAAGGACTCTATTCTCTCGATTCTTGACAAGAGCACCAAGCAACTCGACATGGAGGAGGGCGTGTGTGAGAAAATGCGCTCCAAGTACGAAACCGATTGGACACAACAACCAAGCTCGAGATTGACAACGACACTAAGAGGTGACATTCGTCACTATCGCGAGGCTTTGGACGAAGCATCGAGGAGCGACAACCAGCTGGCAGGCAAGCTTCGACAAAACGAGCTGGACTTTGATGAGATGCGGAGGGCTGCTCAGTCAGGCGAAGTCGACCAGTTATTTCAACGTGCTGTTGCACAGGCGCGAGCAAGAGGAAGTCATGCGAACAGTCCTGCTGGTATCGAACCCAATCTCTTGGACGATGATTTCGACGAGGGACCTAGTGTAATGGATCAGATCAACCGGGTGGAGGAAATATTGAAGAAACTCAACCTTATTAAGCGGGAACGAAACCAGGTGTTGAAGGACTTGAAGGAAAAGGTGAGCGAAGCTGAAAGATACTCAACCGTGAAGCCGAACTAACCTTGACAGGCTCACAACGACGATATTTCACAGATTCTCATTTTGAACAAAAAGTCGATATCCAACTACGAGGCGCAGCTTTTTGAGCAAGAGTTGGAAAAGTTCAGACCTCACCAGAACCGACTTTTGCAAGCGAACCACAAGCAGTCAGCTTTGATGAAGGAGCTCACGAGCACGTTCAACAGACTGCTACAAGACAAGCGAGTTCAGTCGGAGCAGAACAAATACGAGACTATTCAGCGACAGCGTTCGTCGGTCATCAATCGATATAAGCGGGCATACCAGGAATTCCTGGATCTGGTGGCAGGGTTACAGAGCGCCAAGAACTGGTACTCTGAGATGCGTGAGACGGTGGAGAGTTTGGAAAAGAACGTTGACAGCTTTGTCAACAACCGCAGATCTGAGGGAGCGCAACTGCTTAACCAGATTGAACAAGAACGATCATCGAGCAAGAATTCGCATGCAGAGATGGAACGGGAAAGACTCAGAGGGCTCATGGATCGAATGTCGATGGACCCATCCAGGTCATCACCGCAGCCTCAGCCGCAGAGCCGCCTTACACCTCCGTCGCAATACCAGCAAGGACAAGCTCCTCGATACCCACAAACCAACTACCAAGGACAATACCAGGCCCCTAACTCACCACCAGTCCAGCAGCCGACAATGGCTCAACAGCAGGCATACCAAAACTTCTCTCCCCCACCAACAACAACTCAGTCGTACGGGCCACCCCCTATCAACACATTTGTTCAGCCTACATACAACCCCAGTCAGTATGGACGTACGCCGGGACCAACGTCGCCTCCCCCAAATCAAACGTCGTTCAATATGGGTGGTTTCCGGGGCCCCGCGTCGCCACCACCGAACCAGACATCGTTTGGACAAACCCAATCGTTCGGTGGGTACGGAGCGTCATCGACGCCGCAGACACAAGGAGGTTATGTGCCACCAGGATTTGTACCACCTCCTCCACCACCTGGACCACCACCGCTGGGACCTCAACAGACTTTCCACTATGGGAATCAGCCTAACAGCGCGTATCCTCAATCTGGGGCACCACAACAACAACAACAACAACAGCAGCAGCAGCAAAACGATCCTTGGGCAGGCTTGAATGCATGGAAATAATTGAGAGCTGAATGTGAGGCTTGAATGGGAAGAGTCATAGGAGCGGACTCTCTGCCAATACACTCATAGCTAGAAACGGGACAGTAAAACCACACGACTAGGATTGTCGAACTAGGTTATGAGGAGGAATATTGAGTCGTGGGATGGCACTTGCGACGAGAGATAAAGGGGAGGAAGAGCTGTAGTCACCAAAAACATAGCGGCTTCAGGGGCCGAGTTGGAGAACATAACACATAGAGAATAAGTGCAACATATGCTGACGGTCTCTTGAAAGCCGTGAAGACAAGGAATGAATGATTTGAGATAATGCTCGCCACTCTTAATGCCGAGGTTGTAGTTGCGATCTAGTCAGGCCTAAGTTTATCTCAAGACTTCTAAAGCCACTCTCAACCGTCCCTTACTAAGTTACCCTCGTCATTAGTGGGCCCCGCACCTTTTTACCCCGATTAGCCGAACTGTAACCCCGGCAATTGTTGGACACTAAACATATTTAGTGCGAGTTGTCAGTAATACAGGCAATTCAAGAGGCTATTGCAGCGGATTGATCGAGTATCTTCCCCGCAAACGCAAGCTCCAACTTGAACCCAGGAGGTTGGAGTCTCACCTTCGGACTCTACTGACCGAACCGATCGGGTCCTTTCCGCATTGTTCCCCCGGGCTCTATCTCCGGAGGTCATCCTGAAGAGATTATATTTTGTTTTCCTTTCCTTCTTAGTCCTTTGTCCTTCACTATCTTGTCCGTGTAGCCGTCCTGTACCCTCCAATATAGAGGATTGGGATTCAACATTTTTCCACTTATACCCTGTCGATCAAGAGCCTATTTCGTCATCCATCTTCGGGCAAAAGGCATTGTCTCCCTCTCCTTTCCTCAATTAAAAAACGTGCAATCCGTACGCGTCTCTTCTCTCTCCCATAGACACATTCAGCCATCTCACTTACACATCTGTCAAACATGGTTCTAAAAGGCGGAGAGGTTGCTGAGCACAACAGCGCAAAGTCGTGCTGGGTCATTGTTCACGTATGGATCCCTGACGACTTTTACCGACTTTTGACTGACGCTGGTTTAGGGGAAAGCCTATGATGTGACAGAGTTTCTACCAGGTATGACTTGCTCAACATTGAGAAAAGTCTGGATAAATTGAACGAGACTGATGGTTCACAGAACATCCCGGTGGTCAAAAGATCATCCTTAAATATGCTGTATGTCCCGCCCTCCATACCCACACACTCAACCTCTCACACACGTTAGGGTAAAGATGCCACTGAGGAGTATGAACCCATTCACCCTCGTGACACCCTCGACAAGTACCTAGATGCCTCCAAACATCTTGGCCCCGTCGACATGGGCACCGTTCAGCAGGAGACAAAGGAGGTCGACCCCGACGAGGAAGAGCGTCTGCAGCGCATTGAGCAGAAGCCTCTCCTTTCGCAATGCTACAACCTCTTCGACTTTGAGGCTGTTGCCCGTCGCGTCATGACAAAGACTGCCTGGGGTTACTACTCCAGTGCTGCTGACGACGAGATTGTAAGTTGTCCTCATGCCGCGGTGGCATCTCTGCTAACGCTCGATAGACAATGCGAGAGAACCACAGCGCGTTCCACCGCATCTGGTTCCGTCCTCAGATCCTCGTCGATGTTGAGCACATTGATTTCTCCACCACCATGCTCGGCACAAAAACCGATATTCCCGTCTACGTGACAGCCACTGCCCTCGGCAAGCTAGGTAACCCAGAGGGTGAAGTCGTCCTCACTCGTGCCGCAGCCAAGCACAACATTATCCAGATGATCCCCACTCTGGCATCCTGCTCGTTCGACGAGATTGTCGATGCCAAGGCTGGCGACCAGGTTCAGTGGCTGCAGCTCTACGTCAACAAGGACCGTGCCATCACCAAGAAGATCGTTCAGCACGCCGAGAAGCGCGGCTGCAAGGGTCTTTTTATCACCGTTGATGCGCCACAGCTAGGGCGACGTGAGAAGGATATGCGCTCCAAATTTACAGATCCCGGATCGCATGTTCAAGAGGGCCAGGAGACTGACTCTAGCCAGGGTGCGGCACGAGCCATTTCGACTTTTATTGACCCTGCGCTGAGCTGGAAGGATATCCCCTGGTTCCAAAGCATCACCTCCATGCCCATTATTTTAAAGGGCGTCCAGCGCGTTGAGGATGTCCTCAAGGCCATTGACTATGGCTGCCAGGGCGTCGTGCTCTCTAACCACGGCGGTCGTCAGCTTGAGTTCGCGCGATCTGCTATTGAGGTTCTCGCCGAGACCATGCCCGTTCTCCGCGAGCGTGGCCTCGAGAACAAGATCGAGATTTTCATCGATGGAGGAATACGTCGTGGAACCGATATTCTCAAAGCACTCTGTCTGGGCGCCCGCGGCGTTGGTATCGGACGACCATTCCTCTACGCCATGAGTGCGTATGGTGAGGCGGGTGTGAACCGCGCTATGCAATTGCTCAAGGATGAGCTTGAGATGAACATGCGGCTCATTGGCGCGAGCACGATCAAGGACTTGCATCCTGGAATGCTTGACCTTCGTAGTGCGTTCCAGCACGCCGCCGTGCCGTCGGATAACCTGTCATCTTCTGTGTATGATCCATTGGCCTCGCCGGCTCAGAGACCCAAGGCTGGGCCTAGTCAGAACGCTCCTAAGGCTAAGTTGTAGGAGAGATACGATGCCGAGAGTGTGTTTTGGACACTTCCGTGCAGATGAATTTTGGATTTCGCCTAGAGTACACGAATGTCTTGATAGCGTCAAATTGTACATATAAAGATTTTGATTTATTTGACCTCATCTAACCTAACCTCGCTATGCAACCAGTACCTAATACATTATGCTTCAACTGCAATGCGCCCTACAAACCCTTCATAAATTCTTGCAGCGACATTGGTTTTCTCACAGCATTATTCAATCCTTCGTGATATGTAACCCAGACCTTGCGCTCCTTATCCTCTCTCTGGGCCTTCTTCTGTGGAGTGTCTCCGATAATCTCAGCAAGTGGCCGTGCCTCGATGATTCGGCCAAAGAAATCACGTTTGATGAGCGTGGCGTCCTTCGGGTCCTGCTCAAGTGCAATCTTTTTGGCATTCATGAGCTTGTCGGTACTAAGCTGCTCAACGTGCCCGAGGGGATTGCCGGCTTGGAAGCGGGATTGTCGAGCAAGAGCCTCTCGCTCCACCAACGCCTGCTTTAACTCCTGGTCAAGAACCTGGCGAACTGCGTAACGTGTTGGTGCCGCAGAGGGCAATAGTAGTGATGCGCCCGTTTCGAATGTGGCCAAGACATCAAGATCCCTTTGGTTGTTAGTCGTGATCAGCCGATGGGCATATGATGACTTACGGTTCCATACGGTACACATATTCGGGTGCACGATTAACGAGTGAGTCACTCTCAATCCTTCCCTTCTGCAGCTCTATACCCACCTCGGCCAGGACCTGAGCGGCACGTTTGACCATCTTGCGCTCACTCTCCTTACGGACACTGGCCATTGAGCCTTGGCTTCCACCTATGACAACAGGCTTTACGTCTGGAGACACGATGCGTGCCAGGTACGGGAGGAATTCGGCGGCAACGTCTTCGGCGCTGCGGAACGAACGCATCAATGTGGGCGGGAGCTGGCCCTGGAGAGCTTGAAGCTGAGACTTGTTCTGCCGCTCTGCTTCAAAGGCTTCATAGTCGGCGCGGGGGCCAGAAAATGGTAGTGGAGGTTCAGAATCATCTTCCGTATCGCCGCCCCAGCGGCGATCGTAACCCTTGCTCTGAAAATGTCTTCTGGGAGATGCGAATAGGTGATGGCAAGCCAAGACAGGCTGGCTGAGATATTGTGCTAGCTCCCATTCTTGGCTGGCATAAAGACGTGACTGACAGGTATCGTGAAAGTACATCCATTCGTATGCCTGATTGGGTTTGGTGAGATAGAGGTCATCATTGTAATCGCGATTTGGGTATTCGGCAAAGATCTCAGTCATGATGTGGCTGATTTCGCCGCTGGTATCAATCATTTGCCGCAATCTTTCCATGGCGTGCTTCTTTTGATACTCGCCGAAGCCAAGCTCGGTTTTCGGCTGCTCATGTTGTGTCTTCGACTGCGATAGGTCCATTGCTTGTTTTGGAAATCCACCTCCCTCTTGGAAGAGACGAGTAACAATATCTTTCACACCACCACGACCCAGGCCGCGAGCGCCTCCAGCACCGCTGGTGAGATCTTGGAGTACGTTACGCTCCAACCATTGTCGTGTGAGTCGCTCTGTGCCCGTTGGAGACGATGCTCGAAAGCGCCCAGCGACCCATTCACCAACCACCATAACACCTCGAAGGTCACCCTCCACTGTACTCTCGGCTCCTCGCTTGGAATCAATCCCGCTCGTCATGCCCCAGGCTGCCTCACAAAGCTTTCGAGCGGCGTCCTTGTCGCAAGAAATACCTTCTTTCTCAAAGACAGTCTTTAGCCGAGCAACCACCGCTTCCATGGTAGGCTTACCAACGCGAATGATCTCAGCCAAGTTAGAATGTCGAAGTGGCCGAAGGGCTGGGGCATACACATCGTTGCAAATGAGGACCAAAGGACGCAATAACCGAAAGTCGTCACCTTTCTTCTTTCGGGCATAATTGCTGGAAGACGTGTTGCCAGCAGCGTTCTTTTGGTCCAGGAGCACCAGGTCTATCAGTGCCTTCACAAAACCGCCTTCTCCCGAAGCCCCTGAACCCGACACGACACCATCTACTTCATCCACAACCACACAGGCCGGTCTAGCCAGTTTTGGAAGTCCTTCTCCATCTTTGCGGTTGCTGATATTTTTGACACTTTCTGTTCCCAAGCTTGTGCGGATTCGGTTTTTGACAACATCACGACTTCTGTCGTCACTAGCGTTGATCTCCATTACTTCATAACCCGCTTGTCTTGCACACACATGTGCCAAGGTTGTCTTTCCCAATCCAGGAGGCCCCGTTAGCATAAGAATCTTCCTGTGAGGCCTTTCATCCTCTTCCTGTTGCTTTCCACCTGGCCTTCTTGCAACTGATCTCGATTTCGCTGATCCAGGGAACACTACGGGGTCCCATCGCTTCAACCATTTCAATACCAGTCTATTTGTACCATCGTCACCGCACAAGTCCATAAAGTGCCGTGCTCGATATTTTTCTGTCCATAAAAGAGATTTCTTTTGCTTTTTACCGCTTGTAATCGGGCGCTCGATGGATCGTACTGGTACATTGGGCTCTTGCTGGGGTAGATTTTGCCGACTCGCAATCTCTACAGACGCAGCATTGATGAGATTATGGATGTCAATACCGTAATAACTTCTTTTCGCCCGGCCTTCTTTCGTTGTTGATCGTGCAGCAACCATTGACTCGTATGTTGGTGCCGAGTTTATCTTGCGCTCCTTGATTATTGTAGCCTTGCCACTGCAATCGGTTGCCGTGAAGGGCTGAGGAGCAAATCTGCTAAATATAGCACTTGTGAGAACTGGTGGTCGAATCGGTAGGGTCGGTTCTTGAATTTGGATATCGGGAGTTTTTGAGGTTTCCTCAGGGGTGAGATCAAGAATTACAGGTTCGTCTTGAAACGTCGTGTCGGAAGACTTCTCTCGTGGATCTGTAGTCATCAAGCGTTTTGCTTCACGAGTAGCTGAAGTTTCGTCATCGTCGTCAGAATCGGAGTCGTCGTTCTCGATCACAAATGGGCCTCGAGCTTTCGGCTTAGGAGGGTCATGATCATGGGGTTTCGCACGTTTTGTCGTGGAAGGAGACGTAGGGAATTTGATAGGAGAAGAGGCTGACAGCATGTTGAAAATCCTTTTTAGACCTCTGACAACAAACGATTTTATTACTGGAGGATTGTCAAGATGATTATGTTGATAGTGGGACTGAATCAATTCTCCAGGGCGTCTCCGGGTTAGCGACGCGTCTTGTTTAATTGAGTCGCGTATCTCATGTAAGTCAATTTAGCCCCACTAAATCCGATCACCCCAGCTTATGTCAGCTTCCATGGTGCTTCGAGATTGAAGCACAGCCGGAACCACAGGATAATCCGGTGATCCAGCTGAATTGATGCCAAAATTTTGGCACTTCAAGCATCACCACGACGAGCCAGTTCCCAGCACCGTGGGCCTCAATCTGTCAATATGCGTCGGCCTACGAAATATTACAGTCTTACCCGGCCGGTATGTCTATAATTTTCACCCCAATTGACCTGTTCCAGCTGGGTTTCACCCCGCGCGAGGCGAATTTTGCCTTGCTAACCGACATACAATATAGAAACTCAGGCAGTCATGGAACAAGTACAACCTGTTTAATATCGCTCGTGCGGCGGGCCGCGAGCCACCTGTCAAGGGCCGAGCAACTTTCTTCCAACAGAAATGGGCAGCCAAGTCGAAAACCCGAGGATACCACGGCGAGCACGTTTCCGAGAAGAAGTGGGTGCGACTGTTTTCCCGACGTCTTCTATCCGCTGTCGATCTTCCTCCCGAGTACCTTGCTGCCAACGATGGTGCAGAGCAAGCCGCTGGCCGTGGCTCAGGCTTGGCCACATCTAATGTGACCGCCGAAACTTACTCCCGAGTTCCCAAGCCTAGCGAATCCGTCCGAAGTCCCTCTCATCCCGCTCAACGAAGCCGAGGTTTCGGCGATGTGAATGAGATGCTTTCCCAGCACTTTCAGAACATGACGCCATATATGCAAATGACGTTCGCACCTCTGGAACGAAGACTTGATACAGCTGTATTCCGAGCCATGTTTGCCAGCAGTGTACGACAAGCTCGCCAATTCATCATTCACGGAGCTGTCAAGGTCAATGGCAAGAAGGTCGGTTTTTACACAAAAAAAAACTTCCTCTGTATTATGGTTCTAACGTCTGTAGATGGTCCACCCGTCATACGCATTGAATCCTGGCGACATGTTCCAGGTTGATGTTGAGAAGGTCCTGTATGGCACAGGAGAACAAAAGAAACCTGAAGCAATAGCACAATCAGGTCACGAGAAGGAGGCGCTTGATCGGCAAGAAGAGGCGGTCAGAAAGCAAGGCATCAAGAAGCGATCAAAGATCCTCGACGCCGTTGCCGCCAAGGAGGGAGAGAACGCAGAATCTGAGGACCAAGCGCCTGGAAAGAGCTCACGTAGACGTGCGGAGCGTGAAGTTCAGCTTCACCGTGTCAGGAACCTCCGAACCACAGCCCGAGAGATTCTCAAGGGTGATTCTAGGAACTTATCTGCTAAGCAGAAAAAGGATCTGCGAGCATTCCGCGACACTGCTCAGCGTTTGCTATCTCTCCGCGATGATCGCGAGATTGATGCACGAGAGCTCCTTCTCCAGATTCAAGCCCAAATTCAGAAGCTTGAAACCGTAGACGCTTTCAAGAAGGCTGATGGCGCAACGGCTAAAGCGCCAGCTAAGGCATCGACCAAGGTGTCGAGTGAAGCCTCGGCGGAAGCTTCGACCGAGGCCTCAAATGAAACACTAGCTGAGGAGTCCATCAACAAGAAGGAGGACAAGATAGTAAAGAGATCAGAATTCAAGAACAAGGTCCTTGAGAAGGGTTTGGAGGGTATCACAAGCAAGGAAGACCGCGACCGAGCCATGAACATCTTGGCCACCGAGAACTTGACCAACGAGGAGATCCGCCGCCTCATCAACATCCTCAGGAACGACGCCGAAAACCCTATCGATCACTTGAAGCCTTACGTTACCCCCTGGCGCCCTCGCCCCTTCATGTCCGCCTTTGCTTTCATCCCCCGCTACCTCGAAGTCAACCCATATATCTGTGCAGCAGTCTATCTCCGCCACCCCGTGGCAAGGAAGGGCATGGCTGAGGTTCCCACGCCTTTTGGTTACTTGACTAATCAGCTGGCCCACAACTGGTATCTGGGACGAGGTTAATGAAAGCATTTATGTAGGTATAACGACTTTTGGGGGTGAGACGATGGGAAGAATTTGGGCTGGGTAGATGGTGTGCCTGTGTAATATACCACCTTAGAGTATACGGTAGACAACCGGATGTACATTGTATGTATCACCACTGTTAAAAGCACTTCAAATCTGGACTATGTGTTATCTTTTGAGTATTGAATGGTTAGTTGGTAAAATGTTGATACTGTGTAGCATCTACAATGCTGTCAATCTTCGAAAATTTTACCCTGTAGTGGCTCGGCCATGAAGGATTTAAGCTCATCAGTTGCATCCCGCCTCTGGCTACTGATCGTAACTTCTGACATAATTCTCACGTACCAAGGTGTAGCATGATCAGTTATATCGAATTTGTATCCCTACAACCAATTCGGGTTAGATACATTATGAATTGAGACTTTGACGTATTAGCCACCAAAGACAAAACTGTTGGCCCAGAGTCTACCTAGCATCATAGGCTTTGGTGCATGGAGGATCAACTGCCTTTGCCTGTAGAAGTTTCCTACAAACAACCCCAGAAAATATTGTCTACCCGTCAAGGATCATCTGGCTACTGGCACGATGAAGAAACAATCAAAAGGGATGCACAGAGAATGAGGATAGTATGTAGATAAGGAGCACACCTAATCTCGTGGTGATTCAGGAACTATTGATTGGCATGCCTGATAAGGTGCAATTGCGTACCACACCTATATGTAGACAAAAGCAAAAGAGGTTCCAGACCTGTTGATATGCGTCTGGCATCTGGTGACCAATCTGAGGCCGTGCCCATGGCCTTATCATAACGACAAGTTCTACTCGCTATCAACGGCCCTGGGGCCCCGGGCCGCTACTGTACGTAGTAGCAAACGCAAAAGACAAAAGAAGAGGAGTCGGATCCTTGGCTGGTCGATCTCGAGTGGGGGATTGTGCATACAAATGTCGATTATCTATCCGTCGTACCTACGTGAATCGTGGATTGACCTACGGGTAATCTACGTGATGGGAACAAGCCATCTTCACCTCCACTCCCACCAGAAGCAGAAACACTTGGGCTATACCAAAATAGTACCAGGCTCAGCTGGAGACTGGAAGTTGGATTAAAAGTGGCGGCTTAAAGGTCACGATGACTTACATAACGCCTTTCTCTGAGTCGCCAGAACTCCAGGGCAGGCGGGACTCCTCCGCGCCATCGTTCATAGGTTAGCAGGGTTAGGTAGTAGGCAGGTTATCTCCACTCGGTTTCTTCCATTTCATTATCAACAAACGTCAGTTCCTCGGTTTACCTACGGTGACTTTACCGGCGCTTTACCAGCAACAGTATCCGTACCTACCTAACCTTAATTAATTGGATCGCACCTGACGCCGCACTTGGCTTCCGGGCTGACACTGTTCGAGTTTTGTCGTCCATATCTGCCTCACACAATCTAGTCTCGCCTCCCCTTCATCCTTCGTTCCTCAGCTTTTCATTAGGCCGCGTCGCATCGCATCGCATCGCATTACCGCATCTCGTGTCTAACCAATCGCCACATCTCGACCATTTCGCATTGGTCAGGCACATCCGGACTGTCTTCGGCTTTGACCCAGAAAGGAAACCTCGTGGATCTGGGAAGTTTAGTCAACCCGGCAGTCGCTCTCACCTTTCCCTATCAGCCATGGGTGATTACAAACGCGCAACCACAAAATAGAATAGGCGTATGAGGGACTATATTTTCGTGTCCATACATATTCAATATTCTCACCTGTCTCTCCCCATCGTCTAATAGCCCCGCGTGTATACAGATCAACCGCACAGACGATCTTGGTCTCGCTTAGTCTGAGCAGCCAGGTCCTGAACCCCCGTTCAACCTCTAACCACGATTTCGTCCCCTAGTTTACTGAGTGGACCTTATTACTCCATACAAGAAGCATATTGAGAAGAAGGGGTCATATCACCCTGCAGAGTGGTTACCCTCTGACCCGCGCCGTATCCTGACCTCTTGTCTCTTTCATGGGTCTTGCACGCCTTTATATCCAGACTTCGCTTTTTAAGTTGCGCCATGGAAGAGCCCAGTTCCAAAGGCCCCAGCGCGTCGATATCAGCCACAGGTGCAACCCGCAAGAAGTCACGCAGAGGTGCCGATGCTGCCGGCCAGAAGCGACGGTGTGTCAGTACGGCTTGTATAGCCTGCCGGAAACGCAAATCTAAATGTGATGGAGCCCTTCCCAGTTGTGCCGCATGCTCCAGCGTATATGGTACTGAGTGCGTTTATGATCCAAACTCGGACCATCGCCGAAAGGGTGTCTACCGTGAAAAGGTTGATAGTATGAAAGCACGCAATTCAACCTTGCAAATTCTCATCGAAGCCATCTTGAATGCCGAGGAGGAGGATGTGTTAGATATTGTTCAGAAAATTCGAACTTGCAACAGCCTCGATACTGTTGCTGAAGATATCATCAAACTGCAGCAGCAGCAGCAGCAATTACAGCAGCAACAGCAGCAACAACCAGATTCGACAATAGCACCGACCAACGATGACTCTGATGATTATCAGTCCAATGAGAATTATACTACAGATCAACCTGTGCAGGGAGAGAGGGATTTGGCTCGCAAGATGGGCGAACTGAGACTCGAGAATGGCAACGTTCGCTTCATTGGAGGCACCTCTCATCTTCTCTATCTGAGTGATCCGACTCACGAAGGAGATCTTGAACCAAATCTTGAAGACTATATGTCTGGAGAAGACCCAATTACCTCTTGGACTCGCGTCACTCAAGACACTCAACTCATCACACATCTAATCAACATGTATTTCAACTGGCACTACCCTTATTTCACCACACTCTCAAAGAAACAATTCTTTCAAGACTTTTTGAAAGGAAAGGCTGGGTTAGGGCGAGGTACCGCCTACTGCTCTTCGCTTTTGGTCAATGCTATGCTCGCTTTGGGCTGCCATTTTACAAGCGTAGCTGGCGCCTACGGTACTCCTGGAGATAGTCGAACAAAGGGCGACCACTTTTTCGCCGAGGCAAAGCGTCTGATAGTCGAAAACGACGAGTACGAGAAGCCTCGCTTAGTAACAGTTCAAGCATTGGCGCTCATGTCTGTGAGAGAAGCTGGCTGCGCTCGTGAAGCCAAGGGATGGGTTTATAGCGGCATGAGTTTCCGCATGGCTGAAGACATTGGCCTTAACTTAGATGTCGGCCAGCTTGACAAAGAACGAATGAGCGACTACGAGATTGACGCGAGGCGTATCACCTTTTGGGGTTGCTACTTATTCGACAAATGCTGGTCCAACTACCTAGGCAGGCTCCCACAGATACCCAAGAGCTCTTTCAATGTTTCAAAGTTCGATGTATTCCCCGACGAGGACGCCGAGGCATGGTCGCCTTACACAGATAGTGGATTTGACCAGTCTTCCAAGCAGCCGTCAAGAACACGTGCTATTGCTCTTCAAATGTCAAAACTTTCTGAGATCAGCAGCGATTTACTCACTTTCTTCTACCACCCAAGCAACATTGGCAGGTCTAGTGGAAAGGCTGTGGAATTGAAGAAGTTGAGTGACCTACACCGGCGTCTCGAAGAATGGCGAAAAGAATTACCAAGAGAGTTCGAGCCTAAAGATGGTCAACTGCCCAACGTGCTTCTCATGCAGTAAGTAACATGGTATAATTCTGGTAGTCGAGAGACTGTAACGATTGACTATGAACAGCATGTTTTTCCACCTCCAGTATATACATCTCTTCCGGCCTTTCTTAAAATACTCTCCAACAGCTTCGCCTCTCCCACCACACGTCTCACCCCGACGAATCTGCACGGCAAATGCTGGCGCGATATCAAAGCTTCTCCGATTATATAAAAAGCTCTGGAACCTACGACAAATCTGCAATATTGCTGTGTATATGGTGCATAGCGCATGTACGATTCATCTACTAAACTTGCCTGAAAAGACAGCTCGAAGAGACATCACACATGGATTGAAACACCTTGAAGAGATTGCGGAAGATTGGCTGTGCGCGAGAAGAACCTTGAGCATCCTGAGCGTCCTTGCTCGGAAATGGAATTGCGAACTACCTGAGGATGCCGCATTCGTACTCCATCGGGCCGACGAGAAGTACGGAACATACAGCACCTCTGACGTCCCTTCGCCCCATTCACAGACGGGTGCTTCGCCACTTTCTGATGGTGGCCTGGGCCTGAAGGGTATGGGTGAATACAGCCCTTTCCCCCAATACAACCGAGCACAGCTGGCCCGACCCATGCAACAGCTCCAGCAACAACCACAGCACCAGCCTCAACGACCTACATCAGATGCTATAATGACAAGTGCTCCGCTGTCAGACACTGTTCTTGCTCGACAGCGGGGCATGCCTGTGAGCAGAACTAACGCGGGATTTGGTCCCGAGCCTATGGGTGGATGGGGTTCTGTCCCTGTTACATCACCGATGCCATCCTACCAGCATGCATTCGCGCCTATCGACCGCAACAGCATGGTAAACGCCGGCACAGGTGTCCAGGCTGTCAGCAATACGTCAACGCCTAATCGATCAATGAGGATGGACAGCCAGGAATGGTTCTTGAATGATAGCGCAAGATGGCACCAGAGTTTTGAGGCCTGGCAAATGGCCAATAATGGACAGGACAATTCCGTCTTCATGTTCGGGGATAATAGTAACCAAGATATCCATGACGGCACCGCAGACGGCAATGCCAGCATGCAGGCCGACAACAATGATCAGATAGCCGCGCTCGATGGCTTAGGGGCGTCATTATCCCGGGGTGGTTGGCTACCGGGCTTAGATTAAGGGGGTTTGACAGCTCCCGTTTCTGGGATGAAAACAATTACTGATAGGTACATAAATGATCGACGGCGACTTGGATTGATGTTTACGATTACTAGGTGTTGGAGTTGGCTGACAGAAGTATACAAGCCAAGTCGAGCGTGAGTTTCTGGACGGATTGGGTGTACATTGAGGGTTTCTTATGTGTTACACGGTGAGAAGTAACTCGACGTGAGTGGTTTGGGCGGGATGATTTGTCTCGGACTTTGGATATACTATAATGAAGAAATAATAACTGGCCCAACTCTCCGTATTTCAGCTACACTCACCGCATGTGCCGACCTGAGATTCAGGCGGTGACAGATAAAGTAGTTATATAAGGGACAAGTATACCGTTGGAAAGGACGGACAAAGGATGCCACACAACATGATGGTTCCAATGGATGTTGGGGCTTGGATTGAGACGTAGACGGTTGCGTAAGAGAAGATCCACGTGGTATCCGGGAACAAGGGACGATAGAGCATACACCAGGACAGGAAATCGTGACGCTGCTACTGCGCAAGGCTCTGAAGATGGTGTGAGGAGCGGGCTGAATGGGACAGTTTGTTCATGTCAAAATTTGGATCAGGTCATGGAGATGTTGTATTGGGGGAGAGGCTTGCATGAATGCATACGCACCCTCCTCACGAAAGAGTGTGGGGAAATCGGACCGACGACCCGCTTGAACTATCGGCGCCACAAGCAAAACATTCCGGCGGGGGACGTCATGAGGGGGAAGACTTGGATATTTACCTGTCAAGAGAAACAATTGAAGGGCGAGAACGAGGTATGGTACATGCGTGCTGCAGTATGATGGACAAACGGACAGATGGACATATACACAGGATATCATACAAGATGAAGATGCAGGCGGAGGTGGAATAATACAGAAGATACTCCGTAAAGGAAAAATGTCAGGAGAGGAGTGGAGGAATAAAAGAATAAAGGTCACATTCAAACCAAAGCCAAGACCATGCCATGCTACTTTCTTGTGCATGAAATCAAATCAAATCACGTATGGCAGCCTTTAAGTGATGTCGGAGCCTGCTCCTAGCACATTGTACTCCATTCCAAGAGTCTAATCCGCGCCTCCGGTGCACGTTCTAACAGGGCTGTAAACGATGCGATTGGTGCGCAAATGCGGGCGCGAAAGCCGGAATAACCATAGGTTACCGATAATATAAGGTAAGGTCCGGAGTTGGTGCACTGGATGGATGGTTCGGCCAGGTTACACAAGAGCTCTGCTGCTGTTGACACAGAATTTTCAGAATCGAAATTGAAGGACGAGGGACTGCATCTTAAAAGATCAGCTATGACTTCCGTTCCTGGAGTGAAACAAGACGGCGGGGCTCAAGTTAAGCTCGGGGCTATCATCCGCATCGCATCGTAGCTTTAGCGAACTCGGTTGAGTTGGGATTCGTTCCACAATGTCTGAGATATGGGGACACGATGAAATTGGGATTGAAAGAGAAAATGGAAGAGGAAAGAAGAGCTAGGGTGGTAACCATGAAAGGAAGGCGAGTAGCGGTAGTGCATATCGAATCCATCACCTGGGTTTGAGTTTGGGTCTAGGTCTGGGGTTTGACTTTTTAGGATCATCGCATGGCATGGCATCAAGCACAACACAATACGGGGGATGAAAATCCGGGGAACTCATCATAATAGTTTTTTCTTCTTCTTCTTGTTGTTCTACTTCTTCTTTTTCGTTTTTCTTTCTTGTGGTTTATCCTATTCCAACCTCTTACCGCTGTTCCCTGCTTCCGAAGTTCCGCTCTCCGCTCATCCACTTTATTGATGCAAGATGGGATAGATTGCGTCTAGACTCGGCCAACTTAGCAGCTTGCGGAACGGATCGCAGGCCCTGGGAAACGAGTTTCTCCATCCTCTATTGCCGGGGTCTTCCTCCAGTCGACTCGAATGAGCCGTGAATGTTGCTTGGACCGCATCTGATCTATCAAACACCACACGCAGGCACATGAACATGAACTGGAACATGCATATTGCACAGACATCAAGATGCCCTCTCCTCTCCCCCAGGTTTCAAAATGCCGTTGCCCTCTGCCGTCCCGTCTTTTTTTATTTTTCAAATTACCCAACACCTCCAATCACTTTACTCCGCATGAATTCTTGGACCTTAACGTTAAGCCTCGGCTACTTCTGGGCCGAGAGAGCCTCAGTCGGGGCCACACGCCCTTGACGCCACTAGATCCGACGACCTTAGTTTATTAGCTATTTAGCCACCAACCGAGAATAACGCTACTAAAGACAAGCTCATGAATTGAAACTTGACCGGTTCTTCCTGACACGGTAATGAACTGTTCCTTGCACGTCAGCGTATTTCCAAGGTGATATTAGATACGCAGGTGCTACGTAGTATGCACAGCTCCTTGCCGAGAACGGTAGCAATCAATATTTGCTGTCCAATTGATGGACAGTCAGTAAGATGAGAGAAAACGAGATCCTTGGGATTGACATGGCTGCCACATTCCTTTCTGAACCCCAGACAAGAGACGATTATCATGACATTGCACGACACGTCATGATACGACACGACTCGGTTGATACTTGGTCCGTCGAGGAATAAAATAAAGTAAAAAAGAACAAAGAACAAGTCTCGAACATGACAAGACAATTATTCGAGGTAATATAGGTGACTGTGCTCGGAAGTAGCTACCGACCAGGTCTGTAAGGTCTGCAAGGAGTGCCTTGCCTTCCCTGTAGCCACCCCAGCCCCAAGACGCGGAAGGTGCAAAATATAGTGAGAAAATGGGAAATCCTCCACCTCTTACACCACTCCACATCTTCACATCAACCCACCTTCGGCGGGACTTCGCTCTCAAGCTTGGAGACCTAGAGCCCAACTGAGACTAGATCCTCACTTTCTCCGTACGGAGTAGTAAGCGAACCATTTGGCACGCGTTGGATTTGGGGACATCTGCATCTGGGGGCCCTGGACATGGGGCATGGGAACATGGGGAATGGGGCAGCAAAAGAACTTTACTCTAGACTCTACTTTACCTCTTACCCCGGCCTCTGTCTACTTACGTACAGAGCTCGGCCCTTACTCCCTGAGCCTGAGCCTAGGGCCTGGGCCGGGTACCGCCCGACATTTCATTTTCCACTCCCAGTCACGAGCAAGGTCATGGCCGGCCATGGGATCCAGAAAAAACACGACGCCCGTTTCTTTCTTGCCCTCTCCTTCGTTAACCGTTGTCTGATTCTGATTCAGATCCCAATCAACTTTGCAGCTGTTGTTTGTTGAGACGATCCGAATCTTTGCTTCTTTTCCCCATATCCCGAACTCAAACTGCCTCTTCTCCATCTCAGAGCTTCACAAGCTCAACAACAATCCGTTTCTGAGCTATAGGTCCAGACTCACACAAACGGCCTTCACTGAGGATCCACTTGTCAGTCAGTCAGTCTTGTGATCTGACATGACTTGACTCGACTTGGGCCTCTCTTAAAGAGCCACAAGAGGACCAATCTTGACATAAACAGATCGCCATACTCTTACCTTTAAGAAGCGATAATCGTCAAGTCAATTGCAACAAAAACCATCATATAATCTGGTCTTCGACGCCACCAGGGTCGAAGCTCAACGTTGGAACCGGAAGTGATCTCAAACCCTCATCATTGCCACATACTGCAACGCATTTGGCAATAAGCTATTTAACCGGCGCCTTGTCTGCGGCAGCTGCAATTGGACTCGGAATTGGAATCCTCAAACGACAAGGGTCTTGTAAGTATGGCTTCCTTTTCGTCTCTTTCCTGGATTTTCACTCTCTTTCATCTCCGTAAATCCCTTCCACTACTCTTACTCTCCCTGTCAAGTCTCTGCACCTCGCTCACACCCTTCCCCTTCCATCTACACGAACTAGGTACTACTGTACCCTCAAAAACCCTGTGCCCATCACTCCCTATAATGCAAAGGTGTCAGATGCCTTGTCAATCATCCAGCGGTCCCCGCTACCCGACAAATTTGCCCCCTAATCGCAATTCCCGTTGATCTTGCTCTACTTTCGATGCCTATGCAACCCGCCCGCGGCCGTCATCAGACTCTGAACCCCTGTTTCCTTACACCAAGCACTTTCCCCATAATCTGATTTGAGTTCTGCCTGCAGCAAGGCAAGACAGGCTGACCGGGTTTATCATAGAAGCTGTCCCCATCCTCTCCAAGAGAGGGGAATAGCTTACAACACATCTGATCCTAGCTACGGATACTGACACCTTCCCGTCGTAACGGTTTCCGCGGACGCTGCGGTAGAACCCGAGCACCGGCAACATGTTGTCAAATCCACTCCAACGTTTTTCACCCTACCAAAATATCACTTCCTCCAACATCTCACCTGATGGGAACGTCCAGCAAGGCACCATGTCAAGTGGAGGACTGGATTCGCTCGGGCAGGGTCATCAGTACCCAATTCAACCGCTCTCACAAGCTGTACCGCTTTCGAACTCACATCTAGAGAGGACAGGCGCTCAAGTAAAGAACCGACAACACCCTTATGGAATGCATCCGCGTGGCGCCAGCAATTCGGGTCCCATTAGGAGAAGGATCAGTCGAGCTTGCGATCAATGCAATCAACTCCGGACAAAATGCGATGGCCAAAATCCCTGCGCACACTGTATTGGTGGGTATTCAGTTCAAAGCATTGGCATAGTGTTTCTGACTTTCATAGAATTCGGTCTCGGATGCGAGTACATCCGCGAAAGAAAGAAGAGAGGCAAGGCATCGAGGAAGGAATTAGCTCAACAAGCTGCTGCCCAAGCTGCGGGTTCCACGGGCCAGAATCTCGATGAGTCCATGTCTGATAACGGCCAATCTGGCAACAAGGGACTCGAGTCCTCAAATATACCACTGGAGCAGCGAGCCAACGAACGACAGCAGAGTACAAGCAGTAAGTCAAGCAGGGACCCGGGCGACGATGTAATGCGACACACCCAAGGTCTCGAAGGCCTCGACCACCTTGGAAATATAAGCGAACAGTCCCATCTTGGCCGATCATCTATGGACAGTGAACACATTGAGAACAACGCAGGTCTCGATCTCAACGGCTTCGGTAATATGGCACATGGCTACGATTCGCAGGGTCTGGAAGGTCCTGTACTAAATGGTCAGCCATATGCCCCCAACGGACGAGGTAGCATACCTGGTTATTCGGATTTCTCGTACTCCATGCAAGCTCAAAGCCCTCCCAATTTCACAAACAACTCAACATTTCGAATGGGGAATAGTCCTCTTGGATACTCTATGGGAAAGGGGACGTCCCCTGGATGGGGAATCTCCATGGCATCACCTCCAGGCCAATACCAGGCCCAGGCTCCTCCACCAAACTTCAACAATTCTAAACTACGCTACCCTGTTCTTGAACCAATCATCCCTTATCTCAACAACATCATACCGATTCCATTGGCCTGTGATTTGGTCGATCTCTACTTTGCATCTTCGTCTTCGGCACAGATGCACCCCATGTCACCTTATGTTTTAGGTTTTGTGTTCCGCAAACGATATTTCCTTGACCAGACAAGACCAAGGCCATGTCAACCAGCTCTTTTGGCAAGCATGCTGTGGGTTGCTGCGCAGACAAGCGACGCCCCTTTTCTAGCCAGCACACCTTCGGCTCGCGCTAAGACATGCCAAAAGCTCTTAGAGCTCACAGTCTACCTACTTCGTCCGCTCATCCATACACCACCGAGCGATGCGCCCAGCCCGGTTGCTGACGGTGTGGCTCTTGGTGGATTGGGCGTGGCTATGCCTGGATCTATCAGCATGGATGCCACAAGTGGCGAATCAGGGCCATTCGGCGCAGCAGGAAGCCTCGATGACGTGATAACTTACATCCACTTGGCGGTCGTTGTTTCTGCTAGCGAGTACAAGGGAGCAAGTATGAGATGGTGGACTGCCGCCTGGGGTCTAGCACGTGAGTTGAAGCTAGGACGCGAACTTCCTCCTGGAAGATTGCCTGTCACTCACGAGAACATGGACACTGAGACCGCAGACGACGCGGAAGGTGGTGCCAGTGGAACCGGGTATGTTGGTGAAGAAGAACGCGAGGAAAGACGCCGAATATGGTGGCTGCTATACATTGTCGACAGACATTTGGCGTTGTGCTACAATCGCCCTCTGTTTCTTCTTGATATTGAATGCCAGGGTCTATTGCAACCCATGAACGATGCTTTGTGGCAGAGTGGCGATTTTGGCAACCATTCGAATTCGACAACAGATCCTAATTTGTTAGGAACAAGTCCTGAGGGGTACGGCGCCGACTTGATACAAGCCCACGGACCACAGTACGAGTGCCGAGGTCATAGTATATTCGGCTACTTCCTACCTCTTATGACAATCTTGGGCGAGATTGTCGACCTGCACCATGCAAAGAACCACCCGCGCTTTGGTGCTGGTTTTCGTCAAGGCCATGAGTGGAATGCTCAGACCGCCGAGATCACTCGACATCTGGAGATATATGAGCAGAGCCTACGAGCCTTTGAGCATAAAAACTTGCCTCGACCAGCAGATGAACGAGTAGATGAGGGCAATGAGAGGCCTGGGGCTCCTGAAGCCAATACTCCATCAGTACACTCAGTACACACCAATGGGTCAAATCGCCTTACAGAGAGCAACATCCAAACTCGCATTGTAATTGCGTATGGAACTCATGTGATGCACGTGTTGCACATTCTCCTGGCTGGGAAGTGGGATCCCATCAACCTGCTGGATGACGAAGATTTGTGGATTTCTTCGCAAGGCTTCATTACAGCAACAAGTCATGCTGTGGCAGCAGCTGAAGCGATTAACCAGATTCTTGAATTCGACCCTGGACTGGAGTTCATGCCGTTCTTCTTCGGTATCTATCTCCTTCAGGGGTCATTCTTGCTGTTGCTTATCGCGGACAAACTACAGTCAGAAGCATCACCAAGTGTTGCAAAGGCGTGTGAGACCATTGTGAGAGCTCACGAAGCATGTGTGGTGACTCTAAGCACAGAATATCAGGTAAGTCATTTGATAGCAAGAGATAAATATAACATGAACTGACAGTTGGATAGCGAAAATTCAGCAAGGTTATGCGCAGCGCCCTTGCTCAGGTTCGAGGTCGCGTGCCCGAAGATCTGGGGGAGCAGCAGCAACGAAGAAGGGAACTCTTGGCGGTGTATCGATGGACAAAGGACGGAACAGGATTGGCCTTGTGAGCAGGGCTCTGGTCAAGGAAAAAAAGTTAGTTACGATAGGACAGGACATGGTAGGACAGAACAAGACAGGAAAGGGAAGGGAAGGGAAAGACTTGAAAGGAACAACATACTTGATGGCGCATTGGAGGGACTATTCGCTTTCGGGTGGGAATAACGGCCTTGATGGATTTGAGGCATGACCTTGGGCATGGTAGCGGCAGTGTGCTTTTAGATACCATGAAGCGGACAGCGTTAAGTTGTTGAAAAGCCAAGTGTTTTGGCATGTATGAATTCGAATTCCGATTGATCTTTACAGTAGCTAATCTTGATGATTTGACGTGTGCTTCATGATTCGATTGAGTGCCGATATAGTAGGAGTATCTGGAGTAGGAGATAATCGAAGGAGTCTGAAAGTATCGTTAGAGGATTCGCGTGTTCGTAGATGCTCAAAGAAGGGGGGGCACGGACGCAAGGTGGAGGGTGTGGTAGGAGAACAACTGGTTTCAGCAACACCACGAACACTGAACAGATGGAGGATTCGACAATCGATACTCAACAATTCATTTTCCCCTTCTGCTTCTTCTTCTTCCTAATTCCATTCTTCCTTTCTCATGGTATCTGCGGTAGATGCTTCCAACGAGTAGCGTAATCAACGGTTTTGCTGAAGCTCAGCCTCAACGGCAACCCCTATTCGCGAAAGTCAGCTCAGAAAGGCCCACGATCGTTGGTACAGCTTACCGAATTATATGGCTACCATTTCAGCATCATGGTATTGCCAGATAATCAGTTTTTGTAAAGCTTGAGGCGTTCTTGCCGGCGCAAACCCCAGCACGAAGGCTACCCATAATGGGAGTCCCAAGAAAAGTCGACGACGGCGATACGAAACGGTTGACACCATACCTGCGAAGGATATATAATGATTTCATTTGGTACTTCTTGTTGTGATTGGGTTTTGGAGGTTTGGCACCAAGATGATGGTGAGAATGACTGAAGTAGGCGAGCTTGGTGAGCAGGATATAGCAGCCCACGACTAATACGAATATCAGCAAAACAGCGACGCATGACTTGCAACAGATTGCTACCGCGATAATAGTAATCGTCATAAGATGGTTGATAGCAACAACAATAATTGTCAAATATGCATCCTCGCCAGAACTGTTGCTGTTACAGAGTCACGCCTTCGTGCGCCCTCGCGAGTAACCCACGTCATGTTTCCTCGCCCAGCCGACGATTGGCTCTCCAAAAAGAAAAATTGCATTTGTATAGCAGAGGCCATTGGAGCTTGGAAGCGGCTGTATTGATGACTACAAAACCTCGAATGCATATTATGCCACTACAATAGAACTCCACAGGCTTCTGCGTCACTTGCAAAGTGCTAGACATGTTTAATACATATATTTATCTAGATTGCGAGAGATTGTACATAAATTAGAGGCTGTGATGGGTTGTCATGAAGTGCTCACGTGGGCCGGCCAAACAATTATATATGGCATATCTTGGGCGAGATGGGATGTCTGATTTAGTACTCCAGCCCGCCACGCTTTTTATCCTCTTGATCACGGTATGCACTCGACTTGCACGCGTCTCTTGTTAACTGCCCCTTACGCGTAATCGCAACTCCAGAGGGGAGCGGAGTGAGCTATCAGTGAGTGACGTCCACTGGAACAGGATCGAAGCCCCTAGTCCCGTGCAAAAGCTCGCTATAGAAATTCATCAGGGTGGTTGCCTTGCATTATTTCCCACGCGTCTCTTGCTGATGGACCTGATATTCTTCACTGTATTTGATGTTCTGCCTGCTTTTCCTGTCTCCACCCCAAGCCATCTCTTCTCTCTCTCTGCACTCCCACTTCTCTCCCCCTCCACAACCTTTTCACAACAACAACAACAACAACACTCGCGCAGAAAAGCCTTCTTCTCTTCACAATACACTCACTCTTTACACCATCATAATCACCTTGATCCCCTCTATCTTTGAGATTATTTTGCTTCCTCCTTCGTATCTACATCTAATCACTACCCTTTGCCCTCGTCTTATTCTGCCCACGCAGCTCATCATAGCTTGCGACACGGCACTCACTTATCATCCCTTTCCACTTATTTTATAAGACATATTGATCCCCTCATCATCATCACTGTCAATTATTCTTTGCTTCACACCCCTTTATTTACACCCTCGAAAGGATTGCGAGGCTCGTCGACACCATGTCTGACCAACGCTCTCCCCCTCCTGGAGGTTCGCCTCAACAGCAAGAACAACATCCTACACTTTTGTTGCCTCAAGTAGAGGTACAATACAACGAATTCTCTGAATCACAGCCTGTCCCTCAGCCCGAGACCCAACTCCAGCAGTCTGACGTTCAAGTCCAAGACCAAGCTCAAGGAGCCAAGCCTCTCTCTCATAAGCAGAAAGGAAAACAGCCCGCCAAGCCTGCTACTCCCAAGAGAGCTTACAAAAAACGAAACACGCAGGCCAAGAAGGCTGAACCCAAGAAGACACAAGCAAAGACTGCTCCCAAGAGAGCTTACAAAAAACGAAATACCCAGCCTAAGAAGACTCAACCCGAGGTAGTAGAGTCAGAGACAGCAGAGCCTACAGAGCCTGAGACTACACAGGCTAACAAAGCTCAACCCAAGACTTCCCGCAAACGATCTTCTCAGGAAGCAGGAGTCGCAGAGTCATTCGGCTCTGCTGAGAAGAAGGTTGCCGGTGAACATAATCATCCTTCTCTCCCCCAAAACGCACAGCTGGTTGAGCACGCTTATCACAATCCTAACGCCGAGCTCAACGCCGGCCCTACCCCTGCCCCAGCCCCAGCCTCAAGTCGTTACGACTCTCTTTGGCAAGACATATTTCACAATAGACGACGACGCGCTATCAACGGGCAAACTCCCATTGCAGAGTCTGCCTCTACTCAAGACAGTGCCTCTACTCAAGAGAGCACCCCTATTCAAGAGAGCACCCCTGTCGGATTTTCTGACCAAGCTGGTGATCTTCAACTACCTCAGGGCGAGGCTCCTATCGACCTCACTCAGGACGACTCTGAGGACGATTCTGAGGACGACTCTATGGACGACTCTATGGATGAACTCATTGATCCCCAACTTCAAGGACAGTTCGCTACTGATTCTAAACTTACTCACTGCGGCGCTTCTCAACGCTTCATCGGCGAAGTCACTCTGGCACAGGCCCATTTGGGTCCTGACATTGGCCTTCCTGAACATGAGATCGAGCGTCGTTTCCAACTGATCGACCGTGAACTGGTAGATCAACTCTCCAACCCTCCAATGCTCCCCCCCTCCGGCCTTGTCCAACAAGGTCCCAAGGAGTTTGTCGGCACAACATGGAAGGCACCTGAAGGTGTGGACGATCCGGGCTTCCAGGCCTTTTTAGACGAGCAAAACCGGCCCATTCTCCAGAGACTCAAGACAATTGACCTTGCCCGAAACAACGTTGCTGCTAAGGGGACCCGAAACCGACGAGATGAAGCTCTTGCCAAATATCGACGTCTCACCAATGACATCCAGGTAGAGCTCAACTGGTGGCGACTCAAAGCCACTTCCCTCGGCGCTGACCCTCAAGAGTGGGAAGCCGTCCCTCAGCCCGTCAAGATTGCTATGGCGGACGACATGGACAACAGAGTCCAAGAAGAAGAAGACCGACGGACTGCTGAAGATAAGAAAATCAAGTCCCGACAGCACTCCAATCGCAACAGCGACAACGCAGTAAGTCAATATTCCTTCACACTAGGCAAAAGTTTTCATTAACATGTTGTGTTCAGCGTCGCCTCAAGAGCGATGCCAAGCGAAAGGAAAAGATAATTCAACAGTACCTGACTGCCATTAGCGGTGAGAACGGTGCCAACATTGCCAAGTTTGAGAAAGAGATCACCGATGAAACTGCGGGACATTATGCTGCACTTAATGCTGCTCCTCGAGATGGCAGTTCTGCTGCTGCGGAAGACTTTGACAAGACCAACGGTGACAGTGCTACTGTTCAAGCTTCTCCGGCCCCTGAGTATGAGAATGGCGGTTTGAAAGGTACCAATGATGACGCCAACGAAAACGCCCATGAGAATGTCGATGGAAATGCCGACGGTAACACTATTCATGTTCACAATCCCGCCATACCCTCCTTCGATCCCTGCGCTGTCAGTCGTGCTGCCGATGCTGCCGATGCTGCTTTCTTTGCCCAAGCCCATAAAGCTATCGACTCTGAGAATGTAGCTGGCCGAAACAATGCAGCCACCTTTGGTAAAACTTTTGACTTGGGAAAGGGCCCCAAGCCCCCCAACAGCCTTGCTCCTAAACAAGACTTCGGCTCTGCTCCTCCTAGCCAGACGATGTTTCCTCAAGTACATCCCGGAAGCAACCCCCAGAGGGAGCTCCAGTTCTCGGGTGATGACTTTGCGAACAGCTTCTTTGGCAACAGCCAAGTTCTAGACGACAACCGGATCGACCAATTCAGCAGCATCGAAGATGGCCTGCCCCTCCTCACCGGCCCCGTGTCTAACCAAGACCGCAGCGATAACTCTACTTCGAATGTCTCGCAGTACATCTCACCTAGCGGTGTGCCATATCCTTTTTTCGAATCGTCTAGCAGCAATGACACGACAACTAACACGGGGGCTACCCGTACCTTCTCACCACCAACCGCACCCGCTGTAAGTGGCTTTGCTGGCATTCGGCTGGAAGGGCTCAATGCCGTCCCCACTGATCTCCTTTCCGACCCTCGTAACCTGAGCGATATACAGCCTACCGGCTACGACACCATCCAGGGGGCTGAAGACTTCTGGTATCTCGACCCTAATATCGCTAACCTAGATGTCGACATTAATGAGTTTTTCAACTCTTAACTACTACAGCATGCAAACACCCACACCCTTGCTACCTTATCTTTTCATTGGAGCAACTCAAAGTTGCCTTTTCTATTATCGTATGGCTTCTAGCCTGGTCCCTTTTACCATGAGAACGAGATTCATCAACTCGACCTCGACTATGTCGGTGGGGACTTACACAAAGACGCCAGCCACATAGCTCGGCATAACATCGACTCTTCTTTGATTGTCTGGCCGTAGCCAGGTATTACATATTGTTGCAAGCACGTTTCTTTCTACCATCAAGAGCAGAACAGGATTTAATTTGATTGATTTTTCGCATTGCAAATGGTGTTACGGACCAAAGAAGACCCCACAGCATCAGGGCTTCCTGCCAGGAGAGGCAGAACAGGATTGGTTTTTCGCATTGCAGTTGGTGTTTCGGAAAGAAAGAACCCTGCGGTGACAGGGTGTCTTCCTCCAAAGAGAGGAGCAGAAGACGATGGATTGTTCGCACAATGCGACTGGCGTTAAGGAACGAAAGGCCATGGGGAGATGAGGCATGTTTGATCACACTTTGTACGGAACTAGAACTCAGGAAAGCGATATGGATCGCCATGTGTATCCTGGAAACAGATAGCCTGACTATATAGACAGGCCTAGAGATACTCAACACATGTGTATTAAATGTCAGACCGCTGCTGTGACCAAGTGTAACAATCAGACTACAATCGTATTCCATCCATCTGTCCATCGGTTCATGGGTATCACCTACTTTGCTTGTTCTATCTTCTTAACTTTTTACCGTCTTTGCAAACGCATGTAAACAGAGATTGGCTGTTGTGCTTCACTCGTCCGCTAAGCGTAGGTAGGACCCTCAGGCTTGGGCTGGCCCGCCTCAACATCATTCTGTGGTCTCGGCGAGAAGGAGGAGCCATGAGGATCGGCCATGCATGCGCGGACGAAGAAGACAATAATGACAATAATGAGAACCCTACACAGGCGTTAGTATGGCAATGTTCGTCTTGATGAGGAGACGTAAGCTTACCAAACACCAGCACCCAGACCAGCACCAGCAGCCAACGAAGCTCCCCACGCATCGAACCCGTTCGCACGACCGAGCCCAGAGCGATCGTACACGCGGTAGATTTCAGACGCCCACGAAGCAGCCCATGCCCAGGCAGACAACCAGAAGATGGCAGCGAGGACGAGTGCACCTAGGAAGAGAGGCCGCATGTACAAATGAGGAGCGAAAAACTCTGCGGCAAGCATGGAGCCCAGAACGAGGAATGTGAAGATAGCCTTTGGGGAAAGTTAGTTCGGTTGGCTCTTTGTGTGACAAGAGGAAGGGGGGAGGTTTACGTCGAAGATAAGGAAACCTGCTGGGCCTGAACCACCATAGTATTGGGCCCAGGCTCCCAAAAGCGAGAGATGGTAGGCTGCGGCGATCAGGACGCCAAGGGACAGAAGAAGAGCTGCGCCGCGGAGAATGGTGATCAATAGAGGCATCTTTGGGACGCCAGTGGCTGTGAGGCCTTGGGTTGATGTTGTAGTAGACATTATGATATTGAAGGATTAGCAAGTATGGGATACCTTAGTCAGTTGAGATGTGCTGAATGGCTACTTTTCAGCTGTGCTATAGCGAATAAGCCAAGAACCTCACCCAGACAAAGACGGGGGAATACTGTCTTTTAAGCACAGACTGTGGCTCGCATGTCTCCCTCCCCCTCAGATATCAAATATCAAAAGCAATTATATTAATCTACAAGATAACATGGTTACACGGCACATACAAGGCTGAAGGGACTGCCATCTGAATGGACGCCATGACGAAGCATGCAGTGACGAATTTCTCTTATTGGGATCGAGTTTCAGCTGTAACAGGGGCCCGACTTTGTTAGTCAACTTGTCGGTCTCAGCTGAGGTAGACTTTTGCTTGGCAGCGCTTAGTCTCGTGCTGTCATGAACTGCAAGTGCCTGATAGAGACCATGACACATTATTTTTAGAGCCGTTTTGTTGCTCATGTGACGGTCTGAGCGGTTACAGCTTCCACTCCCTCCCTGTCAGATTGTTGCAGGGTCAGTCAACTGCCGATGTCTTCTCCACACCAACCAACTAATTACCTACCTTCACATTTCGAGTTGATTTGTAGTGGGATCCAATATAATGCGATTGGATTGTTTCTTACAGTCGTACCCTATGTATGTTACACTCCATAAGGTAGTCAAATAATAAACGGTTGTCAATTTATTGGAAAAAAAGAGTTCAGGGGCATCATTTTAATCCTGCATCCGTGGCGCACCCTTCATCGCCCGTTGACAAGCCACCAACCAACCTTACCATTTTAAGGCTGAGAGATGAGACGAACAGAAACATATTGGTGTCGGTAGTCACAAGGTCTGTCTGTATCACTGTGACTCACGATAGCAGTAGATCATTGCAATTGGAAGTGCCATATCTGAGCTCCTCTCTATGCCCAGAATCAGTAGTCGTAAAACTCCAATCACCACCTCACCTCGCATGCACCTTCCTCCCCCTCACCCAAACACTCTGCACATTCCTATCGTCACCATTAAACAACCACTTCGCAACCTTTTCCTCCCAAGTCTCCCACCCAAAGACGCTCACATTCCCATCCTCCGCCGCGATTCCGTCTTGATCGACACTTCCCAATCGAATCAGCTGCGCATCCCACTCCATGCCCTCCTCAAACCCGCCGATTCTGTCTCCCAGCCCAACGACTTCTGCTCCACCGCGCGTTGCGAGATATAGCACCTCTTCCACCGTCAACTTGCTCCGCTCCTTTTCCTCTTGCAGGCCCATCGCTACGTGTCGGCTGACCAAGGCTGCTTGCCGTGCTGCTTCCAGGATCGAGGGACTGTAGCCGCCGCTCATATCTGTGCCGAGTCCGACAGTGATGCCCTTGTCCCAAAGCCAGCGCACACGGGCTGAACCACTCGTGAGGGAGCTGTTGCTGCACGGGCAATGTGAGATTTTGCTTCCTCGCTGCGCTATCAACTTGGCCTCTTTTTCACTCAAATGTATAGCGTGCGCGAGGATCGTGCGCGATGTCAAAAGTCCGCAGTCATCGTACACGTGGGTATATGATTCTGACTCTGGGAATAGCTTCGCAACTAGATCGCACTCGCCCTCGTTCTCGGAAATGTGTGTCTGCACAGGAAGATCCAGCTCCTTTTGAATCTCTGCCAAACCCTTCATTGACTCCCTCGAGCAAGTGGGTGCAAATCTCGGTGTCAATACGGGAGATACGAGCTTGAACTCCGGGTCGATCTTTTGCACGTGCTGGATTGTCCGTCTTGTCTTCTCGAGACCCTCCTCAACACTCTCGTCGCGGTAGTAGTCGGGACATATATCAGGAACATCCATGCACACGCGTCCAATGAGAGCCCTCTGCCCAAGCTCCAAACACAAATCCGCAAGAAGATTCGTCGCTGCTACATCGATTGTAGCATAATAAGCTGCTGTTGTGGTTCCATGAGATAGTGTCCGCCGCACGCATGAGCCATATACTCGCCGAGCCTTGCCCAGATCCTTGAGACTGGCCTCAAGAGGAAATGTGTACTTTTCTAACCAGTCCAGGAGTGTTGTCTTCCCAAAGATGCCTACGTTTGGATATTGCGATGCATGAACATGTGAGTCTGGAGCTTTGTGAGTATGCGTGTGTAAGCGGGTTATGAGTATAAATCACTCACCGACAAAACCAGGGAAGAAGAATTCTCCTGGTTTGGCGATGTGAAGATTGACCTCGCTGAGTTCCCAGCCGAGTGTTTTGAGAAGTCTATCTCCGATTTGATCTTGTTTAACGCCCTTTGTATCGACCTTGACGATTCTGCCTTCTTCATCAACGCATACGAGACTGTCATGATGGTAATTGAGTTCTTTAGGATTCTTGCTGGATATAAAAGTGCCCAGAAAGGCCTGTTTCTTTGAAACCGTCATGGTCAAGTATTTGTGTCTCGGTGCGTTGAGCGGTATAACCATTCAAGACAAAGGCCTTTTGGTGTTGAATGAAGAGAAACCGAGTATCGGACGAAGCTTGTACGATACCGCAGTCGTAGCTCACAAGGCTGGGAAGAGAAGAAGAAGAAGAAGAAGAAAAGAAAAAGGACAAGAGCGAGGAACAAGAATATTGGAGCCTTCCTCTTCCACTTTGGCTATTATATAAATCCAAGAACACGTCGACTTTATCTATCGTTGTGATCTTATTAGTGATAGGCCGCCTCCACCCCACGTCCGTCTCCGGCCGTCGCCGGCAGCCGATCCGCCTGCAAACAGGAACCCGCGGGGTTTGACATATTGATACTTACACTAAAGCCCGCAGCCGAGGCATATTCACAAGTACCTGCTACTTACTAGCCTCGTTAATTATTCCCGTTACCAGCTCCAGCGCCCCGACACGGCTTGATATCAAGGTTACACATGGAAATGCATCTTGTAACAATCACCCTCATAGGTAGGCCAATCATAAAGTAAAATATCATCAAATAATGTCTCTAACCTGCGTTGCAGTGAAATCAAAACGCCTCTCTAGCTAAACGTAACAACACAATACATCGTAATATACTCATGCCAAATAACAATCCGGCCGTGGTTCGGTATCCTCTCTTCATAATCATCCATCTCTAATCTTCCGTCACATCATGTCTATGCATGGTTTCATCTTTTCGTCCTTTTTTATTATCTTCCTTGTATCCTTTCCTTTCTTTTCTTTTGTTATTTGTCCGCTTAAGCAGCACGACCAGAGCCCTCATACTCGCCGCTGGAGCTCTCGCTACCTTCGGCACCATTGGTGGCACTCTCATCCTGGTTGTACTTGTCCCAGTTGGCCAAGACAGCACCAATCTTGGGGGAGTTGGTCAGCTTGTACACATCCTCAAAGTACTCCTTGGTTAGCGCAAACGGCTTGGCCGTCACGTTGGGAATATACTTTCCAACCAGCTTGGAGGGATCGATAGATGTCTTGTTGATCTTCTTGAGCAAGAAGGATCGGAAAGGCTTGACACCAGATCGGAGGAAGGTGGAGTGGAAAGGCACATCGATACCGCGGAGAGGGATGGTAGCAAAGCCGCGCTCCAGCTCAAGAGGTGTAGGCTTAGCAAGGGTCTTCTCTGCACATCCGCGAATGATCTCGCGGAGGTGGCCCTTAACTTCCTCAATGTTGTCCTTGACCTCTTCAATATCAATCTTTTGGATCTTGATGAAGTTGGTCACGCCAGCAAGAGTGTCGAGCGCACGCAGGTCACCAGCACATACGTACTGCATGTTGGCAATGTTGTAGTTTACAATCTCAAGGAGCCAGCCAGTCTCCTCAGCAATATTGTCGACAACAAACTGGAGAGCAGCCTCGTTGAAGGTCTTGCTGATGCGGCTGGGGTTGACAGCGCACATCGAGTAGTTGGATCGACCAGCGTCATCACGCTCGACGGCAACCTGCATGGTGAGACCTCGGTAAAACACGACAGACACCAAGCTCTCAATGGGCATGACCTCAGCGAGGGCGGCCAGGGCTGAGTATTCACCGAGAGAGTGACCAGCAAAGGTGCTGTTGTTGGGAACAAGTCCCTTGGCCTTCATGTCCTCAAAGCTGGCCTTCTCCATCAGGGTGAGAGCAGGCTGCGTGAACTGAGTGGCCGAAAGGAGACCAGTGGGGGAGCGGTAAGTGTAAGAGGTAGTGGTCTCGTCAATCTCCTTGAAGATCTTCTCAGACTTGATGCTGCCATCAGCAGCCACTGTCTCGAAAGTCATCGCGATGTAGTTCTGGCGGATAGCCTTACCACGGGGACCACCGAAGTGGATGGTAAGCTCCTTGGGGTTGTTCTTGACAATGTTGGTAATGGAGAAACCGTAAGCATCAAGGAGGTACTTGTCGGCACGATCCCAGACCTCCTTGGCGACGGGGCTGCTAGCATACAGCTCCATACCCATACCCTGCTCCTGAGAACCCTGACCAGTGAACACATAGGCTGTGGTAGGCTGCTCAACCTCGGCTTCACCCTCGAGAACCTTGTCCTCAGTCTCCTTGTTGCGGACCTCAACCTTGATGATCTTGCGACCAGAGACCATGCCAACGTGCTGAAGCTTGACCTCAAGCTCATCGTTGGGAAGAACCATGCCGACAAGCGAGGCATGGAAGCTTCGGACGCGGCCGATGTTGTTCTCGGCAGCCCAAGTCTCGACGAGACTTCGCACGGAAGCACTGGAGTACATACCGTGGGTGATGGTACCAGGCAGATTGGCATAGCTGGAGAAGACACGAGAAACGTGAATGGGGTTGTAGTCACCAGACACACGGGCGTAGTTCTCATTGGAGGCAGGGGCTCGGAGTGCCAGAGGGGACTTGCCGCTAAGAGGGATAGGGTTCTCAAAGTTGATAGGCTGGTCGATAGGCTGACCGTTGCGCTCGAGGTAATCAATGACGGGGTTACCGTGAGACTCTCCGGTCTCGTAATCCACACTGCCGACCTGGATGATCTCCTTGGTGGGGAGCTCAAGCAGGACCTGGCCACGGGTCTCAATGCTGCTAAAGACAGTCTTGTTCTTGTAACGGACCAAGCTCTGGAGGCGGAAGGTCAAAGTCTGGCCAAGCAACTCGATGTTCTGAGGAAGCTCATCGACAGAGAACCACTGCTTGGAACGGAGAATGGCAACATCACGGGTAGTAGCAAGATGAAGTTGGATGGGGGTCTCAACCTTTCGCTGGAAGGTGTTCTCGTAGTCGGTGTAGGTACCACGGTACAAGAACTGAGAGGTGACCTCCATCACAGGCTGATTATCACGGACGAGTGTACCGCAAACTTCAACCATCTTACCAGCCTCCTGGTTGATGACTGCGTTGATCTGGGCAGTGGTAGAGACCTCGTCACCCTTCTTGAGTGGCTCAGCACCAGGAATCATGCGGAACTGGTTGGACAAGTGAACAAGCTTCAGGAGATCACCATCAATGGTGCTAGGGAAGATAGGCTTGGTGATGGCCTTCCATCCAATGACAATGGCAAAGTCCATGGGAGCGAAGACAGTCTTACCAGGTCGGTCAACGAAAGCCTCACCAGTGTTGCCAACGGCGTGGACAAAGTCGTTAATGGCCTCTCCAGTGATGGTGGTCTTGCCACCATCGAACTTGGCAGTGACGTCGGCATCCAGGGCCAGAGCCTCGTCGCCAAACCAAGCCTTCCAGTAGAACTCCTTAATGCGGTCGTTGCGACCCTCCATGACCTCGCGAATAGGAGAGTAACCAGCCTCGGGGTGGTAGGTGAATTCCAGAGGCAGAGCAACAGGCTTGCCAAGAGCAGTGGTTTCCTTGATCATGTTGACCTGGATCTTGTTTTCGCCAACAAGCTTCACCTCAATGACATCAATGTACTGGTTAGGACGAGGCTGCTCACGAACCACAATAGTAGTCTTGGAGGGGTCGTTGGGGTAAGAAATCTCGACAAATAGGCCACGCGAAGGACTGAAGATGCGTCGAATAGGGTTGGTCTGGAACTTCTGACCCTGAGCAACAACATCAGCCATGAGCAGGGCATGGCGCCAGTTTCGGTTGGGACCAGCAAGTAGAGACAGCCAAGAGTCAAGCTCGGGGAGGGTGGCGGCAGCAGACGATGACAGACGGTAGGTGTTCTTGTAGGTATCGTAGCTCACAGTCAAGCCTTCAACATCAAGGGGCATGTCAAGATCGACCAGCTTACCACCAAAGTACTCGGTGTAAGGGATGGAAGCCTTGTTGTCCTGGTACTTGTCGCGAGCAAGATACTCCACATGAGACTCATGAATGCCATCAAGAATAGTCTTGATAGGCTGGTCAAACTCAGTCGAGAACTTGACCGCAGCAGGACCCTGGAGGATACAGGTTCGGCCAACATCCTGGCCGACGACAGCATCCAGATCCTCAGACTGCCACAACGAGTCCTTCTTGAAGTAGAACTCGAAGTTGTCGTCGAAGACGGGAATAAAGGTGACAGGCTTCTGGGTGGGTCGCATGCACATGTTCAGGAAGTACTGAACATCCTGGGCGTTGATGATCTGAGTCTCAGCGTCAGGGTAAGCAGCAATGACACGGTCGATAACCTCGAAAGGCTGGCTAAGCTCAGAGTAGCTCTGGAGCAGAGATGCCTTGCCAGGGGCGGATGTCAAACGCTCTTCGAGACGGTGAATGTAATCACCAACAAGGACAGTGTAGGATCGATCGATCCAGCGAGATTGGTGCTCGACGTAGAGAAGCTCAACAAGACGTCGCAGAACCTCGGCGTAGGTCATGTCGTCAATGTCAACAGCTTGGCCCTCCTTGTTGCGGCCGAACCAAACCTTCTGGCAATCATCGTTGAGCTTCTTGATGATGTAGTCCTTGTTCTTCTTGAGCTCAGCAACTCGCTTCTCCTTGGGCAGACTGAAGATCTTCTGGTCCATCTCGGCCCAGAAACGAACTCCACGGGTCGCGAGCTTGTGGATGGGCTCACCCATCTCAGATCGAACGGTGAGAACACCACCAGCAGGTCCCTTGTAGGTCTGCTCCCACTCGCTGTCGTCAAGACCGGGAGCGGCAACAATAGCCTCTTTGGCAGCCTTGCTGGTTTTGGCTTCCTTGGCAACCATCATGCGGCTACCGAACAGGCAGCCATCGAAGGGCATGGGAGGGTAGCCGTACTTCTTGGACCAATCACCAGTAATGTAGGGGTAGGTGTCATCGGCACCGCCGAAACCACTACCGGCAACAAGGATAATGTTCTCCTGTCGTCGGATACGGCCATACATGGCGAGGATAGGATGGTGGAAATCCTCAAAAGAGTGGTGGCCACCACCACGGCCGCCAGTCCACTGGAGCATAACGGGGAAGTGGGGGTTGGCCTTGGCGATGTTGATAACGGCCTGGATAGCATCGAGAGAGCCGGGCTTGAAGCTGATGTGCTTAAGTCCGAGTGTCTGGATGTACTCATTGGCAACCTCAATAGAGGGAACACCAGCACCAATGGTGAGGCCCTCGATAGGAACACCCTCGGATCGGAGCTTACCGATCAAGGGGATCTGCCAGGCCATAGCACGAGGGTTGACGTAGATCAGGTTGATGGAGATACCACGACCAGCGGGGATGGCCTTCTCAATCTTGGTGACAGCTTCAGTCATCATGGGTCCGCTGAAGTAACCACCACCAGCAAGCTCGATGTGGTATCCAGCGTTCATAGTAGCGGCAACAAAGTCCCAAGGAACAGTACAGGGTGTCATACCAGCAACTAGAATTGGGGGGAGACCAAGAAGACGACTCATCTTGGTGTCGAGGTAAGTTCGGCCACTCTTGTTTGTCACAAGCTTGGGGCCAAACTCCTTAACCCAATCATTGGCATACTTGACAGCATTCTCCTCATCTCTGTCAAAGAGCTCAGCCTTGTAGCCGAGATCGTTCATGCCGCCATCAACAGTACCAGCCAGGATGACACGGACACCAGTACCCTCCTTGTTACGGCTGGTCAGAACACCAAGACCAGACACACCGCCAGGACCGAAATCTAGGATGTGAGTGGCATCAGGGAAGACGGTAGCCTTCTCCCAGTTGACGGGGTCGCGGGTGATCAAGCGAACAAGGGCAGGAACAATGTTGCCCTTGACCTCCTCTCGAAGATCGTTGCCGGTGTTGGTATCAAACACAGCAATGCCAAGATCACTGGAATCGATTGTGATATCTTTCAAGTCCTCGTCAATCATGGCGGTAGCCTCAGCAAGGTACTTGCTATGGAATGGCGCCGTGATAGGCAAGAATCGGTTGGCGAAGCGAACCTTTCGCTCAGTGAAGGGAATTCGGTTCTGATCTAGGCCAACGGGGGCCTTGACCTTGCGCAACTGTGAGTTCAGACCGTAGAGAGAGGTGGGAGGTCCTGTTACAACCAGGTTTCGGGGGCTGTTGATGAGGGAGATGCTGATATGGCGGTCCTCAGGAAGGTACTGGTTAGTAGCATCAATGTGCTTCTGAACCTCAGACTGAGGAAGATCTCGGATGCTAAGCATAGGAGTGGGTGAACCCTCACCATGCTCTGAGGACTCGCGAAGCATGTTGGGAGTCATGGAAGTGATAGGGAACGCCTGTTGGCTTCGGGTTCCGATCCAGAAAAGCATGGTGAGGACGGAGCTGGCAATGTCTTGCCATGAGTCCCAAGAGTCTGCAGCAGCAGTGGCTGCGGCCATAACAATTCCCTGGGAGTGACCGGTGGAACCGGTGATTCTCTCACGCAGCATACCAGGATGCACACCAAGGACCTTACATGTCACCTCGTAGTGGGCAAGCTGGACAAGACCAATAAGAGGGAAGCTGACGGGTGCTGAGATCAGGTAGTCGACATCAGGAGTAGAATCCTGGTGGTGAAGCCAGTTCATAATATCGAGACCCTTGGGGAACATCTTCTCGGCCTTGGGGTTCTTGGAAAGAGTCTGGAGCAGCTCGGCTGATCGGGTGATCAGATCACTGGTAAAGCTAGAGTAAGTCTTGAAGATCTCTCGAAGCTCCTCAAAGTACTCCTCGATGTTGCCTTGGCCACCAAAGATGGTATAGATTTCGGCATCTCCATCCTCAGCCGCTCGGAAAAGAGCTGAAGCATGGGGTTTGATCGGTCGGTTGCATACTGCACGGGCGGTGTAGTAGCTGCGGATGAAGTCGAGCTTCTTAGACTCGATGCCGGGCAGGCCAGCAGCAACGGCGTGAGCCTCATTGCCACGGAGGAAATTGCGCTCGAACTCATTAAGAACAAGCTTCAGGACTTCCTCATAGGAGCCTTGCTCATCATCCTCACCCTCGTCCACCTCGTGAGCGATGAGACCAAGGTATCTGGCGACCAAGTCGGGAACGGATGATGGCTCGTCATCCAGGGCAAGCTCGTCGGTGGCTTCGGGTAGAGTGGCGACGAACTTATCTTTCAACTGAGAGGCGTGGAAATGGAGGTTGGTGGGGATGAGGAAAGAAGTCTCGAGAGAGCCGTGGGAGAGAGTCAATGGCCGAAGAGAAGCGCTGGATCTGGGGGTGGAAATGCCCGTCTGAGGGACTTGTCCGGCGCCGTACATGATGATTGAAGGGGTATCGAAGAAAATCTGCAGTGGCAAACAAAAGTCAAGAGATTAGCTGCTGTATTTTGCGATTGACCACCGTTTTGGAGGTGCCAATGGCTCACAAACCTATGAATTCAAGTCGTAACACCAGAAGCAAGATCTGATGGTTTTCCCCTAAGGACGCTGGTAAGAAGAAACCGGCTGTCCTGTAGTTGCGGAAAGGCTGGCTGGTCCCCTGAAAGGTGGGAAGGGGTAGAAATTAGTAGAGAATAGCTTTAGAGTCGGTGGAGCGCAGTGCAGCACGAGACAAGACAACACCAGCCAGGCGCAAAGAGACGAGGAGGGGAAGGAAGAAGGAACGAGGATGATGATGAAAGTGGAAGATGAAGATGGACAATCTCAAGAAGGAAGAGTCGGAAGAAGAGGTCTAAGAGGGATTGAGAAATTGGTCCCAACCACGGTATAAGTCAAAGGCGAGAAAAATCAAGCTTGTACCGGTGGTCGGCTAGGGACTGAATTGGATTGTCGAGGGTGTGGTTGAAGCAGCTGGAGTCTTGGAGGGGCCGCCTCAGCGGACTGGAGTAGCAGGCCAAAATTTCAGTTCTGTTGGGGATATGGAGGGGTACGTATCCTGGCATCTTTTTCCCTCCTACTTGACCATCGGCCAGTACCAACTGGAGGGCAACTTTTTCTGTTGCCCCTCCACAATCCGGGCTATCTTAGTGCAACAGCTCAGTGTCAAGAGGAAGAAACACGTCCACCTCCCGCTGTTGTGAGACTGTGAGAGCCATTGGCATGCACCGCATTGGCGACTCGCTTGATCCGCTGGGACCCCACGGCATCAGACACGCCCCTTGCTGCATGAGACCCTCCTTACTTAAAAGGGACAAGAGGACCATCATGAGCAAGGTTTGGGTTGAGAAGAAGGTCAACGAAGGAGAAGGGGTCCTTCGTGAAGTATCGGTACTTGGATACCGCCCTTCCAGACGCAGCAATTCAGCACTTTACTTTTGCTCCAGATGGCCTTACCGGGTGACTTCGGACGAGCTCTTACTTCCAGCCACTGATTTCCCAGGCTTCCATTTCTCTAGAGGGCTGGAACAGCATCTTAGAGCATCTTGAGGGTACTGAAAGCTTGCCTCCTTTAGATCAAGAGACGGAAATACCAAAACAGATTGTAGCTACCAAGCCATCCTTCTACCCGAGCCCTTTTTGTCCCACTGAGTTCGAATAGTCAAGTCTTTTGCTATCCCCAGGGTATGTCTGGCTTGTGAGGCTGCTGTTGAGCCATGCCCGCACCAAGTGGGTGGATGGAAGGTTGATGACAGTTTTTGATGAGATGTTAATTCGACCGGTTCGGAACGACAGCTTTCTCTTTGCAGACCAATAGCTCATCCGCACTATCTAAATCTATACCAAACATGGTTCGTTTCTGCTCTCTGGCCAGATTCTGGCTAAAGTGGTTCGTCGGGAACGTTCAACTTGCCCCAATTTCTTCCATAGAGTCCGTGTCTACGAATATTGTTACCACGTTTCAATCCAGCCATCGCATGACGGAGATCCTCATTAGCACTTAGCAATTATGAAGGGACAATTTTCTGGACCTATCGTCATAGCTGTATTAATATGCTCAACTACCTAGTTTCTATGCTCATCAACTGATAATTCAGTACTTCTCTTTACAGCCTACCCGGGAGTATGTACACTCCGTAGGAACAAAAAATTCGGAGTGGTCATTGCGAATTGACAGATCCCTTCTTTGGCTAGCAAAGAGTGGCAAGAAACCTTGTGCGCTAGCTGTCAGGACATTATCATCCGATCAATTGGAGGTGCAAGATCACTGTGAAATGAAGATCCTTTTTTACCTCCTCGAAGTGTCTGGTCTTCCTTAGTCCAGGCCATTCTTTCCAACACTCGGTCGGTGAGCCCTAGCCTTGGATGTACTGTACATGGTTCAGCTCGGGAGTTTCGTGGGCTTCCCGCTACTCCACCCCACTACGAATACAAGCATCCACGTCCACTTTCAATCTCAGCAAACCTTTTCGAATGGAGATTGATTCGACGCCAGTTGCAGGGGCTCTCAATAGGCCTCGATCAGTGCTATGCAGGCGACGTACAAGATTTCTGAAGGAGCTCAATGATCAAACAATGCAGATATGGCTAGGTAAGTGACCATGCCAACAATGCTCATGATTCAGTCTCATGGCTGTCGAGAAAGTTTGTGCCTCTGTCTACCGCCTCGTCAACATCACACCCCACTGCTGATCCCCAACTTCCTCGCTATGCACCAACATGATTCGGCCCCCCACATTCTCCGTCCAGCATTGACTTCCCGAGGTGGGGTTAACCATTGATCTTTACAACGCCTAAGCATCTTACGCGTGAAGTACCTTGGGTGCTAAGATGTTCAGCCTTGAGCTGGCTCGTCTTGGTGAGCTATCAGATGGCTCGCGCTTTATGAGAAGCGTACTTTACTATACTGCAGTTTAACATCAAGAGAGTTCTCGACAGTGCTCCTTGACCACTTGACCCTTATCCGCACCCGGCATGGCGTCGTGTAGATCTCGTTTCGCTCTGCATGCACCAACGGCTGTGGCTATCCGCAATCGTTTCTGAGAGGTGCAGATAAGAGCCGCAAACCTACCTCATATTGACTTGCACAACGACCACTTTAGCAAATTATCTCAACTCTAATGCTCAACCATGGCTGAAGGCCAGATAGGAAATACGATATGAGCTCAACATCTCTACAATTCGTACTGTTCAAGAGAAGCTCGGTGATACGGAAACCGACGGACAACGAGTAAACAGAAATGTATCAGTACCTATGCTGAATGCGAAGGTAGGTAATTTGGCAAGGCGCGAAATTAAACGGGCCGGGTCATCCAGCTACCCTTTGTACTCTTCTAGCTTATTCATACGAGTTCTGACTGGCAACTAAGACCTTCTGGCACAGACAGAGTGCTTTTGGACCCTTGCTTCTGGTGGTGGGATATCTGTCGTCACCTTGCCTCTGGCATTCCCAGATGGCGCCTTTTCTTATCGTTCCTAGGCCGAGAACTCAATTGTTGACCAGTAGATAACAAGAAATCATACGAGCCCGCTCGGCCGAGCTATCGCCGGCTGGTTAGGGATGAAACCACAAACATTGATAACCACCAAACATCCATATCATCAATCCATCGATGGTGATGGTGCCCCAAAAAGTCGGTTTCTGGGGAAGTCGCTCCCCTGGACGCCCCTGGCCGGTGCACGCCTTCGCATTTTCACCTTGCCAGATCTGGTATGGTGCTGGAATATGGTTGAGGAGCGGGCTGCACGCCAAGGGCCCACAGCCATGTGTGGCTCGGGGATGTTCCACCGTCCCACTCAAGAGAAAGTACCGGATACTCAACCGTGCTACAGCGGGAGCGACATACAGGGTCTCGACGTACCGACAGCTTCAGGGTTCAAGAGAGTCTGGGATAGCTTCTTTTATTGTTTTGCGATGAGAGTATGCCTTTATGGTTGGAACGGAGTTGGGCGGCAAGTCTCAACATGGAAATTTGTAGGATAACATGTTTGGATGTCTATAAAAAAAATCGTCTGATTAGAAGCCTTTCGTAGAGTACTAGAATTATCACACCCCCTAAGGTACCTCACAAGGCACCGATCCTCCAAGAGGGGGCAAGACAACATGGAGGCCAGGGTGTGGCCTAGAGCTTCCCCCAATTTTTTTCTCGACGACTTTTTGGTGGGCCAGTCGTTCAACAATCGGCTCCTCCCTCGCCGTCGGTTACAATCGTTGTTACTATTCGTACGGGCCATCCGCACGCATTGGCTTGATTCTCTAGCTCTGCCTCTTCCCTAATTCTTTCCATTATTTCCTGTTGGTAGGCAGAACGGATTTGCAATCTTGGTCTTCATATTCATAGACTCTCCGGCCACCTTCTTCTGCCTCCATCATTCTCCTCCCACTCTTCCATCCTCTCCCCCTCCCCCCTTCTTTCCTACCTCCCCGTCAGCTGCAATCTTCAGCTCGGGAGTTTCTTGCGACGATTCCATATTCTCTTTACGTTGGGGTTAAGCGGGCCCTTGGTATTGTCACCGTCAATTCGACCATCGCCTTGCACCAATTCTAGGTTGCGATAGCCATTTCGGCCTTTTTCGAGATACCCCTTCTTTCAAATCCTCCCACGACCTAATACCGCCAAAATGCGTCCCGAAGTTGAGCAGGAGCTCGCTCACACGCTGCTCGTTGAGCTGCTCGCATACCAATTTGCTTCTCCCGTCAGATGGATTGAGACCCAGGATGTGTTCCTCGGTGAGAGGACCGCTGAGCGAGTTGTGGAAATTGGTCCTGCCGATACTCTCGGCGTCATGGCCAAGCGAACGTTGAAGTCAAAGTATGAGGCTTACGATGCCGCCAAGTCCGTCCAGCGAAACATTCTCTGCTATAACAAGGACGCCAAGGAGATCTACTACGATGTTGATCCCGTGGAAGAGGAGCCCGAGCCTGTAGCGGCTTCTTCAAGCGATGCCTCTGCAGCTCCTGCGGCCACTTCCGCAGCTCCTGCCGCAGCGGCTCCAGCTGCACCCAGCTCTGGCCCTGTCGCCCAAGTTGCCGATGAGCCCGTTCAGGCCGTCGACATCGTTCGCGCTCTCATTGCGCAGAAACTCAAGAAGCCTCTTCTTGAGGTCCCCCTCAGCAAGGCCATTAAGGATCTTGTCGGTGGTAAGTTTAACAAGAAAATCTCCTCAATTGACAGATTGCTAACGGCCTTTGTTTTTCAGGCAAGTCCACTCTTCAGAACGAGATCCTCGGTGACCTTGGAAAAGAGTTCGGTTCCACCCCTGAGAAGCCCGAAGATACACCCCTCGATGAGCTCGGTGCCTCCATGCAGGCTACCTTCGATGGCAACTTGGGCAAGCAATCGCTGTCTTTGATTGCTCGACTTATTTCCTCCAAGATGCCCGGTGGCTTCAACATCACAGCAGCACGAAAATACCTCGAGAGCCGATGGGGTCTCGGACCTGGCCGACAAGATGGTGCTCTGCTCCTCGCTATCACCATGGAGCCTGCTGCCCGTCTAGGCTCCGAGGGTGATGCTAAGGCCTTCTTCGATGGTGTTGCTAACAAGTATGCCACCAACGCTGGTATCAGCCTGTCCACGGCTGCTTCAACTGGCCCCGCTGGCGGCTCCAGTGGTGGCATGATGATGGATCCTGCTGCCATTGATGCCCTCACCAAGGATCAGCGTGCCCTCTTCAAGCAACAACTCGAGCTTCTTGCTCGATACCTCAAGATCGATCTCCGCGAAGGCGAGAAGGCCCACCTCAACTCTCAGAAGTCTGAGAAGGTCTTGCAAGCTCAGCTTGATCTCTGGACTGCTGAGCATGGCGACTTCTATGCTTCTGGTATCGAGCCTGTTTTCACCCCTCTCAAGGCCCGAACTTACGACTCCTCTTGGAACTGGGCTCGTCAAGATGCTCTCAACATGTACTTTGACATCATCTTTGGCCGTCTTCAGGCTATCGACCGTGAGATTGTCAGCCAGTGCATCCGTATTATGAACCGCTCCAACCCCAAGCTCCTCGACTTCATGCAGTACCACATCGACAACTGCCCCACCGAGCGAGGTGAGACTTACAAGCTTGCTCAAGAGCTTGGACAACAACTCATCGAGAACTGTAAGGACGTTCTTAACATCGCTCCCGTGTACAAGGATGTTGCTGTCCCTACTGGTCCCAGGACGACAGTTGACGCCCGAGGTAACCTCAACTACGAGGAAATTCCCCGCGCTAGCTGCCGCAAGCTGGAGCACTATGTCCAGCAAATGGCTGAGGGTGGTAAGATCTCTGAGTACGGTAACCGCACCAAGGTTCAGAGCGATCTTTCTCGTATCTACAGACTCATTAAGCAGCAACACAAGCTGTCCAAGACCTCTCAGATTGAGATCAAGAGCCTGTATGGTGAAGTCCTCCGCTCACTTGCCATGAACGAGAGCCAGATTCTCCCCAAGGACAACAAGGGAAGGAAGGTTCTGAAGAACAGCCAGAGCAAGGGTAAGGTCGAGACCATCCCCTTTCTTCACCTCAAGAAGAAGGGTCTGCACGGCTGGGACTACAGCAAGAAGCTCACTGGTGTGTACCTCAACTGTTTGGAGGACGCTGCCAAGTCTGGCGTCACTTTCGAGAACAAGCATGTTCTCATGACTGGTGCTGGTGCAGGTTCCATTGGTGCTGAGGTTCTTCAGGGTCTCGTCAGCGGTGGCGCTAAGGTCATTGTGACGACCAGTCGCTTCTCTCGCGAGGTCACTGAGTACTACCAGGCCATGTACACTCGCTATGGTTCTCGTGGCTCTCAGATTGTTGTTGTTCCCTTCAACCAGGGCAGCAAGCAGGATGTTGAGGCACTTGTCGAATACATCTATGATACCAAGGAAGGCCTCGGCTGGGATCTCGACTTCATCATTCCTTTCGCTGCCATTCCCGAGAACGGCCGTGAGATCGACAGCATCGACTCCAAGTCTGAACTTGCCCACCGCATCATGCTTACCAACCTTGTCCGTCTTCTTGGATGTGTCAAGGCGCAGAAGACAGAGCGTGGTTTCGAAACCCGACCCGCTCAGGTCGTCCTTCCTCTTTCTCCCAACCATGGCACCTTCGGTAACGATGGTCTCTACTCCGAGTCCAAGCTCGGCCTCGAGACTCTCTTCAACAGGTGGCACTCCGAGAGCTGGGCCAACTATCTCACCATCTGTGGTGCTGTCATCGGTTGGACCCGAGGAACTGGTCTCATGTCCGGTAACAACATTGTTGCTGAGGGTGTTGAGGCTTTCGGAGTCCGTACCTTCTCTCAGCAGGAGATGGCTTTCAATCTTCTCGGTCTCATGTCTCCCACTCTGGTTGACCTTTGCCAGTCTGAGCCAGTTTTTGCTGACCTCAACGGTGGTCTGCAGTTCATTCCTAACCTGAATGAGACCATGACCAAGCTTCGCAAGGATATCATGGAGACTAGTGAGGTCCGTCGTGCTGTTGCCAAGGAGAGTGCCATCGAGAACACTATTGTTAATGGTGCCGCTTCTGAGGTTCTTTACAAGAAGAAGACCATCGAGCCCCGTGCCAACATTAAGTTCGACTTCCCTAACCGCCCCGACTGGAAGACCGAGGTTGAGCCCCTCAATGAGAGCCTCAAGGGTATGGTAGACCTCGAGAAGGTTGTCGTTGTCACAGGATTTGCCGAAGTCGGTCCTTGGGGTAACTCACGTACTCGATGGGAGATGGAGGCTTACGGCGAATTCTCCCTCGAGGGTTGCGTTGAGATGGCTTGGATCATGGGTCTTATCAAGAACCATAACGGTCCTATTAAGGGCAAGCCTTACTCTGGCTGGGTTGACGCCAAGACTGGCGAGCCTGTTGACGACAAGGACGTCAAGCAGAAGTACGAGAAGTTTGTTCTTGAGCACTCTGGTATTCGTCTGATCGAGCCTGAGCTATTCGAAGGTTACGACCCCAACAAGAAGCAGCTCCTCCACGAGGTTGTTATCGAGGAGGACCTTGAGCCCTTTGAGGCCTCCAAGGAGACTGCCGAGGAGTTCAAGCGTGAACATGGCGATAAGGTCGAGACCTTTGAGATTCCCGACAGCGGCGAGTACATCATCCGTCTCAGGAAGGGCGCCTCCCTCTGGATCCCCAAGGCTCTCCGCTTCGACCGCCTCGTCGCTGGTCAGATCCCCACTGGCTGGGACCCCAAGCGATACGGTGTTCCTGAGGACATCGTCTCCCAAGTTGACCCTGTCACATTGTTCCTTCTCGTCTCCACCGCAGAGGCTCTCTTGTCCTCCGGTATCACTGACCCTTACGAGTTCTACAAGTACGTCCACGTTTCTGAGGTTGGTAACTGTGTTGGTTCTGGTATGGGTGGTGCCGCTGCTCTCCGCGACATGCACCGTACTCGCTTCCTCGACCAGCCCGTGCAGAACGATATTCTCCAGGAGTCTTTCATCAACACCATGGCCGCCTGGGTTAACATGTTGTTGATGTCTTCCTCTGGACCTATCAAGACCCCTGTCGGTGCCTGTGCTACCGCTGTCGAGTCTATCGACACTGGTTACGAGACCATCATGGAGGGCAAGGCTCGCGTCTGCTTCGTTGGTGGTTTCGATGACCTCGGTGAGGAAGGCTCTTACGAGTTTGCCAACATGAAGGCCACCAGCAACACTGTTGACGAGTTCGCCCACGGCCGTACTCCCGCAGAGATGTCTCGTCCTACTACCACTACCCGAAATGGTTTCATGGAATCTCAGGGTTGCGGTATCCAGGTCATCATGACTGCTAAGCTGGCCCTTGATATGGGCGTCCCCATCCACGGTATCATCGCTCTTACTACCACTGCCTCTGACAAGATTGGTCGTTCCGTTCCTGCTCCTGGACAGGGTGTCCTCACCACTGCCCGCGAGAACCCCGGCAAGTTCCCCTCGCCTCTCCTTGACATCAAGTACCGTCGTCGCCAAATCGAACGCCGCAAGAAGACTATTAAGCAATGGCAAGAGTCTGAGCTTGAGTATGTTCACGATGAGATTGATGCCATGAAGGCTCAGGGTGCCACTTTCGACGAAAAGGAGTACGCTCAAGACCGCTTCACTCACATCGAGAAGGAGGCCGCTCGGCAGGAGAAGGAGCTCCTACGCAGCATGGGTAACAACTTCTGGAAGAGCGATCCTAGCATCGCTCCTCTTCGTGGTGCCCTTGCTACTTGGGGTCTTACTGTTGACGATATCGGTGTTGCCTCTTTCCACGGTACCTCCACCAAGGCCAACGACAAGAACGAGTCTAGTGTCATCTGTCAGCAGCTTCGTCACCTTGGTCGCAAGAAGGGCAATGCCGTCTTGGGTATCTTCCAGAAATACCTCACTGGTCATCCCAAGGGTGCTGCAGGTGCTTGGATGATGAACGGATGTCTCCAGGTCCTTGACACTGGTCTTGTTCCTGGTAACCGCAACGCTGATAACGTTGACCCTATTATGGAGCAGTACGATCTCATTGTCTACCCCAGCCGAAGTATTCAGACCGACGGTGTTAAGGCCTTCTCCGTTACCTCTTTCGGTTTCGGTCAGAAGGGTGCCCAGGCCATTGGTATCCACCCTAAGTACCTGTTTGCTACTCTTGACGAGAAGACATACACCGACTACTGCGCCAAGGTCGATGCTCGCCAGAAGAAGGCCTACCGCTACTTCCACGATGGTTTCATCAACAACAAGTTGTTCGTCGCCAAGAACAATTCCCCCTACTCTGATGAGCAGCTCAGCAAGGTTCTTCTGAACCCCGACGCGCGTGTCACTGAGGACAAGAAGTCGTCCGAGCTCAAGTACTCTCCTGACTTCATGAAGAAGTCGGAGAAGGTTGTCTCATCGACCAAGGCTAAGGAGACCGAGCAGATCATGGAAGCCCTGGCTCTCAAGGTCACCAACAAGAACAGCCAGGTTGGCGTCGATGTCGAGGATATTTCTGCTGTCAACATTGACAACGATACTTTCGTTGAGCGAAACTTTACTGCCGAAGAGATCTCCTACTGTCGCCAGGCCCCAAGCCCTCAGAGCTCTTTCGCTGGTCGCTGGAGTGCTAAGGAGGCTGTCTTCAAGTCACTAGGTGTTGCCAGCCAAGGAGCTGGCGCTGCCATGAAGGACATTGAGATCGTTAAGGGAGAGAATGGTGCTCCTACTGTTTCTGTAAGTCTCTTGATTGACCCAGTCCGTTGTGGCATGGTACTAATACGTTGTTAGCTTCACGGTGATGCTGCCGCTGCCGCTGAGAAGGCTGGAGTGAAGGACATCACCCTGTCCATTTCACACTCCGAGAGCCAGGCTATTGCCGTGGCTGTTGCCAACTTTTAAAATGAATATGTAAATGAGGAGGACTCTGTAAAGGTTTACTTTGGGCTTTGTAATGGGCGTTTGATGAACATGTATTTCCATATGATGCCTTGAGCTTTTGATGATATATGTTGGCGGTCACGGTTAAGCATAACTGGGCCTACGGTGTTGATAGAATTGGTGTGGACTACATTAAGTAGTATCTTATGTTTTACGCATAAAATAGACAAATATGTTAAAGTTGACTGACCTTGAAAATGTTGCAAAATCCTGTTAATGTTTGTGGCATGTGCGGGAGCCAGCCAACTGTCTACACCTGAGACTACTAGGTAGTGTCACAAAGACATCATCAGTGAGTTGAGTTCTCTCATGAATGTTGCGGTGTATAATGTTGCAGTTAGACAAGATGTCCATTTCACGATCACTGACGAGACATAATAAGATGCTGTTGTACGATGACCAGAAAGTATACGGTATGACCGGCTCATTGGGCCTGGTTCTGATTCCCAGTATATCTAGGTAGGGTTCATCTCGAACCTTTGCAACCCGTTTCTAGGGTCGCAACTTGGAAGTTGGTAGCTAAGATGTTGATGTTAAACGATAACCAGAGGATCAGGCTTCCCCCTCTTTTCTTTGGTATCACAGACTCCCCTATGTCTAATCTTGAGGTTTTTGGGCCTGCCATGGCTCTGAATACGCAAAATGATCGTCGCCAACGAATTGCAGAATTTATTGACCCCGTCCCCGACCTCGGCCTCTACCGCCACGACCCCTTCCTCGATCGCCACGTCCGCTGTGATCTCCTCTTGACTGTCCTCCTCGTCCACCTCGGAAGCCGCCCTGCTGGCCCTTTTGTGACTCGCTGACCTGATCGATAATCTCGTCGGGCACTCTAAGGTATTTGATCTGCAGTCGGTCAGTCTCCTCCCACCAGGGTTACACCACTGTATCATATGGCATTTGAAACGTACGTTGTTACCCTTGACGTAAACCTCCGGTAACCGCACAAATCTGTCGCCCTCCTGAACTCCAGCCATTAGTATATTCCCCAAAGATATCGTGACCGTATTCCAAGGCTGCATACCGGACTTGTCTGCACCACCTCCTTGAGTGTGAGGTTCATCCATGTATCGCAAGAGACCAGGTGACCGTTGAGAGTCTCGCCGTTCTTGAGCTCGACCAGCATAGGATGGCCTTGGGCCGCGTTGAGTAGACCGAGGGGTAGCTATTTAATGCATGTTAGCTTCTGCTGCAACCTGCGGCATGCGCCGGGAAGATAGATGCGCGAGGATATGTGCGACCGCTGTTGTGTCTCAGAGTAAGAGGTTTTTCGGAACGTACCATGTTGTCGGGTGTTGCGCTGGTAGCTATAGGATGTGATGATGCGCACTGGAAACGGACTGTTGAGAATGGAACAGCTCAGTGGAGCGGCTCTTCGGTGAGCCAAGGTCTAAGGTGAGTGTGTTTGCGAGCGGCTAGCGTTCCGTAAGATGCATAACCCCGATTGGTGATAGCGGCTATCGCAGAAACACGGAAGGCTTCCGCTGTGAGTACAGAATTAATGGAATTACTGAGCTTGTATAGCGCATCCTCACTCAACATCAGGGTCAATAACGACAGCGCAGCTCAGCCATAATGCCCTGCCCGCAACTGGTGTACAACGGGCTTTGGCGATATATTTCCTGCGTAAAGCACAAGCGTGTGTTGCCCGGGACTCTCAATACATCGCATCTGACGCACATACCAAGACAGCCTCAACATGTGAGCATAGTTCAGTCCTATTGCTTTGGGACTAGCAAAACTACGGGGAAACAATACTTGAGCCTCCCTCAAAAAGAGAGCCCGTTAGATGCGCTCTATGACCAGTTCGAGCTACGGCAGTTCGATGAGCATGACAAACAACAAGCTCAGTTAGGTGTTGAACCACGGCAGAATGAGAGAACCGATGAGCAAAAGGCCAGGCTGAAGACCCTCGAAAATCTGGTTCTTGCTCCTGTGTTGCCTAATCTGGAAAATGTGCCAACACCAGTAATCATAAATGCACTCAGAAGGCTGCGATTGCCAAAGCAAGCTGGCAATGATAATCTTCCAAAAGACAGATCCTCAAGAGTCATCAACATAGTCAAGTATCTTGTCAAATTCCGGGATTACCCGCTTAATGCGTTGATCTACGAGAGTATGTTGGCTGCTATGGCCGCTCCTGGCGGCTCAAGCGAAGGAGTCCGCAGGATATTAGCAGACATGCGTAGTCAGAACATCCCACTTAGTGCAGAGGAATGCTACCTCGCACTTGAAGCCCTCACAGTTCATCCAGAATATGTACTGCGCCAAGAGGTGATGGAGGCAATGGACAAGCACTGGTTTGAATACACCACGTCTGCTAAACAAAATATCGCCGTCGCAATGCTACGAGAAGGCCAATATGAATTGGCTATGGACAAACTGGCTCAACTAATGGATGGCCCAGAGCGCATTGATATTTGGGTGTACGATGTGTATATCTTGGAGTTTGGTAGAATGGGCTTTTTCGACGAGATGCTCTATTTACTCAAGCAAAGAAAACATGCCAAGGGCACAGATTCCTCTTTCAGAAATATCCAACTGATGGCTTTGGATATGTTCAGTCAGGGATTCCATCACGCGGGAACACTTTTTGTATGGGCAGATGTTATCAAAACCTCGATTCACAACCCTTCCAACGGCATTCTTGAGAACGTCCTCGCCACCGCAGCCAGGCATGGCGATGCTGATCTGGCCACTGAGGCGCTCAATATGCTGTCACACCGTGGAAAGCTCGATCAGTATCACCACGATGCTATCATAGAGGCCTTTGCCAATGCAGGAGATGTGGCGGGTGCATTTGTTGCCTTGAGCACGCTACAGAACGCTGGGTGGTTCGTAGACCAGGGAACCACTCGACCTATCCTGCAGGCTTTGCTCACTGACACAGCTCTTATTCACAAATCAGTATACACCATACATACCATGCACAAGGAGGGTCCGGTATCCTTGGATGCCGTGATGGTTACCATCGAGGCTCTGGCTCGAACGCAGACTTCAGAGTCTGCTATGTCTCTGTTCCGCGACACATACCGCTTTACCGGCAAAAATCCCAGACACAGCGACATATGGAACATACTCCAATATTGTGCGGAGACGGAGACAAAGTACGAGCTTGCGAAGGCTTACTATGCCGAGATTGTCAAAATGGGCCTTGTTCCCGGCGTATTAGCACAGGATGAACCTGGTCTGGATGGAGTGAGTTTGGACGACATGGATTCCAAATCATGGAGGGGCCAGGCGGATGCAGCGGCCGCCTTCGACATAGCGATTCCAGCCTGCGCGGAGAAGGGCGATTTCGAACTGGCATTCAAGTTTTTCGACTTTGCCAAGGCTGCAACGTCAAAACCCACCAAGGTTTCATCTGATGGTCAAGAGCCTGGTTCAAAGCTATGGAGATTCTCTGAGTGGGTCGAGCCCTTGATCAAGAAGGCTCTTGATGCAGAGCACCCTCGAGTGTGGGAACTTGTTGACGAATTAGACATGGGGAATGACGCTCCAGCGTTGATGATAAGGCAAGAGCTTCAACGAAGACGCATAAATAGGCGTGCCGAGCAGCGGGCTGGTTGATAAGACGTCCATGGTGGGTATTACAGATGAGTCAACTGCACGAGAACTCAGAGCAAATGAGATCCAACGGTCGAAGCCAAAAGTAAGACGAGAGCTGTGAATACAGACTATTACGTTACTACATCTTGTCTCGAGCTCTCTACTGACGACACAGTCAAGCCAGGCCAGCAACAAGACAAGCTTGGAATTCGGTGTATCTACCTGGTATACATCATGGTATCCGTACGATGCAGAGGTTGGTGTGTATGAGCATCAATGACGTGACAAGCATGACAATGAGACCTCTCTTATAATTCTTACTCAAGGCTACCAGAGAGTGGTTAGGAGTGCTTACAGTACCTAAGCAAGCTAGGACTGGTAAGCAAAGTGCCGAGGGATCCGGTACGGGTACTTCGAGATGTGAGCCTGGGCGAGGTATTTGCCAGCATGAGGAGCGGGCGTAGATCTTTTTGGAGATTTATGATTGAATAGATACAAATTAGTGTGGTATGGTTTTGTAGTAAGGAAGTGCATGAGTGTTATGGTGGGTGCTGCTGTGTTTAAAGTTGAGTATGTGAGGACTTCGTCCGGAGGGATCGATTGATTCAGTGAGTCAGCCACGCACAGAATTATATACATATATTGAAGTATCAGAACAGATTAGTTCCAATGAGCTGGCACATTTGGTCCTTACATAGTCGTCAATCCCCCAGGATATGGCGTTGAGTCTCCCTGCACCCATGATAGGGACAAGGATAAGGACCGGCGAGACGTCACACCGAAGGTGATTAATCCAGGGGCATACCAGCCGTTGATTGGCTGATCTGTATGATTTCAGTCCCGGGAATATGGGGCAGATTGCTAAGCTTTTGGCTCTTTGCCGGCCTCGAGCGGCATTTGCTAACGTCAGTGGAGGGGGGGTGGGATTTAGAGCTTTTTTGTTAGTGCTGATAATGTAACTGTGATTTTCATTAGAGATGGCTTCAGTGTGTCCATCTAGGGCTGTTTTACTCGTTGGAGAAGAGGTAGTGAGTTGGCGGACTGTTGAGAAGGGCCGCTTAGGTGAGAAAGAGTATACGTGTACGACGATAGAGAATTAGTTCGAGAGAGTGTGTGAGAGGGTGAGCGGTCAGATGTATAATGAACAAGAGATATTCCATTATGGCTTTGCTAGTGCTCACAGATCTACTGCCCAGTGAGGCCATTGTCTCACTGTAGGGAGCCAAGAGATGGAGATTAGTCGTCAAGATAAGGGACTTAACTCTAATCTTTGCACATGCGAGATCAACTGAAACCTTGGGTCAGCCCTAAACTCCGGATGGGTCTAGCTAGACCTGGACTCTATACAAGGCCGAGTACCGAGCCTTGTAAGCAGGGATTGGTAATAACGTGAGGCATGTTAGGCCGAAGTGGCTTTCTTCTTTTTCCTTCTCTTTTTGCTAGGAAGACCAGATAAAGATTAGTGATTGATTGATTGATTATGTAGGGTACTGCAATGTACTGTAATGTGCTGTCTTGACTAGTTAACTCCGTTACTGGGGAGTTAGTGATTGCTAAGCTCTATGAGAGATTGACTATGATATGGATATAAGAGCAGTTGCCCGTCTCACAAATTGAATAGTCATTGTCGTGCCAGATCCATCTTCATATACCCAGACTTACCAAGGGAAAGAGCTATCTTTTTCTCGAGTTGCCTACATATATTGCTAACGCAGTCGTACTTTCCACACCATGTCCGACCTCATCAGAGATGCTCCCCTGGGGCAACTCATCCGCCTAATCACCCGCAACAAATACCTTCAATACCCAGAAGAAAAACCCGGCTTCCAACTTCCAGAAGCTTGGAACACAGTCCTCAACAATCCCGACGTCATAATCGATGAGTCTCCCAACAACAGAGACGCAGTCCTGACAGGCCTCGCTTCCTCTGCCTCGTCCACAGTCGCCGCTACAGAAGATCCAAAGACAAAAGGCGAAAACGAAGACAACGAAAAGACCGAGATCGAGCATCAACCCATGAGACTACATCGCTCTCGCTCACCCCAAGAGACAGAAGCTTATACAATCGATCGTCTCGAGGCCGATGAAGAGCACAACATAGAGAAGATCAAGTCTATCCCCGTCGTCCCCAAACGGACAAAGGATGGCTCTGTTCTTGTGGATTGGTACTTTAGCGATGATGACGAGAACCCTCACAACTGGACCAACAACCGACGCTTGGGCGTTGCACTCATCATCTGTCTGTACACTTTCGTCGTCTATACTTCCTCCGCCATCTACACCTCCTCAACTGAAGGTATCATGCGGCAATTTGGTGTGAGCCAACTCAAGGCCACTCTCGGTCTCTCGCTCTATGTTCTTGGCTACGGTATCGGTCCTCTTATCTTCTCACCTCTCAGTGAGATCCCCCGCATTGGCCGTAACCCCGTCTACATTGTCACCATGTTCCTCTTTGTTATCATTTCTATCCCTACGGCTCTGGTGGACAACTATCCTGGTCTTATGGTACTTCGATTTCTTCAGGGTTTCTTCGGCTCACCCTGTTTGGCTTCAGGCGGTGCTTCGCTTCAAGATATCTATAGTCTGATGTCTATTCCCTATGCCATGATGGCTTGGGTTTCTGCTGCCTACTGTGGTCGTAAGTCCACCCCTAATCTTCCTCTAACCTCACTCGCTAACCAGTTCATCCATAGCTGCTCTGGGTCCTCTCCTCAGTGGTTTTGCTGTCCCTGTCAAGGGCTGGCGCTGGTCCTTGTATGAGAGTATCTGGGCCTCTGCTCCAGTCTTCATTCTCATGTTTCTCCTCCTTCCTGAGACTAGCGGTGCCACCATCCTCCTCCGTCGAGCTGAGCGCCTTCGTAAACTCACAGGTAACCAGCGCTTCATGTCGCAAAGTGAGATCGACCAGCGTCACATGAAGGTTTCTGCCATTGCTATCGATGCCCTTATCAAGCCTCTGGAGATCACCATCAAGGATCCCGCTGTACTTTTCGTGCAAATTTACACTGCCATCATCTACGGAATCTACTATTCCTGTAAGTTTCTTCTGTTCCATCACTAGCATAGCATTCGACTAACTCTTCTCAAGTCTTCGAAGTGTTCCCCCGTGTCTATCCCGTCTACTACCATATGAACCTTGGCGAGATTGGCCTCGTCTTCCTCTGCGTTCTCGTCTCCTGTATGATCGGTGTTGGTGTCTACTTTTGCTATCTATACTTCTACATGGACCCTCGCATCGCCAAGCGAGGCTGGCCCGTCCAGGAAAGCCGACTCGTACCAGCTCTCATAGCCGCTTTCGGGCCCACCATTGGCCTGTTCATCTTTGCCTGGACAGCTCGAGCCTCCATCCACTGGATCGTTCCCACCATTGGCATCACCATCTACGGCTTTACTGTCTTTATCGTGATGCAATGTATCTTTGTATACATCCCACTCAGCTATCCCATGTACGCTGCCAGTCTCTTCGCCGCAAACGACTTTTTCCGCAGTGCTCTTGCTTGCGGTAGTGTACTATTTGCCCAGCCTCTGTTCGACAACCTCGGCGTCGACAGGGGGACTAGTTTGCTCGGCGGTCTGAGTGTCATCGGTATAATCGGCATCTGGCTGTTGTACTTCTACGGTGCCAAGCTGCGGTCTCTCAGCAAGTTTGCACTTTCTGACCATGTTGAGTAGATGGAACACCACGGCTTAGGACTTGTATGACCCCTAATTAGTACCATTGTATGACGTGATGAAAGATCGGGAAGGATAATATATTGGAGATACCATAGGACGGACAAGATTGAAGATAAAGATAGATTTCACTTAGTACCTACTTGTACAGCAAAAATTAATTACTCTTATTTATAAGCAATTCGTTATTTCATAAGCTACTAGATAGAAATTGCTGCCAGTTAAAAAGGAATTCAAGAATCCGCAATGCTTGTCTATTTGAGACTTGGGTATCTTTTCATCTTTGTGTATCAATACAAGTATAAGCGAAAACTGCAAATATTGCCGCCATCCCGCTAATGGAAATACATTCACCTAACCTCCGAAAGCAACTTAACCTTAATCACGAGACCATAAATGTACGTGCAAAGTGTACGTGCATAGTGTAATATGTCGACTCCTAAACCCCTGACCATGACTCATAATTATAGCCAGATGACTGTCCTCCAGGATGTACGGAGGGATTGTGTGAGTTTTGGAAATACCAACCTGGCTGCTGCTGCTGGTTTGATGTCTGACCCTGTTGGTTTTGGTGTTCAGACCCGGAGTAAGATAAATAGCTCTGCTGTGGTTGCTGGTTATATGAGCCGCTACTGCCACGAGTATGTTGCGGTGTGTTACTGTTACGTATATTGAAATTCTGGCGCGAAGCCGGCGCTGGCTTGGGAGGTGCCGTCTGAGCATAAATGTTGGGTGTCTGGTAAGATGGGTTGCTGTTATACGAACGGTCATTCCGGTTGGAAGAGCCAGACCACTGGTTTGCAGTTGACGAAGTCGTCTGATACGATGTGCTCATGGTAGTGGGTGTTGCTGAAGCCGCTGACATAGCTTGCTGATGGTGTGTAGCAGTGTTACTGTTGCTATATCGGCCATAGCTATTGTAACCAGAGCCACTAGGCATGTGGGACGTATCGCAAAGTGCACTGCTCCGCGGGTCGTGTTGTTGGCTCATGTCTGGCGGTGGCTGTTGGCCTCGCGTCTCATCGGCAACAGGTGTTCGAGATTGCTTCCTCTGACTTGTTCTAGAGGTTGTGCGAGGGATCGCAACCTGCTGGTAAGGAGATTTGCGGGCCTGAGCCATCATGGCTGCCGCCACGACTGGTGATTGACGCGCCTGCGCTTGCGTTTGGGCCTGCTGCATGACTGTATTGGCCACCGATGTTGCTTTGTGAGCTGTATCATTAATTAAGCTCTGATTCTTCTGTCGTGACCTCTGACTGGACCGCGTGTTAAATGGCAATTCTGGCGAAACAGAAGCCACAGTCGCTACAGGGATGTCCGTGTTGGCGCTCTGAGCCCAGTCTGAAGGCTGTGGGTTTGTAGTAGGCACGTTGTGACCGTTCTGATGAGGCGGCTCTGATGGAAGACTTCTTCGCGTCTTACCACTACCGCTGCCACTAGCATCACCACCAGCAACACTACCACTACCGAAAGCTGTCCATCGTCTTGTCTCCGAGGGGGCGATTGTTCCAGCTGGGGCTGGGATAGGAGATGGATGGTGACGTATATGTTGTGTTTCCGGCAGTGTATGAGAGTAGTTATCTCTCTGCGACACTGCCGTGGCCAACGACTGCAAGTTCGTCGAATAGGGGTCTGGGTGAGGTAGAACATGACCTGAAGCGGGCTGGTAGTAGTTGTTCTGTGTGGCATGTGTATCTTGTGTTGATGTCCCTGTACTGGTGGCCATGTTTACGTTGTTGATTTGAGGGTATGAGTAGTCCTGTGAAGTGGTTTGCTGATCTTGTCCCTCTTCCCGATCTTCTTCGTCGAGCTCCTCTTCAATATCTTCCTGTTGCTCTTCCTCCAACTCGTCCTCTCCTCCCTCTTCTTCTTCTTCTTCGTCCTCCTCATTATCCTCAACGACGATGGCCTCGGACTTTTTAGCTTTCTTTCCCCTGTTTCTTGGTATTTGAGGCGCGTATTCACAGGCAGTCCCGTGGTTTGAACATTCAGTGCAGGTGGGCCTCTCTCTTGGACACTTCTTTGTGTTAGCATGGCAGCAGTGAACGATTTCTATAGTGATGCTCACCTTAGTCTTTCGCGCCTTACAAGGGAAGCAAGCTGTCCGCGACTTGCCCATCTTCTTTATTTTGCGCTTAGACTTCGAGGTGTCATCGGCATTCTGGGAAGCACCAGCATCTGTGTTGGCGTTGCTCTGGGCACTGGACTGCGGTACGAGTTCTTTGGTGGTCCTTGGTCCAGTTGGAGTTGTTTGACTGCTCTGCGTAGAAGCACTTTCCTGTGCCGAACCCTCCCTGTTGCCTGGATGGACGATTCGAAGGCGTTCGGCGCCATATTTTACAAGCATGTTCAACGAATCTCGCTGCAGCTCTGGTGCTTGGTTAGAAAAGATACCAAACTGATCAGCCGATAGTGTAGTGGGATCTACTCCAGCATTGCTTAGCATCGTCGTGGCTGCATCTCGTCTACGCGCTGCCTCAGCTACTGAGACATTGACGGGGAAAGTAGCTGAACCAGGCTGACTTGTCTGGGATGCAGTCAAGTTCGCTGTTGCTGATACGCTTTCTCCCATCAAACCTTCCGGATAATCGCTGAATCCCTGCTGGCCAATGTTATCAGCCGATTGTCCACCATTGGTATATGATGGATTGTTCTGCCCATCGAGTTCTGATGCTCCTGGATAATCAGGGGGGATCATGGGTCCGTCAGTCGCTTGGGCCGCTCTGTTGTTCCTTTTCTTCCGTTTTCGCGGATTTCCATTCTCATCCTGCGCCTTGAGCGAGTCCCGCTTCTTTCTCTCCCTCTTCTCGCTTCTAGGCTTCCTTGGTGTCTTTTCTTTAGCCTTTTGTTGCTGTTGCTGTTCTAGTGCCCTCTGCGCGCCTGGTCCTAGTTGTCGTGGAGGAGGTTTAAAATGTATGGCAAGCTCTGCAACTGTCTTGTGCAGAGGCGTATGGTCGTATTTCACTGTGATAGAGCGGCTGTTGCGATTAAAAGCAATAATGATAGACCCCCGACAATCGAATGCAGGTCGAGCTGTGTCATAGTTAGCGATTAAAGATAGGTCCGGACGGAGCACTCTGCACTTACTGTGCAAGACTGGGTCTGGCTCTCTCTGACTAAATTCGCCTACTACGGTCTTTGTTGGATTCTTTGAATTTTGGCGTCTCCATTGTTGGTATGAATCCCTGCATAGGTAGGTAAATGACCATCCTTGTGTTCCTCTCGACACTTCCCGAACAATCCAGGTACTTCCGTCCGTTGAGCTGATCATGGAGATGATATGTTTGGCGACAGATCTTTGGAGTACCGGATCATCCTGCGGTTGGTTCATGAGCGTGTCGTTAGCAAAAACAACGCGCGATAGCTGCGCTCCGTCCTGACCACCATTCATGACCGCGGATTGCGCTCCTCCTAGTAACGGATCAGGGCTGCTCGAGTTTACCAGTGCCCCATTCTCCGACTCTAACACAGCCAACTGAAACCGGACCGTGGCCCTCAATTCGATGGTGATAGAGACATGTTCGGCTCGAGTTGGTGTCGCTTTAGCATTTAAAATGCTTCGCATCTGTATCTGGAGCTCCTCGACCGAATCGCATTGCGAATTATTAGACACGGCTGGCGACTGCGCGCCGAGACCAAAGCTCGCAAGGAAATCGGTCATGGCGGAGCTTGTGTTGACGTATCGTGCGCGGTTCGGGCTACACCGCGCCCGGCGCAATAAATTTGAGATGTAACTATCTGCTCCAGGCTCGTTTTGGTGCTATGGACTCGTGTGTGTTGACGACGGGAGATTGTGATGTCCAGGACTTGGTATTCTCGCGAAAGCAAGTGCGGATGCGGGTGGAGGTGCTGTAGGTCCAGGAATTAGCGCTCTAGGCTGGGTGCTTGCTTCATCCCACCACTGAGGGTTTGAGCCACTAACGGCCTCTGACAGCTGGAGCCCGTGTGGCCTGGGGATAATACCGTCATCTCCCATCGCTTCTAGGTCAAGTAAAAGAACATATACGGGTTTGTGGATATAAAGTAAGATATGTTGCACTAATGAAATCGTAAATTTCCCAGATTGAGAACGTTCTTGCTTGAGGCCGATGAAGACGCCTACCTAGTGTAACTAGAAGTGCCTAGGTATGAAACCACCAAAAGCCTACAATGTGAGTAAACTCAGGCACATTCACATGAATGAGCAGTCGCCAAGATTTCATCTGAACATTTAAGTACAATATTCAAGTGTACCGTGATCAATCATGAATAATTAACAAACCAATACCTTTGACGATGGACGGCAGCTCAGCTCGCACCAATCGACAACTGTGGGCAACTATATACACACACTAGAGAGTATCAAAATATTTGACGGTTATGGAGTAAGCTGGAGGATAGTAAAGATTAGGTAAATTAATACCACATTTTAGACTAAAGTTGCCTAAGTCTTTCTGTCACTTGGTCTGAAGGGGATATATCTTTTGGTGTCTTGAGAACAATACTAGGTTACTACGTAACATCATCCTCATGAGTTTTCCTCCACCCATTGCTCAACTCTTTCAATCAAATCTGTCTTTCTCCCAGACGTGCTCATCCCCTTGGTTGCCAGCAAGTCCTTTAGTTGAACTACCGTCATTTTGGCAATGCTGCCACTTTCAATTGCCGTCTTCAACTCAGCCATGTTGAAGGAGGAGCCAGATGGTTTCTCAGAGGTACCTCTCGATTTCTTCGCCGGGCGGCCCATATCTTCATCATCCGTTTCACGCTTAGTTGACTTACTCGCAACTTTCCCTGATTCTTCTTCCAAACCCTCGGACCATTCTTCCAGGTAACCTCCCGCCCGTTTGCTGATAGCCTTGTATTTGGGCTCTGTCGCATCATCTGCCTTTTCCGGCACTTCTTCCTCCAATGCCAGAGCCTGGAGGATCTTGTAATGCCACTGCAACGCAGGATTAGGGTATTTGGATGGGTTGTACATGGCCTTGGGCAGCTGTAGTTGTTGAACAATGGTCCTCATGTGTGTCGTAAGCTCGCCAGAACTTCGCAAAACTTCACCTGGTGGGTTGATGTTTCGAAGGTCATCCTGGAACGGCAGAGGGTAGATCCAAAGGCCAGCTGGTAGGTATGGCGTTCCTGAGTCATCATCAGCCCGCTCTCTAGACGGGATGATGGCAGCCAGCATTGGTTGCGAGTTGGCACGAGTGATACACCAAGCGATGCCAATTTTGTCGTCTTTGAGCAGCTTCTGCCAAAGTGCTGTAAACACTCTGGTCGAGCCAACATAATCTTCTTCGCTTGGGAAGATAAACGTGGACTTCTTGGTACTGGCCCATATGGGAAGCAAGTTACGCGACTTGAAGCCGATGATGCGAATAACGGGCGATCCAAAGTCCTTCAATGACTTCTGTTCCTCGGGTGTGAAATAGACGTACTCGCCGCCAAACTTGTATGCTTTCTTGATCTCCTCTTTCTCAACTGTCCTTGCACTATCCTCAGCGATTCGGGTGGTTTCGCCTGTAGCAATCTGCGGCTTTTCACCATCCAACCAGATGTAGCAAGTGCGCGCTGGTGTCTGGCGATGCACGATGTTGTATCCCTTGACCGAGATACGGAGTCCAGGGGCGATCTCAAATGGTAAGTTCGAAAACAGAGCTCGTTTTGCGGTTTGCCTCGAGTTGACATTCGAAATGAGAGAGTTTAGCAAGCTCAGTCCGTCTCCTGATTTTGACGTTCGAACCTCAGACATGTTGGCCTCTCCAACCGGGTCACGATAGATAATATCCTGCTCTTATTAGTTAACCATGCCATGTTAGGAATTCGGCCATCCGTACGTCATAGAATTTGTTGATATCAAACCTGCCATCTCCCCTAGTAATAGGGAAGAGGTCTATCAAGATCCCGAGATCGTATAGATCCTTGGCACGAACTGCTGCGGCAGACTTGGCCTGCTTATCAGAAGCATGGGGGTCGTCACTGTCAGTCACTATAAACAAGCGACGACTCCCAAAATTCGCAGCCTTTGTTGTGAAGATTTGGTTTGCGCAAAAAAGCACATTGGACATGCTGACAGGCTCGTCGGAAGGTGTCAACACCTCGTCTTCATCTTCGCCATCCTCAACTAGCGCCTTGAGAGCTTTGACATCTTCCGCTGCAGGAACGTCAAGATCAGTGAAAAGGTAACAGTGTGGGTACCCCAAACCACTTCTACCGTCACCAGAGTCCTGAAACTTGGACTTCTCGGTGCCGAAGAGGAGTATACCCATCATGTCCTTGGGATTGGAGATGATGCGCTGCTCCATAAGATGATAAGCACATTTTAAGGCTGCCTGCACAGGACTGTCGCGATCTGCCTTCTTTGAATCCGAATGTGGTGGTGGCTCTAACATGGACTTGCTCACATCTATAGCAAGCAAGATGGCATCTTTTTGCGCCTTGTAACTCTACGATTGGATCAATATCGAGTTAAGTTGAGATGCGATATAGAGTATCAATAAACTCACGTTCTCGTCAACCTCTTGCTCTCCCTCATCTTCGTCTTCTCTTCGCCAGTCTTGCTTATCTGCCATGGTTGATGCGATGTCTGTTGTTTATCGAAAACTGATCAATCTCGTTACGCGGGCGAACTTGGGTTTAAGAGCTGATGGATAACCTCAAGCTAGCGGGCCATAGCTCTAGGCAAACGCGAGCTAGTTGACAGGGTCCATCGCGCTGCCTGTCGCGCGTTCACGTGAGCTCAGTCGACGAATTACCAATTGTCTGATTGGTCAATGGGCATTCACCCTGTGGTACTTCCTCTACCATGGAGATTCCGCGGTCTGGCAGGTCACTTTTAGCTCGATATGATGCGCTGGAGGCGATCCCGGAGCCCATGGAAATGCGTGCATCATCGCCGGGCTAGTTGCATGTACGTAACATCCATAATATTTCTGTTACACCCCTCAGCTGTTTTTATGATTCCAAACTCTCACACCATTTTCTGTTGAGAATTTGGTTCTTATTTTACGTCCTACACATTTTCTCTCTTGAATTAGTGCAAACTTAATGACAATGGCTTTGCGAAAATCCACGAGCCAGCTCTGCAAGGGCATTTCACAGGCCAGTTCGCATCGATTTGCGCTGCCCCAAATTGCTACCCAAAGGCGATATCTGGCCACTCCAGTCCATCCTGTCACCCAAGATGCTACTGGTTCCAAGGGCCCTACAGCCATGGTTTTCCTAAACATGGGTGGACCTTCTACTACCGACGAGGTTGGCGACTTTCTGAGCCGGCTTTTTGTGAGTTGTCGCCGACATATTGAAACCTGCCGATGATGTATGCTAACAGCTGTCACAGGCTGATGGTGATCTCATTCCTCTGGGCCCTCTACAAAATTACCTCGGTCCTCTAATTTCTAAGCGACGAACTCCCAAGATCATTAAGCAATATTCTGCCATCGGTGGAGGATCCCCAATTCGAAAGTGGTCCGAATACCAAAATGCCGAGATGTGCAAGATCCTAGACAAGATCTCCCCCGAGACTGCGCCTCATAAGCCATATGTTGCTTTCCGATATGCGAGCCCTTTGACCGAGGACATGTATGAGCAGCTGTTGAAGGACGGTTTCGGCAACGGAAAAGGTGGTCGTGCTGTCGCATTCACACAATACCCTCAGTACTCTTGCTCAACAACAGGTAGCAGCTTGAATGAGCTATGGAAGTGGAGGCACAGACTTGAGGGAAAGACCAACAAGGCGACTGGCGACGGAACCATCACCTGGAGCGTGATTGACCGCTGGCCCAACCACAGCGGTTTGGTCGAGGCCTTTGCTCAGAACATTGAGGCTAAGCTTCTAGAATATCCTGAGGAGCGAAGGAAGGACGTGGTACTGCTCTTCTCTGCGCATAGTCTGCCCATGTCTGTTGTCAACAGAGGTTTGTTTGTTCCATGTATACATACGACATATGCTGACCCGGTAATAGGTGATCCTTACCCTGCTGAGGTTGCGGCGACTGTCTACGCTGTTATGCAGCGCCTCGGTTTCTCTAACCCTTATCGATTGTGCTGGCAGTCTCAGGTTGGCCCATCCGCCTGGTTAGGCCCTCAGACTTCAGACAGCGTGGAGCACTACGTTGCCAAGGGCCAGAAGGATCTCGTGCTCATCCCCATTGCCTTCACTTCGGATCATATTGAGACGCTTTACGAATTGGATCAGGAGGTCATCCAGGACAGTGGCAGCCCTGAAACCGTCAAGCGAGTTGAGTCTCTTAATGGCAGCCCGGTGTTCATCGATGCTCTGGCCAACATTGCCAAGGCACATCTCGATGGAAATCAGGCTTGTTCTAAGCAGATGGGTCTCCGGTGCCCTGGTTGCAAGAGCGAGAAGTGTGCCGAGTCAAAGCGATTCTTTGCAAGCCAGCAGGCTGGCCTCGCTTAATATGACTGAAATGAGGTGAACATGTTCGATGTACCGTTAGTGTCTGTGCAGCTCGTAGCGGCAGTGTACGATACCTTTATTAGAAGTAGGAACATGGCGCATATTAAAGGAAGCATTCAAGCATTTAGAGCTGGTTTATCACATGGTAGATCGTGTGATTGTATATATCTTGTTCTGCTAAGAAACAAATCTCTGTTATACGGATATGTACGTGGCCTTCGCAAATCTTTGTAGTGGGATGTTGATGTAAAACAGTCATGCGAACGGCAGTTTGAAGTAGTAAAGTATAGTTACCGCCAGTATGATTACATCAGAGTTACATCCAACATGTAAATAAGATATAATACTTGGTTGTATACATTGACACGATATTTTATTCCTAGGTAATTATCTCCTTGCTTGATTACATGGGCCGGTCTATGCTAGCTGGACCCATTACAATGACGGTTACCCTGTACCAGAAGGCTCAGCACCGGGAGAGGCTCGTATAAAGTTTCACCTCATTGAAACAAGCATAATTTTCGTCAACAGGGTTTTTGCAGGACCCAGTTAAGTTTCTAAGCTTACTCAGTATCGAGGCGGTAGTGATGCAGTGCACCAATATGGCGAATGAAGTCATGAGATAATCATTAGCCTTTGAGCAGTCTTCAAGTAACCAAAGCAAATTAATGCACCGACTTCAAGGGAGGAACAATTAGCCGAGATATATTGACTCGTTCGGAATGCAACCATGAGGCACCTGCCTCCCTTTGCTGTTAGTTCTTACGCGAAACAGGAGCGGCACGAGTTTGAAGCCTCGTGTCGTACACGTTGTCGAAGGAGGCGGGTCGGTATTGTACAGCATTTCCAATAACATTACCTAGTACAGAGTATAGAGTCCTGAATTATTACGTGCAACCCTTGAAAATATCCACCACCATGGACAGGGTAGATTGAACGTTGGCTTGAAAAGGCCAAGTTTGTATATATATGGACGTCGCGAGGTTGTCATATCTATTGACCTTGCTGTACGGAGTATCGCAGTCTAGACTGATGGATCGATTGAGAGGCGAGCTGATATGACAAGAACTGTAGATGAGACGAGGTCGACACATGCTTAAGCGACACGAATGCCATCACGAGGCCCAGAGGCGAGTAGCACCCTAGAACAACTGATTTCAGACCCACAGAGGAGACAGCTTTGTCGGACAGAAATAGCTTCTGATGTTTTATGTTTTGACAGAGACGGGGACTTCCTAGCACAGACGTGGGAGCGGCTGAGGCGCGACCGGACTAGACGGCGAGTGGGCGATGTTACCGTGTTTAAATGGCTTACCTAGCGGCAGGGCGAGGAACAAATAAACACCTGATAATTTATCAATATCAGAGTCGTAGTCACGAGAGAAGGGAGACAGAGCCTAACCCCTCAAAATACCGTTGATCGACATGTCTTGGTACGTGTCTCTAATCAGCAGCATCCTAGGGATGTCTTGAGTATGGCACCAAAGATAGGAGTCAATAGTCAGAGGCGAATACTGTAGATCAAATGATACCAAAGCTCATGGATGAGATTAACGATGCACTCGGAAGATGAAAATAGGAGCCTGTAGCCCCTATCAACAACGTGCAGAATAAAAGATTACCGATACTTGAAGCACAACCTGGACAGCCGAGCTAGGAGGGAGATGCCTGGACTTAGAGTAGCATTCCCCTTTTAGAAGCAATCTTTGGGAATGAGACTAAGTAAGGAGGAGAACCAGCCACGACTGGATATTTGTGAATACAAAAGCAACAAAATCATGATTTTGCTACAACAGCTTTCATAGGTCAATCAGATATTAGGCGTGTATTCCAAAATACACTCTATCGTCATCGCAAAATCAGACATAGATGTAGGCAACACCAGCCAAGATAGAGTAATTTGCTCGAGGTGAAGCTAGAGCTCTCCCTCCCCAATCTCCCATGGACCCCTGTCCCGAGCCGTTAATTGGACCTGCGTGTGTCTGACCAACCAGAAGACCGCGTGCCACCCTCATTGAAGCCTCAACACCAGCCCTCCAGCACCCCAGCCCGCTAATTCTCCAGAGCATGCCCCTGGATCATATAAGTTGAGGGACCCCACCAAGTCGAATTAGGACTAGCCCATCTGAACCCCTTTTGCTGCACGGCTCTCTGTGCCCAAAGGCACCTCTGCTAGGAGAACAGCACAGCACATCAGAATTTCGTCTCCTTGTTTGGTCCGCTTGTCGCCTCCAAAATTTCCCATACTTCTCCTTGACTTTACATTCTCTCTTTTTTCTCCTACCCCCGTTTCTAGCATCACCATTGCTACTTACTTCTTCTCTCTCGATCGCCCTTTTATCGTGCGTGAGAGTAGGTCCCGCGTTGAAAGTACCGAGACCTCCTTCTATCTTTCGTCTTCTCTCGTTTCGACGCCATTGACACGCGTCTCCTGGTATTTCCGTGAGTTGCTGCCCCCGTTCCACTCCCTATTCCCAACCAAGAAGGAGTGCTCTGGACCGACTCAGTATCCCCCCTCGACGATATTTTCCATCATCACTCTGCGCTTATGGTTTGGACATACAGTGTCGACTTGGAGCCCTCCTTTCTGTCTCCCTCGGAACCCTTCCACTCAGCTCGTATAGCTAGCTGGCCTTTCCCCTGACGTAGCTAACCAGCGATACTCAACTTAGAACCCGCACTTTCCTACGAGTAATTCCACTTCGACCGCTCTTGATACTTGAATATGGGTAAGATGATTCTTTCTTTTCATGCGTGCGCTTGCCAGACCACATGGCACAAGCGCAAGGTAGAGGCAAGGCCACAAGCCGATGTTGAGGAAAGAGCCTCCAATCTCGAATCTCGACGACGAGGACAACCTGGCTCTTTGGTGAGCTCGACAGCAGCGAACTTCATCTCGTGCCGCCATCGATCCACGATAAACCCGACGACATTCCTTTCTTGATCATCAACAAAATTCCCTGGTCTACCTTTTAGCCCCCTTTTTGGTCCCGATAGCATTTCTGCTTGAGAATCAGCACTTCCAACCCCTGAGATCGCCAATGGCCATCGATCTGATGCAGCACGTCAGAGCTCGCACTCGCAGTGTTCACTTTGATAAGGGCATTCTATTCATGACTTCTTCATCTGTCGGCGGATCATCGCCAAAAATATCGCGGGATTCGAAGAGAACCATCAGTTTGCCCTTGGGACCAAACGATGAGATGTCTTCTCAACCAGCCTCTCCTCGTCCCTCAACGGTTCGCCAATATCGGAGTATGCTCGAAGTCGATATTCAGGATCCACCGACATTAAGTCCCATGAACCCAATGTCATACGATGAGTTATACGTTGATTCGATATATAACGAGCTTCCGATGGATCTCTCGACACATCCACGGAAAACAGACCTAAAGGACGTTGTCGGAAAGCCGCCTTTTGGGGGTGGCCGTCGACACACCAGCTCCCAATATTCAACGAGTCAGGCTCCTCCACGTGCCTCTACCTTGCGCAGCATAATGTTTCAGTCGTCATTATGTACATGACTTGCTAACATTTTGTTAACAGCTTCTCCCGGCAGCGAATCCCCGGCGTTGGCTCCTTCAGCCTCGCCTGCTAATGGTGAGCTCACATGTCACAGCGTACAACTCTCATTCGCTAACCGTCATGTAGTTCCATCTCAGCCCCCTCCTGCGGCTGACAACAGGAATATTGTCCGAAGAAAGCTTACTGGTTACGTTGGCTTTGCAAACCTTCCTAACCAATGGCACCGAAAGAGTGTGCGCAAGGGTTTCAACTTCAACGTGATGGTTGTTGGTATGTAGATACATTGGCAGTCATGAGGGGACCGAGCTAACAACGAAATAGGCGAATCTGGCTTGGGCAAGTCCACTCTGGTTAACACCCTCTTCAGCACCTCCTTGTATCCCCCCAAGGAGCGCAAGGGCCCTAGCCTCGACATTATTCCCAAGACCGTTACCATTCAGTCCATCAGCGCCGACATTGAGGAGGCTGGCGTTCGTCTCCGTCTAACCGTTGTCGATACCCCTGGATTCGGTGACTTTGTCAACAACGATGAGTCTTGGCGTCCCATCGTTGACAACATTGAGCAGCGATTTGACTCATACTTGGATGCTGAGAACAAGGTCAACCGCATGAACATTGTTGACAACCGAATCCACGCTTGTGTTTTCTTCATCCAGCCAACTGGCCACTCCCTGAAGCCTCTTGACATCGAGGTTATGCGACGACTCCACACCAAGGTCAATCTGATCCCCGTCATTGCCAAGGCTGACACCCTTACCGACGAGGAAATTGCTGCCTTCAAGTCCAGAGTAAGTTGTCCCGAATAGTCAATTATACTTGCAGTAACTGACAGACCAAGATTCTTGCCGATATCAAGCACCATGGTATCCAGATCTTCGAGGGTCCCCGATACGAACTTGACGACGAGGAGACGATCGCGGAGAACAACGAGATCATGTCCAAGGTTCCCTTTGCTGTTGTCGGGGCCAATAACGAGATCACCAGCGCCGATGGCCGTAAGATTCGTGGCCGTGCTTACCCATGGGGCATTATCGAGGTTGACAACGAGGAGCACTGTGACTTCGTCAAACTTCGCCAAATGCTCATCCGAACACACATGGAGGAGCTCAAGGAGCACACCAACAACCAGCTCTACGAGAACTACCGTACCGACAAGCTGCTCGCCATGGGCGTGTCGCAAGACCCCAGTGTATTCAAGGAAGTCAACCCTGCAGTCAAGCAAGAAGAGGAGCGTGCCCTGCATGAGCAGAAACTCGCCAAGATGGAGGCCGAGATGAAGATGGTGTTCCAACAGAAGGTTGCGGAGAAGGAGAGCAAGCTCAAGCAATCCGAAGAGGAGCTGTACGCCCGACACAAGGAGATGAAGGAGCAGCTCGACCGCCAACGACTCGAGCTCGAGGACAAGAAGCAACGTGTCGAGAGTGGAAGGCCACTAGAGAAAGAGGGCAAGCGAAAGGGCTTTTCTCTTCGCTAAACCTCCAGCCTTTTCACGACTTGCGGATTCCTTTTCTCTTTCGTTATCCATGTCTGAGTACCCATGATGCCCATACAATACCAGCTCGACGCCCTTCCTTGTATTCGATTCTCGTTTCTTTGTCGCCTCTTTCACACTTTTTTTTAATTAAGAAACAAAACATTGTCTCCTAATCACATCACATATGCCCTACGGAATGATTGTTGTACGGAGACGGAACAAAAAGTCATTTATGAAGAATAGTCATGCGAGACGGGAGGTGCAGACTATATGACTTTGCAGGAGTCTCGGTATGGCTGGACGTTATAGGCAAGCTAATTTCTCTGGCCATACTTATGGCGAAGTTCAGCCCGAAACCCTGTTGGTCTCACCTCTAATCTTTTACATGAGAATACCTTTTGGAGAGAAGAAAAACAGCAGGGTAATTGGCGAAAGGTGTTTTCATCTGAGCGCTTCTCGCTAGGAGAGACGTTGAAGGTGCAAATGTTTTATATGCATCTGGTTCGCCCTATCCTCTTGGGGAATACACCGGCTTCTCAGACTCTCATCAACTCTGGCTTGTTGCCATGCCCACATACCGTGCCTTCGGATACCCTTTCCTTTTCTCCTTTCGGGCATGATGGTGCCTCGGTCATGGATAATTTTAGACAGGATCAAACGGGTGGTTTTCAAAGGATGTCGAGCAGCAGCTTGTTGTATTTTAGCCGTACTTTTGTTGAGACAGGTTGTTAGTGATGTCTCAGCAAATGTTACTCCCTAGATGGTGACGCATCGTCTCTTTGGTTTGTTTCTTAGCTGGCTTGATCTTGGTTTCCTTAACATCGTTTTATTTGTCTAGACCTGTCCTTGGTTCCACGTGAAGCGTTTTATGATGCTTATATTATGTGTGACGTACATTTGTTGAAGTCTGTTCAAACTGAGACATCTTATTTAAAGCGTGATTCCATCGCTGCTGATGTTTGCGTTGACTTGGACCACCGCTCAGATGAATGTTGATTTACAAAGTACCATGGCCATGGCAGTCAAACAATGGTTAACTTATAATAAGAGTCGCTTTATGTTATGTAGTACAAGTGTCTCGTAAAGTCGAGACTCCAAATAGGACCCAATCGAGAGGCTATGGCTAGGAGTGAATATAGTGTGTTCCCGAAACCGCCCATGCAATAAAATACGTTGCTACACCTTTCCGCTCCCTCATAAGGAAATATTCATTCTCTACCTCTTTCGAGAGTTTCTCAGAAGGAACGCGCCTACAACACCAGCTGCAACACCAACACCACTGAGAATAGCGACTCCCATGAGACCCTCTCGGGCAACCTTGTCATCGATCAACTGGCGTAGGTTGGCCGCCTGCAGATTGGCGGGCTCCTTGTCGAGAAGGAGATCGTTGTATCGGCGGGCTTCACCGTAGTTGCCCAGCTTGTAGTTGCCCAGGGCTAGGTAGTAGAGGCATTCGCGGCGGCGCTCGGGAGAAATGCGGAAGATATCCGAGAGGAGACGGACGCCGAGCTGCTGGTCGTTTCGCTGGTTCGACTTGACGAGGCCCTGTTGAAAGAAATGTCAGCGGTGTCGAGGGGATGTTATAACATGGTGGCTTTTACCCAGGCGTAGTTGAACTTGGTCTGGACGCCAACCATTTCACCCTCGCGCTCATACTGCGCCTTTAGAACGTTTAGTTCGGGGCCATTAAGAGGTCTGTTGCGCTATCAGTTAGAATATTGGGATATCGATGCCACAAGGTGATCAAGAAGCAACTAACGTCTCAGCGTCGAGCGCATCTTGGAACAAAACCATGTTAGTATACTTATTGTCATGCAGTTTCGCGCAGACTCACATGGTAGTTCGGTAACCATCTTGACGGAGCTGTAGTCCTCAGAAGATGGACTGTGAGAGATTCGGAGAGGTAGTATATGAGAATGGGGATTTGTGATTTCCTATGGATCAAATCTCGACGTCAGAGTGAAGGAAAGCTTTGGTGGAATGAACAAGAGGCTACCTACGCACGTGTTATTCGAAGGTAGCTCTTTTCGGCTTCATTGCTTGCCTGCGTGTGGCGGGCCCGATGACGCTGTGCGTGACGCCGCCGGAAAATACTCGGTTGATGGGAAACAGGAGGGGTGTAATCGATAAGGCCGATTGTCGTCGTGACGACCAGATATGCTTAGCCCGATACAGGAAATGACTTGAGAAAACACCAAGCATATCATCACCGCATTTGAAGAACTGCATAGCAATCGGGTTTCCGCATCTCCAATAGTCCTACAATACTTACCTTTTCAGATTGAAAGAAAAAGCCTCACCATAAAAAATGTTGCTCTCTGAAGAACCTGCAACTGTAAGTCCCTATACCTTCAACCACTTCTAACCAAACTAACAAACCTGCAGCTCATCCACCATACCATTGAGAATTTCAACATAGCGCCAGACAAATTTGCCGTATCGCGTGTTACTGAATCTATTTCCACACTTCAACAGGCTCGTGACCTTCGTGTTCGCGAGGCTGAATCATCTCTGAAGAAGCTCTCCCGCCAGCTGGCCACGCACAAGTCGCGCCACGATGATCTTGTCGCCTCACACTCATCAGCTGACCACGCCTCCAATATCGCACGGCTCGACACACTCAAGTTCCGAACGGCCAAAGCCGCCGCCGACGCCGAGACAGAGGCCGAACGTCTTGCACTCACAGCCGCGGATCTGAAAGCCCGCCTCCGCGAGCTTGAGCTTCAAGGAGTTGAAGGTAATGCCGCTGCAAACGCGCGACGTAGGGATCCTGTCGATGACGAGGTGCTGCTGAGGCTCAAGGTGTATCGCAGCCTAGGCATCGATATTGAGCGCGATGATAGGGATGGTGAATGGTCCAAGGCTGTGATTCGGAATGACCGCAAGGGAGACGTGCACGTTGTCAATATGGACAAGAAGTTCTCACGATTCTTTTATGCCAATTACTTTTGGCAAACTCTTTGAAAATGGGTATTCACCCTTGTGTTAGCAATGTTATCATGATAATGGATTTACGCTGGGTTGGCGTTGGAAGGCGTTGCAGATACCAGGAAATAGGATATTAAGATTATTGCAAGTCTAGTAGACAGGCAATGAAACTCGTGGTTTTTAACTTCGTTCTTTCGAAACACATACTAAGTTTTATTGTACAATTATTGAAAAGTCGTAACATCCCGTAAACCCGTCCATACGCCATGCCATGGAAGAACTTTCGCCTTGGCAAATTGCAGTTCCTTTTCAATTTCTTTATGGTTCATAACTTCATCGAAATTGGCAAATGCCAAAATGTTGACAGACTGATCTATCATATAGTCAGACATTCACTGCCCTCAATCAACTCTCTTTTCTTCTGCTAGCTTGGGAAGCGCATGTGTAACCACCTTTATGCCCCGCCCGAATGAGGACCATTGCAATGCAAAAATGATGTTTCTCAACTCCGGTACAGGGAATCGAACCCTGGGCTCCGCGGGACTTGTTTCTCTCAAGTTATGAGAGCGCGAAATGTTAGCCACTACACCATACCGGATGCTAATTGGTTGCCAAATTCCACCACAATTCGTTTTCAGGTCTCCTCGTCATCAGCAGGTCCCGGCTATCGAGTCATTATCAAGTCGTTATGATAGTTTACACAATACAGAGTCTTGGGCTAGACCTATGCATCCACAACCCCCTGTATGGGGAGTTTCCTGAGCCCTTTTGGCGAAGTCTTTGGGCTTGGAAAGTAGCTGTCAATCATTGATTTGTTTGTGAAGGCGATGCGCGGCCCCGAAGGTGTTCTTGTACGGGAGCTGTTGGGAGACGCCAAGGTCCGTTTTGCTTCGGGGCTTCGATTGCGACCTTTCATCATAAGATATCCACCATCACCAGGTGTTGTAGGCCCAGATGGGGACCGATGATGGTTACGCCCGTGATATTGCTTGTCGGGTAATTCTAGCCGCGAGTTTATAGCAGTCCATGTCTCATCATCACCCCCCAATCGCCAGCCGCCAACACCTTCAAAGTCTCGGTCGGGACCGATACTGGGGAGCAAACCGAAAGTCCTTTCGCTGACAGGAGTGGTAGTGCCTGCTGTGGATAGGGCACTGGAGCTCCTTCGATGTCGACGACGCCTTAGAGATGATTCGAAGGCTGTTGAGCCAGTTGAAGCAGGCGATGGATTGATGTAGAGTGCGGCGGGGGCCGTGGAATCGAGAAATTGATGATGCGGGTGGTAATTGTTAGGATGGTAAGCTCTAGTCTTTCGTCCACCCAAGTAATGAGGAACGACAGACAGGGCAACGTCGATATAGACAGCCAGCACCCGAAGAATGAGAACAGAAAAGGCAATCGTGGTTGTGATTCCAGCAAATACAGCCAGAGGAACAGTGACAACAAAGAGAAAAGGCACGACAAAAGCGTACACAGGATTGAGGAGTGCCATTTTGATGGTGTTACAGATATAAGACTAACATAACATGACCACGAGGAGATTTGACGAGGGTTTGTCGAAGGGTGAATTAGTGGCCACAGACGAAAGCCAGAGCCGATACACGAGATTTGTAAGGGAAAGGAGATAAAGAACAGGAGAGGGCGAAGGAAGTAGGTCCAAGAAGGTGGGCGACCAAGGCAGTAGATGACTTGAAGTACTGAGATGTACAGAAAATGGAGGATGCCGCTTCAAGGCGGGTTTACATCGACATACCCGCAAGCCGCGATAGGATAGTTCGTTTCCGGGGAGTCAAAGCTCGTCGCCGCGGGGTCGAAGCCGTTGGACACACAGGAGCAGTGTGTATGCACAGAAATGCGACTCTATTGGGTTGCAACGAAACTGCAGTGGAAGCAAAGTAAGAACAATGATTATATGTATCGGGGGAATGAGAGAAAGAAAACAGGGCGAAAGGGAGCAGGAAAATCACAAGTTGTGAGGACAATCACATGTGAAAAGGTGTGGTGTGTGGCTTGGCTTGGCTTGGCTTGGCCTGGCCTACCTAGATCGGCCTACATGGCTGCACTTGCCCATCCTCTGGTCTCTGAGGTGACAATCAGACGGCAACGCGACAAGCCACACAGAAGGAGGGCGGGGAAGCTGCAGCTAGAAGGATGCAAGTGAGAAGAAGAGGAAGTTTAATGTTACCTGAGAGGGTGAATAGTGCCTGTCATGCATTGAAGCAAGACAACGTCACTAGTGAGATGAGACACTGGGGTAAGTCGATGCCGATGCACACCAGGAGCTGATCACTGTGTATGGTACTGTAGCTCCTTGTAGTGCCCCACTAGCCTCTATCTTCAGATGCTTCGTCAGGGAGTTTATTTGCTATCCATTGAGCGTCCTAGAGAATGAAGTCATGATCGACACAACATAAAGGGACCCTGTAATCGGGTCGATGGGACTAACAACAGCCCACTTACGTGGTAGGCCCGTTCATCCCGCCACGCAAAGCCCCTCCACACGTCTTTTCATCATGAGACATCTGTTGAAATCAATGATCGTACTGTTCAAGCATTGCTCGGATTTATTCTTATTAATTGTCATCCAAACGCATGATTTCCGAGAGTACCGTACACTGTTCCGGTTGCATCTTTTTTTCTTCACGAGTCTTTTCTTCTTCAAAAGGTGTGACTAGATTGGTAAATAATGCTACTGAGATATCATCTACCTGAACCATTATCAAGCTTTCATCTTCTGGCTTGCATGAATTCGCCAGTATTCCTCACTTGAGTCTCTTTCTAATTAGATGTAGCGGGCTCAACGGCCCCCTTTCGCCGCAACAAACAGTGCCGTCCCCATTTCCTCTTGAACTGATCTGGAATGAAAGGAAGATCAGGGACCCATAAAATCCTTGCAAGCAGGTGCGTGTTTGCTGCATCAAGGAATGGTTCGCATTTGACAATCTCCCAGTTCTTCGAGTCCGCAATGTAGTCGGGTTCGTTTGGCGGCAGGGGGTCGTGTCTCTCGGGATATTGTGTATCCACCAGGAATGAGCATGCGGCAAGTTCGGTGTACTTACCCAGATCCTCTTCGTTGTGGTCATTCATACCAGTTGTAGGGAGCCAGGTACCGCTCCAGAAACCAAAACCAGTCTCGGCTTCAGCGAATTCGCCGGGAAGGAGACCCTTAAACTCAGAGCGGATGAATTTGGCATGCATGTCTCGAGGTAAGAAGTAAGATGAAGGAAATCGATACCACTCTTTGCCCAAGCAGACGATATCCTCATCGTTGCCAACAGGCGCCTTGTCATTTTTGTCATCCAATAGAGGAGAGTAGATCTTCATAGGTCCCGAGTAAGCGGACCATATGCCATACACTCGGAGAAGAGCAATATCGACGGATAAAAGCACAGTCATGGTGACGAGGAGAAGCTTCAACTTTGCCGGGATCTTTCCAACTATCGTCTTAGGATCCGACTTTCCCAAAGCAGTCAGGATCATATAGAGCGAAATGGATGCGTTGAGGGAAAGGAATGGGTAAACGGGGTACATAAATCTCTCCTCCTTGTGAGGCTGCCAGCTAAAAATAAGCAGCCACATGTAGAAAGGAGAAAGGAAAATAATGGTTCTCAAGCCAGTCTGAAATCCATGACTGGATGGCGAAACGATTTTTTGGAGAATGAAAAGAGGCAGCGCCGCAAGAGCGAGGATGAACCAGAGGTTAAAGTTAAGCGCCAAGTTCTTGAAGTAGAATGTCCAGGGCTCAGTTCCGTATAGCTCTGGGCCATGGTTTGACGAGAAGATGTTGTATTTGACAATGTTCCACGTCACAGAAACCTGTTTCTTGTAGAAGAACAGGTTGACAAAGTAGTCGCCGGCCTAAAGGGTTCAGTCAAGGGTCTGGAAAAGATATCACAAGTCAGACTTACAAGGAGGAGGGCTGCCGACACCACACCCCGACCAATCCGAACAAATGCCTCCCATAGTGCGGTCTTGTCACCAAAGACAAGCAAGATGAGCTCCTCGAGCATGAAAGGTGCGCAAAGCGCAGCAGCAAAGGGCCATCCAAGGATACCAGCGGCGGCAAACCAGAACATGCCCTGAGAAGTCTTGAGGCCACCCTGCCAGTTCATGAAGGCAGCAGCTCCCAGAGTCACCAAGTACATGGCGAAACTGGAGGGGAGGAAAGCCGTGCTTGCATGGAAGTTTCCGGGACTGACGACGGTTCCAATCAGGAAGAAGAGGCCAATTCGACTATTGAGTGTAGTACTTGTAACCATGAAAAGGATGGTCTGTGTGAGAGCGCAGACAAAGGCTAATCCATAGCGCACGAAGTAGAATTCCGCAACCTGAGTGATCCTACATCAATTGACCTGTTCCACGTTCCTATCTTGCTGCACTCACCTTGTTTGAGTGGGGGAATATTCGGCGAACGTTGCCGACGATTGCATGAAAGGCGATGTAAAGCCAGCTGCGGATGGCATAGTCGGGCGAGTATTCCCACGTTTGTAGACCGTAGCCATGAGACAAGTAGTGCGTCGGCTCCCAGTAATTGAACGTCTCATCGCAATCTTGAATCGGCGCGAACCAGGCGGACACGAGAGCGGCAGCGAGGAACCAGTAGAAGGCCGAAATCGGTTGCATAGAATATGCGCTTGGAACCCTACAATGAGACGAAGCAATGTTAGTGGGGAGCTCTTAAAGGTGCGACAGGTAGAGAGTGTTAATACTTTTTCTTTGCATGACTGGCAGTAGGATGCACAAACTGCCTTTGTTGTTGCTGCGGCTGTTGCAGTGTGCTTGGAGCCATTTTGTTGCCGTTGTCGTTCTCGTCGTCGACTCGAGCTGGTGATGGATTAGAAAGTAAGGAATGCTGTCGTCATGTCATAGCTGGTGGGATGTGGATATAGAATTTGGAGAGCTTTCAACAGTTGGGGGGAGATCCCTGATAAACGCTAACCACTAACATCCATCTACCGAGGCGTGGCTCACCGAGGTGAAGGAAACAATAACGGGGCGACAGGCTTAGTGCCGGAAGATGGACCCATACCTTATCGCTCACCTTGATTTTTTCTTTTCCGTAGCGCTAGTCAGGGTCTTTTACAATCGAGGTCGAGGCGCCCGCCAAAACTTTCTTGCTTTTCATCTCAACTTTCGCGCATCTGAAGGCCTTTTTTTCAACATTCCTCCCAGGGCTTGATTATCGTTACTATACGTTTATACTTTCAATTAATTCTGATCGAGTATTTATTGCGAACGGGAACTATATACAAAGCGTCGACTGCATTCCACCATGTCAGGCTTCCAGATCCCAGGCCTCGGCCAGGCCAAACCCAACGAGACACTACCGCCTCTTCCTACTGATACCCTCGCTGCGGCTTCCAGCGTACAGGACACCGAGATTACAGATGCAGCTCCCCATGATACCAATAACCAATCCTCGGCGCCTGCTGTCGCTGAGCCAAAGCCCTCCGAGGCCCAGCCAGCACCCGTCGAGGATTCCGATGCTATGGTCGTTGACCAACCCGAGAGTCCTCCCTCCCTGACAGGCGCCCTTGAGGCTGCGCTTGGTGGACTAAATCCCACCAACGATACGCAAACGGCTCCTGCTGCAAACCCCGAACCCGCGCCGCTTCAGAACGACCAGGGTGACAACCCAGAGTGGGAGGTTGATTCTTCCCCTTACGAATCTTCATCAGAGTCAAGCAGCTCAGATTCTTCCGACGAGGACTCTGACAACGAAGGTTACGAACTCCTTGGTGTGGAAGAGACTGCCCGCTTGCTTATGCAGGCAGAGGGAGGATCTGACGATGAGGGTGATCGAGGAGCAAAGGGTACCAACGCTGGTCAAGTCCGAACAAAGAACGAGATTCTTGAGGAGGTGGTTCCTAAACCCGATATTACAATCACACCCGAGATGAAGATTGAAGAACTGGGAGCTATTGAGCACATAGTGGAGAACATCATGCTGATTAAGGCCTTCACGCCTGGAGAATACCAAGTCCTCGATTCAGGCTCCGCACTTTGCACAGCCGAGCGAGTTGTCATTGGTGCCATTGGAGAAACGATAGGAAAGGTTCTGCAGCCCATGTATACAGTTCGCTTCACATCAGAAGAGGACATCAAAGACCTGGGACTAGAGGTTGGCCAAACGGTGTTTTATCCTGTAGATCACGCCTCATATGTCTTTACAGAGCCTCTCAAAAACCTAAAGGGCTCCGATGCCAGTAACCTACACGACGAGGAAGTAGGAGACGAGGAGATGGAATTTTCTGATGACGAGAAGGAGGCTGAATATAAGCGAGCGCTCAAGCAGAAGAAGAAGGATAAGTGGAAGAAGGACCCCGCTAAGGCAGGCAAGGAGCCTCACCCTCTGCGACAAGAATCACGTCCTGACGAAGGTCTTAATTACGACGACGACGAAGATGGCCCTTACAAGCCCCTTGCGCGACCACCAGGATACGGTAACGGTCCTTCAACAACAGAGACATATGAGCCTCCATCGGGCAGAAACTTCCAGCAACGAGGAGGACGCCGCGGCGACTCCCGGGGACGTGGTGGGCGTGGACGGGGCTCTAGCCGTGGTGGACGAGGAGGTTTCAGCCAGCCCAGAGACGGTTACTCAATGCCTCCTCAAGGGGCTCCCCAGCCTGTTCAACAAGCCGTGCCTCCCGCCCCATGGGCTGGTGTTCAACCTCCTGCTCAAGGCGCAGCACCAGTAATGCCCAACTTTGGTTTCCAGATTCCTGGGTGGCCTCAACAACCCGTTCAGGGCAACCCTGTTGGTAACGCAGCAGTCCCTCCTCCGCCTCCTGGGTGGCCAAACACCCAAGGTCAACAGGCCGCAAATGGCGGATCGTTCGTCAATCCTGCTTTCTTCGCTGCATTGATGTCTACCATGCAATCTCAGCAGGGTGGCCAGTCACCTTGGGGGCAGCAGCAACCCCCTAATAATGGAAATGGCCAGGGCCAATAATAGATTATTTGTAATCAAATCAAGTTAAAAAGGTGTTGGTGGCGCTGGAATTGTATTATCAGGTATAGACAAAAGGCCCAGAATCAGCTTCATGATAAAATACTATTTCTTTCCACAATTACGCGTGAGATCCTTTCAGTGGTCTTTGGTTAACAATCTCGTTCAATAACTTATGTATATTCTCGTGTCCAATCCGTCGCTCATGATAAATAGCTCGAAGCCCGAAATCCTAAAAGACATGCAAAATGCTCTTTAACCAAAGTCACTGAGCACCAGTTCCTTACAGGTCAGTCCACTGCTCCTCGGACTTGTCAGAGAAGTCGTTAAAACCCAGTTCATAAACAAGGCCGAGGGTCATGCGGGCATGCTCCAGCATGTGGTCAAAAGACAGATACTTGATGTTGTCATCAGTGCTGTGGATGTGAGGGTCGGAGTACTCGAACGCAGACTCGATAACAAAAGCTGAAGGGTAACCAGCCTTGGAAGCAGAAGCGTGGTCGGAGCATGCATAACCACACTTGGTCTCCACCCAAGGAATGTTGCAGTACTAGAAAAAAGGGTCAGCACAGTATAGAGTGAGAATACAAGACAAACGTACCTCTTCAACAACGGTCTTGATAAACTTAGTAAGGCCTGAATCGACGAAGTCGGTAATAACACCAACACTCTCGGGTTGGCCAGCATCGAGAGTCTTTTGAACATGGCCAGTCATGTCCTGCTGAAGCATAGCCTTGACATCGCGACCGTCCTCTTCGTACGATTTGAAGATGGCTTGGCTTCCAAGCAAGCCACCTTCCTCAGCCGAATACCAATGGAACTCGATGGTGTTGGCAGCCTTGCCCTTGACGACATCCTTGGAGTTTAGGAGGGCGCGGAACACCTCCATGATGGTAACTGAGCCGCTTCCATCGTCATCGGCGCCTGGAGCAGCGAGAATGGAGGGAAGGAAGAGGTTGATAGAATCCTGATGGGCGCCGATCACAACGGTGCTGTTCGACTGACCAGGAATGGTTGCAATAACGGAATGCTGTTGCCATGTGTGGGGGAAACTCTCAGCGAATACTGTATCCTCGGCACCAGCGTCCTTGATCATTTGGTTGACCTTCTCAAGAACCCAATCCGAAGATTTGAGGCCGTAGTCGGACTTATAGTATCGGGTGTGAAAGCTGGTCATCTTCTCGAGATTGGCCTTCATGTTATCCTTCTCGAGCTTTTTGGAGAGTTTAGAAACTTCCTTTTGCTGCACGCACTTTTTGGGGAACGTGACAGCAGTCTCAGCGTTAATGCGTTTGGAGCCAAGCGTGGTCGTCTCGGTAATGTCCATGAAGTTCTGGCCATTCTATGATTTGATTAGCAGGACGGTTGGATAATGACCGGAGGTCGCATTATAAGACTTACACGGCGCATCTCCCACTTATCTTCCTCAGTCACCCATTGCGTCTTGCCAGGAGCGGTTTCAACCAGGAATAGCTCATCAGGTTGGAGAACGACGTTGTTGACCTCGGCAGTCTCGATAAAGCGAGCAGCGACGGCGGGAAGGCAAGTCGCCAAAAAAGAAGCCTGTGAGAACTTCATTGTGACTGTGTGAGGGATGGAATCGCGAAGATGAATGAAAATAAGAGGATGTTTGAGAGAGGTTGAGACTGTACAAATGACGCGCGGAACTGCCTGGATAGATAAGATCCGAGGCAGGTACCATGACGATCACGTAAGGTAGATACTTGCCGTTTTAGGATGATAGTGGTCATGGCATGGTCGTGTGATCGTGCGCGGAAGCTACAATGTGGAGACCCGGTTGCCATGAGGGGGGGTACATCACCGTACCTGCTTCTTATCGGTCAAGCTAGGTACACTTGAGCCAAGACACGGCCTAAGGTATGTTGATAATGTGGAAGGAAAGAATTATATATACCTTCTTCCTGAAGTAAAGTGCATGGTATTCCTTAGTAATTAGTACAACTCCAGTCGACGACTTATGACTCCTCGATCTACATCAGGTATCCTCGAGTACCTCTTCCTACTACTCTACTTGGGTGTTCCCCAGGATTGTTGTCTTATAAGCAAAGCGTCACCCTACAACTCATGCTAGGCCGATTGTAGTAACGCTAGCCAATAACACTATTTCCTGTGTCATGAGATCTTCTGAGGTAACCCCTAGTAACTGAACCGAAACATCGTTTTGGGAATGTGTTTCATGATTGTTGTCATTGGCTGAATCTTCAACCGTGGCAAACACATCAAGAATATGCATATCTCACATGTACCCTTGCGAGAAGTATAGAATGTACAGTTGAATCATGCCTCTTGGTCCTATACGGAAAGAATATAGTAATGACTTTCGTACCTAAAGAGTCCAATGTTGTCAAGCCGCGGAGCCACAAGAAAGAGCCGTGTAGTATTCTCATATAGCTGAGAGTAATATGAAATTGATATCAGGAGAGCAGAGGATAGAGTGTAGAGGGAGATTATTATCTCGTTACCACCACTGGCTCAAAGAGCAGATGAAGGATTGAACCACATAACGCTATTCACGTATTCTACTCTTCTAGGATAAAGCTGTTGAAAGTGTTCAGATCTTCAAAGAACTTGAATCGTCTCAGAAGTTCAACAAAATGAGACCTAACTCAGTCTTTTGTTCTTGTTTACCTCGTCCGTTCGTATCCCCCCCTTGTTGACTTTCTTTGTTGGTTTTGGTGTCTTGGGTAGTGAGCTTCTTCATCGACTGTCTTTGTGTGACAAGAGTTGTTCCTGGGCAAAAATAGATGTCTTCAACAACCATGGATCTTCATGGGCAAAACATGCTTTGTTGTAACAAGTTCCCTTTATCTAGGAGAACAAGACCTTCATTGAGCATTGTGTCATGGCCAATGGTCAGACTCCTGACTCTATCTCACCAGGACCATTAAAAATCAACATATAACGAAGGACATATCCTCTTCGATCAAAGCATACTGAACCCCCTTACACTGTCTCGTCATTCATTTTTACAACCAATAGTACAAGAGCTGCTTCACTTACCTGCAACAACTTCAACCCATTCTCAAAACCATTCACAACTACCCCATCACGATGACTCCAAGAAGCGACAATGAACTTCAATCTTTCCGATGCACTCGTATGCGCGCCGCGCTCAATGGCGCACCCCCTTTAATGATTATGGGTTTCGGCCATTACCCAACGACAGTTCCTCTCCCTGCGGAGCCTGAGCCTTTGACTACAGAACAAGTCATGGCGAGGGCTGGGATTCCCCTCCGACCCCGGCGAGTCACAAGGCGTGTGCCTAGAGCTCCTCCAGCTGCTGCTTCTTCCTCCTCAGATGATGATGATTCCTCATCCGGTGCTTCCCCTGCAGCTCCACCTCCTCGTACCCCCCCTTCTGCTGCTGCTTCCTCACCATCGAGTGATGGTCTTCCAGGGAGTTCACCAGTGCCCATCTATACTTTATCTTCCCCAGACCTCGATGCAGATGGCTCATCAGTCAATTCTCGAGGGTCCTCCCGACCCCCCAGTCCAATTCACTCCCCTTCTTTTATCGGCGCAAGTGGCGGTTACGACCAAACAGCGGGGCCATCTTCTGATTCATCCGAATCTCCTGATGAAAGTGAGGCTGGTATGCGCGGCTCTTCTGCTTATCAAGGGGATGAAAATGACGATGATGGCTCAGGTGGAGGCACTTCTGGCTCGTCCAATTCATCAGTAGATGCCCCTTCTGGAAACAGTCCCAATGGGAATGATGATGATCCCTCTGGGTCATCATCAGATGACGATCCTCAGCCTGTCGGAAATAGCAACGCTCAGCCTTCCGCGAGTGCCTCCTCTCAACCTGCGTTATTGATCTCATTTTCTAGCTACGGCTCATCCTCTGAATCCGACACACATTCTCCGAACACACCTATTATTGCCAGCAACGTGCCCACAAATGCACAGAACCTCATGCCGAACAGTGGTCCTCTATTCCTTATTGGCCAGGGCGCCTCGGAAAGCGCATCTGCGACTTTTGACTTGGATATTGGGAACAACAACCGGGCTTCTCACACTGGCCCACCGATGACCTTGTATCGTGCCACTGTTGTGGATGGGTTTTCTACCAGAGGGGATGGCCTGGGTACCCGGCAAACTCGCCCTGCCGATTTAATGCTTCCGAATTCCGATAACATTGGAGTGGTTGTACCATTGAATTACCTCTCGCAGTCAGACGATGGCCCCGTTCACGATATAATCCTTCCATTCAGCTCCAGCGACGACAGTGAAGATGAGGACGACTCAACCCAGAATGCACAGCGCCCTGGCCCGTCGTTTGACACTTCCCACAACTGTTCAGGAAATTCACGCAGTAGACGTCGTTCCGATACTCACGATGAAGATGATGTGTATGATACAAATACAAAGCGACGCCGCTTGTCAACATCGAGCAACGCGAACGATCAAACTTCGACAACCACGCAACCCTCTACGGAGGTGACTTCGGGGCCTCAAAATTCTCTTACTTCGATTTTCAACCCTGAACATTGCTTAGGGAAACGACGTCACTCCGATAACGATGACTATAGCGATGCTCATGGCACAAAGAGGCGTTGCATATTGGCAACGAGTGGCGTGGCTGTTCGGGCTTCGACAACGACGGGCACATCCATGGTAGTTTCTCAAGAACCCCAGAGTTCTCATACTTCCACCTCTAACTCTCCTTCCCTTTTCATTAACAGTCCTACTGATTCCATTGTATCAGCATCAGCATGTATGACCACGCCCGGCTTCTATGGCTTAGTCTCTGGCGGTGCTAGCCCATTGATATTGCCACACTTCGATCAGTGAGTCAAAACACGGCCCTTCGCACAGCGCCGACTGACATGCTTAGCGAAATTCCAGATCTTTACCACTCTGGTACGAGGCCTCGTCCCCACTATGACTGGTATGAGCAGTTTCACGCGGTCGGATTTGAATGTAACAAAGTCCATGGCTGTGCTCATAACCCTGGGAGACACTGCCACAGGTGTCATGCTGAATGGCAAAAAGCCTGGTCTCAGTATTTCAAGGCAGAGGAGCTTCTGGCCGAAGCAGCCGCTAACCCGGAAAGTTATCTGGAAAAGATGGGTGTTGACATATGCCAGGATTACATGGGAGTCTTGATGCAGGGCTCGGGTTGGGAGGTGCTGGCACCTGGACTACAACCTCCTGCTGGCGGGAGCCTTCGACTTCATCCCACACGCATCGCCAAGCACAAGCTGGCTCTTGCTCAGTTGGCTTTAGCGGAAGAGTAAATCGGTTCAATTTTGTATTGTTTGGCGTTTGGAGGAGTTTAAACGACTGGGGTAAACTTTTGCATAATTGTTAGTTTGGGATATGATAGACTGATATAGAGTAGTATTCGACTTACACGTCGATCCTTCAATGACACTGCGCCATATATGCTTCACTTTTTCATGAACTCGCAATTCTTCGCTCGTAGCTTAGTTGAAGGCTCATAATCCCATATCCTCATCACTTGGCTCGTCCGACTCTTGTCCACTACCATCTTCCTCCTCTTCTCTCCGTGATGTTTCCGTACTTACGCCAAGTTTCCTCACGCCTTCGACGACACCAATGACGAATCCTCTGCTCTCTGCAAGCTCCATGGCTCCCACTCCACGCAAGCTCATGACACCGTCGACCCCGCCCTCGAGCTGGGCAGTACTGGAGCGCATCTTTGCAGCTCTAACTTCTTGTAAATCTCGTAATAGTGAGCGAACCTCTGACGCGGCCGCAATGTCGTCTGAGGCATGCGCGAGGAGCATTTCCGCGACTTCGAACCAGTGGTATGGTAGGGCGCCTGATGGGGCATCTGACGTGCAAGAAGGAAGAAACGGCGGCGATAGAACAGTCTCGTCATCCAAGAAAGGGTTCAGCCTCCGCGCATTCCCTTGACCGTCTGCTCGTACTGGGGCCGGAGGTGGTGGTGCCCAGCCTTTAGGATCGACCTTTGTTTCGTGGAAGACAACATCGCGTAACGAGTCGGGGTGAAGCCATGGCGGAGGAACAATGTTGGCGCGTCGCTGCTTCTTGAGGAGGAGCGCAAGCCATAAAGGTAGATTAGTTCGATGCGGTGGTCGGAGGGTCGGCGTTGTGCCCTGTATTGCAAGTCAGTGCCGAGCTTGTGGACGCGGTACAGAGAGACGCGCTCACCGTTAAAAGCCCAATACTTTCGAGACGTTGGCGAGGCACCACAGTGACAAGCTCCATCTCACAAAGAAAAGAGACCTCGGATGGGGTCAGCCCTGAGGGCAGTGATAAAGCCATGCTGTATGCTACAAGTGTTGGCTCTATTAGTTGTAGGATATAAATTGGAGGTTTTCGTTAAGTGCCCCTCATTGTTAGCTATTAGGGAGCTGGAGTCAGTGCCAACCCCACCGTGAACTGAGCTTCTAAAATACCAATACTCTATTTATACTTGACATTGGAGAAAGAGTGAAGAAGAATACCTAGATTAGACTACCTAGGCACAAGTAAGGTGCAGGTCACCCTACACATCCCTCAGGGCACCATAAGAAATGATGACCTCAGACCAGGTGATAAAGAGGCCTAGGAAAATTAGTACAGAACCAGGCGCTCTTTATCTCATCTATATTTACCCTTCAGTTCAGACAGTTGCAGTGCAACCACTAATTGGTAGATTTCGAAACGTTCGTGTTCAAATACATGCCAGTGCTCGTTGCAAATGCCTATTCAACAAATGAAGCCTGGTCTACTCTCTGGCCTCTGATGTCAGTCTAGAAGGCTCTGGAACAGAGGAGCAAGACCCTTGTTTAGTCTTTACTTATACGGAATCCCTGGTTATTATCAAACTAGACGAGAATCTTTAACTTGTTTGGTAACTTTGCATATAAGACTCATTCGGCGTGTCCATGACTTGAGGGTAAAAGTGCCCAGATGCGGGGCGACCCCCCAAAGGGCGTGGGTGCAGGTGAGCATCATCATCTTGGCATCTATCAAATATAAGTGAAGTACTTACCTATGACTGATTGAATGTCACTTCTAGACACGAATCGTCAGAATCTAGAACGTACCGAGAAAGGGATAACCACCGCTACATCATCTCACGATGGCGTCCCACGATAACCTCCCTCCAGTCTCCTCCCCATCTCTTGTTCTTACACGCCCCACCGACGTTGAGAGAGAACGAGTATGGAAAGGTACTCACCCTCATTGGGGTGCTGCTCTGACGATGGAGGACTATATTGCCCGAGAGCATGATAATCTGGAAGCAGCACTTGCCCGAGATGACGGTGTCACATCCTGGATCTTAACTGATGGAAGCATGAAGCCAGATGACAGGCCTATCCTATCCTCGTGTGAGACGTACAAGAAGAGAGCTTTAGTCTCTAGCAAGGAAGGCCGTGTGAGGGACGGTACTGCCTTTGGTGTAGCCAGCGTCTTCACGTTTCCCGAGTGTCGAGGCAAGGGATATGCTAGCAAAATGATGTCGCTACTTGCTGATGAGCTCCGAGGAAGACAGCAGAAGAACGAAGGAGATGCTGACTTCTCTGTCCTCTGGTCAGACGTCGGCCCCAAGTTCTACAACGCTGTTGGATGGAAGCCCTTTGAGAGTACTTGGCTCGAGTTTCCTGTTACCGAGACTGAGCATACAGCTGAGGAGTCTGTAAAGCCCATTACCTTGGACGATATCCCAGACCTTGCAGCCCGAGACGAGGAGCTTCTTCGCAAAGGAGTTTCATCGCCATCTTCTCGAGTCAGAGCTGCTGTTGTTCCCGACGCAATCACTCTTCAATGGCACATCCATCGAGGCGACTTCATGTGCAAGCACCTTTTCTCCCGAACCCCTACTGTTCACGGTGCCTTGTACACTCCGCCCGATACCCCAAACTCAAGAATCTGGGCTATCTGGACCGGCAACTTCTATGGCATGCTTGACAAGCCCGAGAAAAACATTCTCCGAATTGTTCGCTTGGTGATAGAAGACGAGACTATCTCGGACGAGACCCTTACCAAGGGCATTCAGGCCATCGCTAGCTCTGCCCAGAAGACAGCCAAGGAGTGGTCATGCTCCAAAGTCGAAGTTTGGAATCCCCAGAACCGTGTGCAAAAGGCCGCAGAAAGCATACAATCACTGAGAGCTAAGTTCTTTGTTAGAGAAAACAACAATATTGCCAGCTTGCAATGGTTTGGAGAGGATTCTAATGAAGGCATCGAATGGATTGCTAACGAGAAGTTCGCTTGGTGTTAAATCGTCTTACTAGAGGGTGGTTGATAGAGTGGGAATTTGAGAATTAGACCACGAGATTTCTGTAAATATCATCTCTACAATCTATCTTCTTTTCTATCTGTTTCAAGTTCCGTGAACGACCGGGTCCCATTTTCATGATATAATAGCATTGACATCAAGCTGCAAACAACCGCACTGGTGTATCATAAACATGCCAGTCCAACGCCTTCCCGCTCCCTGACCTAGAAAACCCATTCAAATCCTTTAGTAGCTTCGTCCGAACATGGTCCACTTGTCTGCCTTGCCCTCACACTCGGGGTTGAGGCACTTGGTCTCACCGGCGACAATACCCTCGGGCTGCTCGAAAGGAACGCACAGACTCTTCATGCCCATGGTGGCCAGCTTCTGATTCTCGGGGACATCAGGCTGGTCCTCACGAGTAGTGAGCTCCTTAATGCGGTCCTCACACTTGGGCGCACCACAGAAGGGGATAAGTACGACATTCTTGTTGTCAAGAGCGGGAAGAACCTCCTCCCACTTGGTGATCTGGAGGCGGTGCTCACGGAAAGACTTCTCGGCCCTGCTGTACATATCGTCTTGGATGGTCTCGAGAAGCTCAGGAATCTTGGTGGCAACCTCGGTCATGGGAACCTCACCCTTCTCGCCGGTATCACGTCGGGCAGTGCTAACAACTCCCTTGGCGGCATCCTTGGGGCCGAACTCGATACGTAGAGGAACACCCTTCAGCTCCCAGTCATTGAACTTCCAGGCGGGAGTGTAACCCTCTCGCCAATCAGCAACGGCGCGGACGCCAGCCTTCTTGAGGCTGGTTCGGATCTCCTCAACCTGCTCCTCATGCTTCTGCTTCTCCTCGGGGGTAGTCTTCTTGTTGATGCCAACTGGGACAATGACTACCTGAGTTTTGGCAACGCGAGGAGGAAGAACTAGACCCTTATCGTCACCATGGATCATGACCATGACTCCAATAACACGTGTGGAAAGACCCCAAGAGTTTTGCCAGACGTGGATGTGAGAGCCCTGTTTCTGGGGATCCTCGACAGTGATGTCAAACATCTTACTGAAGTTCTGGCCAAGGGCGTGAGAAGTAGCACCCTGGATACCTCGGCCGTTGGAAGGAATATAGCCCTCCACAGTGGTGGTGTAATAACCACCAGCGAACTTCTCGTTCTCAGTCTTGCGACCTCGAACCACAGGGACAGCAAGAAGCTTCTCGTAAACACCAGCGTAGAGCTCCAGGATCTCAAGCACTTCAGCGCCGGCAAGCTCCTCAGTCAGATGAGCAGTGTGGCCCTCCTGCCACAGGAACTCGCGAGTTCGTAGGAAAGGAGTCGTTTGCTTGGCCTCCCAACGAACGACCGAGTTCCACTGGTTCAGGCGCAGGGGAAGGTCTCGGTGGCTGCGAATCCACTTGGAGTAGTAGGGGTACATGACGGCTTCGGAGGTGGGACGAACAGCGACGGGAACCTCGAGGTCCTTATCACCACTGCAATACTGTCAGCCAGAATTCATACCATGGACGATGCTATGTAAGTTTACTCACGCTTTGGTAACCCAAGCAAGCTCAGGAGCAAAGCCTTCAACGTGGTCCTTCTCTTTCTCGAGAGACTTGGAGGACAAGAACATGGGGAAGTTTGCCTCGTCAACGCCCATCTCCTCAATATGAGCCTGGAACCACTTTCGAATCTCGTTCCAAATGTGCATGGACAGAGGACGTAGAACGAAGAAGCCTGAGATTTCGGTGTAGTACTCGACCATCTCGGCCTTGAGGACGACCTCTTGGTACCATTGGGGAAAGTTATCCGCCTTGGACACGGTGATGCCAATGATCTCGTCTGCCTTCTTTCCGCCGACAACGGGAAGGTTGGTCTGCTTAGCAGCCTTGGCGGCCTTCTCAGCAGCGAAACGAGCCTGCTTCTCGGCCTTCTTCAAGGCGCTCTTGGACTGTTCGGCGGCACCCTCCATCTTGGTGTAGGAATCGGGCGTTGGTTGGGGAAGTATTGGTAGAAATAGTTAGAGCTTTTGAGGAGCGTCGAGGCAACCGAACAGTGGCTTTCGCGCCTTTTTAGAATTCGAGAAGCAGAGGAGTGACTTTATCTCTGAAGGGGAAAAGGAAGAAGAAAGACTTCGGAGTATGAGTCGAAGTAAACGTCGAATGTGACTTGTGCCCCGCAGTCAAGGGAGAGTCAAGCGGGAAGGAGGGGCACGCACCTTACGGCACTAGATTTAGTCCAAAATTCAGGCCCAATGCCCTATCAACCAATTGTGGCAGGGGTCCCTCAGCTGCAAGATAGGTAGGCCGATAACGCGGTAGGGGTCAGACTTGGGGATTGGTAGGCCTGTGCTGTCACCTCGGGTGGGGTTTCCGACCTTCTGGACAGGATGGACGTCGCCCTGGGCTGGTAGATGCTGGGCTGTCGCATAGCACAGGACACCTAGCACGGGCTGCAGCAACACACGACGGGACCCGACCGATAGCGCACCGCCCCTCCATGTTTTGGCCGGCGCCGGAACAACACAAGCATCCGACAAAAAAGTCCAGTCGAGGGGCACAATGGAGCTTCACAGCTTCTGTCTGTGTACGGTAGCCTGCTGGTAGAATTTCCTGACTCCATCCCACGTTGACGAAGCCGCCTTTCCACGTCAACTACCAACTGCTGCAGCCATGGCGTCCATGTTCGAGCAGCCCCGAAACGGCACCCTTTTCTTGGGTGGCCAGAAGATCTCCGGTTCCGATATTAGAGACCAGAACGGTAAGTCTTTACCTCTATATCTTAATGTTGTCCCGCCTTTTGCTACATGTTAGGGGGGAGTGGGGGAGACATGAGCATGGTTGATATTGGCAATTCGCATATGGATCACATGTGCTAACAAACTCTCAGTCCTTGCTACACAGGCGATCGCAAATGTTGTTAAGAGTTCCTTCGGTCCTAGCGGCCTCGACAAGATGATGGTTGACGATATTGGTGTATGCAAACTGGCCCCCGTCCCGCGCTCGCTCGACTCTATCTCACACTTTACATTAGGATGTTACTGTCACCAACGACGGTGCCACAATTCTCAGCCTCCTCGACGTCGAGCACCCCGCCGGCAAGATCCTCGTTGACCTTGCGCAACAACAAGACAAGGAAGTCGGTGACGGTACCACCTCTGTCGTGCTGATCGCTGCGGAACTGCTACGTCGTGGCAACGAGCTCATGAAGAACCGCATACACCCTACTACCATCATTACCGGATATCGACTTGCTCTGCGAGAAGCCATCAAGTATCTCAACGAGAATGTTAGCATCAAGGTTGATGACCTTGGACGTGAGTCCCTCATCAACATTGCCAAGACCTCCATGTCCAGCAAGATCATTGGAGCCGACTCAGAGTTCTTCGCCGACATGGTCGTCGATGCCATGCAGGCTGTTAAGTCTACCAACAACCGAAACGAGACCAAGTACCCTGTCAAGGCTGTCAACATTCTTAAGGCTCACGGCAAGAGCACTCTCGAGTCTGTCTTAGTTAAGGGTTACGCCTTGAACTGCACTGTCGCCTCGCAAGCCATGCCCACACGGGTCCAGGACGCCAAGATTGCTGTTTTGGATATGAACTTGGCAAAGGAGCGCATGAAGCTTGGTGTTCAGATCACTGTTGACGACCCCAAACAGCTTGAGCAAATTCGTGCGCGCGAGTCAGGCATGGTTCTCGACCGAGTTGAGATGATTCTGAAGGCCGGTGCCAATGTTATTCTGACAACAAAGGGTATTGACGACCTAGTGCTCAAGACTTTTATTGAGAAGGGTGCTATGGGTGTGCGAAGATGTAAGAAGGAGGATCTTCGACGAATTGCACGAGCAACTGGTGCTACCATGCTTAGCACACTCTCCGATCTCAACGGTGATGAGAAGTTTGACCCCTCCTACCTAGGTTATGCTGAGGAGGTTGTCCAGGAGCGTATCTCTGACGACGAGTGCATTCTGGTCAAGGGTACCAAGGCCCACTCCTCTGCATCATGCATTCTCCGAGGTCCTAACGATTTCACCCTTGACGAGATGGAGCGATCCGTCCACGACTCGTTGTGCGCTGTTAAGCGAACCCTTGAGAGTGGCAGCATTGTCCCTGGTGGTGGTGCTGTCGAGACTGCTCTACACATTTACCTCGAGGAGTTTGCCGGTACTGTCGGCTCTCGAGAACAACTTGCTATTGGAGAGTTCGCCCAGTCTCTCCTTGTCATTCCCAAGACCCTGGCTATCAACGCTGCCAAGGACGCTGCAGAGCTTACGGCCCAGCTGCGATCAAGGCACGCTCTCTCGCAGCGTATTCAGGAGGGTGATGGTAGCGAGGATGAGAAGACCATCGCACGAAAGAAGGGCTACAAGAACTACGGTCTGGATCTCGCCAAGGGCAAGGTCGTAGACGAGATTAAGATTGGTGTGTTGGAGCCTAGCATGAGCAAGGTCCGACAGCTCAAGAGTGCCGTCGAGGCCTGCATCAGCATCATGCGTATCGATACCCTGATCAAGTTGGATCCTGAGCAGAGGGAGGACGACGGGCACGGCCATTAAGATAAAATGTAATGAGTTCGGACTGGGTCAGGTATAGAATCAAAAGCTTACAGTGTCCGTTCATGACTGAATGTTTCTTCTCATGATTGTGTGGTTTGAAATTCGATACAGGGGCACATAGAAGAGAATCACTTTATAGATTCGTGGCGGAAGTAGATGGATTATGACATATCGAGTACATATTACAAACCTTGAACGTCGATATCCCAACACAAGTTCTTGGTCTTACTACTTACTACCTACTATTGTGTGGTCCTCACTTTTCAGAACAAACTTGTTAGTCGTCCGAGCCCTGTGTTTGCAACTACTGCTTAACTTCAAGTTGTAAAGCAGTCTACTAGAGTTTCTTGGTCGAGTCGAAATCCCAGGATGCCTCATCAGCACATCCGATGTCGGTTCCCATAATTCACAGACTGATATATCGCTTGAACGCAAACACAGTGAAATTCAATTAGTACAATGTCTCGCACGCGAGCACGCATCTTGCACTCCCACTCTTATCATCCCCTGAACCCCTCTCTCTGAGCCTGTCGACTGAATTTTTCCTAGGACGTTTTATTTTTATACAAATGGACAGAAAGGCCACGTCTAAGAAACAGCAAACTTGCGCCCACCCTGGGGCCTCGGTATGGGCATGTACGCGAGAGTGTGTTGTGGTCCTGGTCCACCCTCCAGTCTAATTCGCTCCCTCCTCCTTTCTCCGTCATGAAAGATATAGTCTTACATCGTCCGTTTAACCGACAATCAGCTTGCCATCCTCGGGGAAATCGTACTCGGGAATCTCAAGGTTGAGAGGGGCAGGACCCTTCCTTATTCGGCCGGAGATATCGTAGTGAGAACCGTGGCAAGGGCAGAACCAACCACCATAGTCACCAGCCTCACCAATGGGGACACAACCCAAGTGGGTGCAGACACCTGGGTAGTTGTTAGTATAAGAGGAAAATGTCGTTCCAGTCGAATTCACGTACCCAACATGACAAGCCACTCAGGGTTCTTGGCACGGGCGCTATCCTCCTCAGGATCTCGGAGAGAAGAGATGTTGACCTTGTTCGCCTGGTCGATCTCGTCCTGGGTTCGGTGTCGGATGAAGACGGGCTTTCCTCGCCACTTGATAATAACCTGAAAAGCCACTCAGCAACTTTGTCTCAATGTGCTGTTCCCTGTTTCAACTCACGTTCTTGCCCTCGGGGATGGAGCTCAAATCGACCTCAACCTTGGCCATGGCCAGAACGTCGGCGGAAGCAGACATGTTGACCAGGAATTCTGTCATTCCATCGTCAGTAATCATCAATTGATCATCCCCAATGTCTTGCTGGGATGCCGCAACACCAATTGCAACCCAATGGCAAGACACCGAGTATTGTGCCAGAATTACCCACCCTGAACTGTGCTCTTGGCACCAGCAGCACTGACGGCACCGAGGGCGCCGACCATGAAGTACGAGTACAACTTGTTCTTGCTCTCGGGACCGGCAGAGACGTACTTTCCAAAGTCGGGGATCTTGGAGCCCTTGGTCTCTCCCTGGAACTTGAAAGGGCTGGAGTATCCGGTAGACGCGCTGTCGGGGCGAACGGCGGTAGTGCTGAGGGCGCGCACAGCAGGGACGACAGGCTTTGCAGCCGTGCGCAGGCAGAGTCGAGAAGCGGTCGCGAGGGTCGCCATCGTGAGAATCGAGGGGTGTGGCGTTGCGAAGGGTGAGGACGTCGAAGGACAGGTTTGAGGTCTTTTCCTTGGTGGTAATCGGCTGATGATGCTTTGCCGAAAGTTTTGGCTGCAAACTGTGGCCTCAGGCTGCCAATTTGACTCGAGCTCGGAAATTGGAGTATTGCTATTGGCCCGGTCACTTTCGGGTGGGGTTTCCGATGTATTCCGGGCATCTGGGTACTGTTTTTGGCTTACCAGCTTTCGCCTTAAAAAGTACCACGAACATATCAACCTTTCATTGTGAAGGAATAACAACCTGAATGATACAATTCATTTGAATGGTGGTCACTGCGATATGCGAAGAGTCTTTGGATATATCAAGAATACTTCAAGGGCCTTTTTTTTTTTTTTACAATATTCCAGGACTTCATCATCTTTGACCAATCATGTCTGAGCCATTCGTCCTTCACGTCTAATATCCAACCCCAAAAAGAAAGAAATCATCAACAAGCCGGTCGGACAACATATTATTTCTATGAAAAGATAGATGGATTTAATGCATCCTCCTTAATTCTTCAATCAAGTTGCGCATGTCCTCAACGCTCGAATCTAGCCCCTCACAAACCAACTCCTGTTTCCCTTCATCCATATCCAAGAACCTCTCGACCATTTCTCCATCTACAAAGCGATAAGGCCCTTCACTCTCCCGGTTGTCATTGCGGAAGGAACGCCATAACTTGAATTCAATATTTCCTGGCGCACGAATGTACTCTTCCATCTTTGACTGGAACGTCATCAAGAGGTCCTGATACTGAGGCGCGATATCCCCGTAAAGATAGAGTGATCCTTCGGCCTTTTAAGTGTTAGTTTAAGTATCGTGATTTGATATCGCGGGCTGACTTACCGAAGCGAGGAATGCTCGCGGATGAACAATGCTATTTTCTGCTGCTGGAACATGGAGCTTTCGAATACGATTGATCTGTTCCCCAATGCTCATTTCGCTGGTAATTTCGAGCCGGCTACGGTCTTGTACTGTCGGGGCATCCACGTTCCGTTGAAGTACAACAAGATTACCTTGCGAATCGGCCTCTAGCCACCTCTCGCCGTCAATATGACAGACCGCTGTGGTCCACAGGGGCTCAAAGTGACGTGCTCGTTCTTCTAGCTTCGCCTTGTTGCCATCTTGCGCTGGGATGAATTCCACTAGAGATAAAGACTGCATCAGATCGCCAACACCAATCATGTTGCCAGACACGTCGAGATCTACAGGGATCGCAGACGGACGGTAAGCAGCAAGCTTCTGGAGTGAGCCAGAACTGCTTGTGTCTTGTGAAAAACTGTATACGACAACTGTTTTGGACAGTCCAGCCACAATATGGTCGTCAATCATCCCCAGACAACGGCATGGTCCTTTCAGGTTGTGAGATACAATCTGGTAGACTTGACGGTTTGCGTCAACTCCAAGGACCATGATACGGCCAAGAGTACCACTTGGATCTTCCACTCCCCTGTCACTGATGAAGCTTGTACCAATAATGAATCTCTCGACAGGGTTCCCACCAACGTCAGGCAGCTCGGCTCGAATAACACACTCGACGAGCTCCAGAGTGCTTGAAGCATTCAGTACGAAAGGTGATCCGAGTTCCTTGAAGACTATTTCATCGACAAGCCTAAATGAACTTGTAACGACCTCTTCGTTTCCAACCAATTCCTTCTTGATCGAGCCTAACCCAAAGGCTTTGAGTCCTGGTGAGTATGCCACTCGCCTGACAGTCTCATTGACAGGGAGGGCCTTCACGTGTGTGAGACGCTCCCGGTCGACATGGCAGATCCGGATGTGCTGGTCTGTTGATAAAACGACAGAGTCTGGGAAAGCATGAGAATCGAATGGTGCCACAAATGTGGCATCGTCGGCGGTTGTGGCCGAGAAAATGATGCGTCCTTCAGAACTATAGATGAGACTGGCATGCTCAGTAGTCACAAAAACGTTGGATGTGCCATCTTCTTGCGGGAGTATATGCAGACGGGCTGGATTGCTACCCAAGGTCACGCTCTTACGGCCAGAAACCGCGAAACCCTTGACGGACACGTTGAATGTGACCACATTCCCATCTTCCATTGCAACTAGGAGTGTGGGTCCATATTCATCAGGGGGGTGAAGTTGAACAAGTGCAATATCTCGTGGGACCGTGGCACTATCCTCGGTTTGCCTCATCGACTCTCCATGGAGTGGCTTTAAGGAAGCCATGTCAATTAGCGATATTTGACCTGATGACCACCAGCCGACCACTCCGATATCTGGTGGATCGCGGGCAGCGTGTATGCATGATATCTGGTCAGGCTGTGATGAAATGTCGTTCTGGATTTGTTGAGCATTGACTGCTAAGTTTTGTAAAAGGTTTAGAGACACAAGGGTGGTTCCATCGACTGACAACAAAGCCCATTTGCTATTTGCGGATGCCCTTGTGATGGTCTTGCCGTTTGGGACATCCCATTTGCTGATTGTCGTGCCACCCTCAGGGTCCAGTAACACGACCGACTTGGGGGTGATCTGAAGCAGATGTCCGTTGGCAAGGTTTGACACCAGTAGCGTCTCACTGTCTAACGACATGCCTTGAAAAGAGTATATCTCTTCAATAGCACCATCATGGTCGAAACTAAGGATTCTTGTCTCAGTGATGGTTGATACAACCAACGTATCTACTAGATCTGAGCCATACGAACGAAGAGTAAACAAACCCTTTGTTCCCGCCAACTCATCAAGGACGCCTCTGTCTTCAAGACCAACACCACTTCGAATACTTCGGAGACTTCCATCACGGTATGCGCCACAGCCTGCCACAATTCTTGATTGGCCCGACGAAAAGACATTGCCGGCCTGAGCATCTCCTTCACGATTGCCCATATCCATAATCGAGAAGTCCAGAATCGGTGCATTATTAGAGTAAGGCTGGATCAGTGTAGCTGTAACAGCTTCCACGTCAATCTGATAGAGCTGAGAATCGCCGTGATGCGAAGCAACAAATAGGGTGCCATCGCCCAGGTGGACAAGACTGGAAGCTCTGGAGGTAATAGCGAGAGAGTTGCCCAACTTGAAAGGCTCGAGGGTCATACCCGTCACCACATTACCCGTAGATTCAATATTTGTCTCAATAGTGAGGAGATCTAATCGGCCATAGTCGTCGGCCAGCAGATAACGGGTACCATCATACTCAGCCCATGCCACGAATATCTTTGGATCTTTCAACCCTGACGATACACTCCTATGTGTCAAGCCGTCGTAGTAGGTGAGGAGGGTCTCTCCAATAACGAGTAAGCCACCCAAATGTGCCTTGGCTCCTTCAGTATTGCGAACATGGTAGCGCTTTTCCTCGTCTAGTGGGACAGGAATCAGCATAGAGGCGTAAGGGTCGGGAATGACGACATCGAGCTCCCTATCTTTATGAGGATCGAACTTTGATACAGTGTTTCCTTTGTCATCATGTGTCAACCTGTATATGGCCAATCGGGCTTCCTCTTGTTCCATCTGTGTTTTGTATAGGAAAGCAATGGTAGGATGGCCAGTCCTGCTGTGAAGGAATGTGCTTGATTTCATGAATAATTCTGTTAACCTGACTTGATCGAGAACTTCCAGCTTGTTGGTTGAGCCTTTGCGTGTAGGAAGCTTGAAAACATTTAATACTCCTTCCCACAGGTGCATGGCTAGAAATCGTCCAGTTGGGTCCACTAGACATTTGTTCTGACTTTGGGAATGCCGCATATATGGTTCTGATATGTCTTCGATCACTCGCTCGATGGTTTCCAGTTGCTTTGTCAAGGGGTTCCAGACGAGATTAAAGTAATGAAGCCTATCAGTCCCAACAAACAACAGATCCGTCTCGGATCCTTTTGGTCGTAAACGCTGCAGCATCGATATTGTGCCGTGAATGAGTTTCGTCTGCAGGCACACCAAGCCCTCTTCTGTGAGGCGCCATATCTCGAGTCGGTTCGCTTTACTGTCAGGATTCAATTAGCATATGCTCAAAGCGTCATCGAAGATGTTGGAGCTCTTACGCTACAACCAAGTCGTCGATATCGGGAGAAAGCACGTTTGCTCGGAGCGCATGGCGGATGCTTGTGGCGCGGTGGATGGGCGCGACGTATGCCATGATGTGTTGTCCGTGAGAGGCGGCAAGTATTTGTAAGGAAGGAAAAGGAACTGATATGGTTTGACTCTTGACGAGAGCTATACTGAGAGCTCCATGTCACTTCAGGTGTGGTTAGGTAGGTCCTCTCCAGATTCAGGTGCGTCACTAGTCCCCGGAGATAGGACGGATCCATTACAGCGGACACAGTGGGGGTTCCTTCCTTCTGGTATGGAATGTCTTATGCCATCCATGCCCCGCCACTTTTAGTGGGGCACTGTGTGTTTATACCTGGAGCTCTAAGCCATATAACGATACCTGTTAGACGACGCTCACAACCTCCTCACTGCAGTACAATATTGCTATTTTGGGTATGCTTTTCTAAAGCTTTACTTGAGCTTCTAAAGATCTCTTGTGTGTTCTCTTATTGAGCTGAGAGGTCATAGATTTTGAATTGTTAACTACCCATAGTCATGTGTCAATGGATCTATCCACCCAAAATGCCAGAGATCTATCCAATTATGTTTGCTATACTTTACATATTCCAACTCCATAGTTACAGAAAAGCATCTAATCCATCTTGAAAATCAAAGAGTGTGATCTAAAATATATGAGATGCGTCAAGTTGAGACTTGTCGTAGGCCGAATAGTCGTGGCTGGGATTTGTCTCTATTCATCGTGCTTACCTACCCTAGGAAGTCAACAAACGAGCAGCATGAAAAGGAGCTCGAGGAAGGTGCAGTATGTGGGAGGGACCACACACTTTTCCAATTCATAGATCGTAAAGAGTTCCATCTAACACCTAATTTAAGGAAACATGTAGCTGCTGGGCTCGTACTTATTGCAATTCTTTATATCACCATGCAACGGCGTACGCTGTGATCCAGACATGAGCACCTCAGCTTCTGAAGGCGAGAATGTCATCAATTATGCCAACAAACATCACTGCTTCTATAACCATACGGCCGCACCATATCGATTCTATGACCAACTTCGACATATTGAAGCATCTGCAGAGCCAACCAAGGCCGATGGGTTTGTTGATCAAGCAGACCTTATGACTATACCTCTTCCTCATCCAATAATTCAAACAGAGCCACTGCTTAACCACGAATTTTACGAGCCTCCCACTGACCCGAATATCCCAGCTTCTCTGATTTTCCCTTCCCTACGGACAAATGGACATACAAGGCTACCTCTCGAAATGATAGATACAGGGTTCGATATGAAGAAGGAAATTACACAATATCTGAACGATGTACAAGCCGCCAACTCTTGCGACCTGCTTATCCAATGGTTGCCTTTGAGCTATGTCAGTACCGAAAATGATGAGAGTTTGGAATTCCCATCTACTGTATCAAGATGGCAGACATTGGCCTCTCGAGAACTTCAAAGCGTTGAAACTACAGTATCTCAACAAAGCCTACTATCATTGCACGATCAAGATATGTTCAGGGAAGTGTGTACACCAGTCCGAGTTCGAGACATATTTTGCTTGAGCAATGTAAGTAGAGATTCAAACGCTCGAAACTGGATCTAATCACTTGACAGCGTCCTCATGCTTACCTGGAACCAATGTCTTGTCCACTTTCTCCAGCCTCAGAACTAGACGAGCCGTTTGCACCCAACTCGGAAGTTTTGATCATTGATATGACTTCAGAGCCAAGCAGTCCTGTCATCAATGTGATCAAAGAATTAGATATCAACATCTACAATGACTCTATAGAGCCAGAGCCTGCTGTACCGTCGACTATGTCTAGCACCCCTCCAGCAGCCAATGTTGTTTTCCTAGGCTCGAAACCGAATAAACCCTCAGAACCCAGATTGGATGTACCAATACTGGTATCCAGTCCTGAAGTTAGCTCGTTACCAAACTACATGACAGACAATTTGGCTTCTCACCTCACAAACTCAGTCGAAACACGCCACTCTCCAACCTAGCAGGAAGGATTTTTCGAAGAAGCGTTTCAAACCATTCTAGAAGATAAGGCCGACAAGACGAATCGACAACTAGAACAAGAACGATTGAACCCAGCAGATTATTTGCGGTTGCCAACACCAGCGGCTGATTTCCATATACCTAACCCCGAATGGAATACGCACCTGGCAAACCCGCAAGAGCAGTTCGCATGGCTTCAGCAAACGAACACATCTTCATTTCATCTCCCATGCTTTGAAGGATTACGTCGTCTGGAAGCATCACTGAAATGGACACCAGTTCCATATGGGAGTGGCCGGGTTTCATTGAACGAGTCAGCCATGGATTTGGGACCAGTTGGCAGAGAATTGCTCACTCTGCATGCACCTCAACTATGTAGCCGGAACTTCATATACCCAAGACATGAAGTGCAGGTGCTGCGAATTTCGGAAGATGAAGCAATCGAACTTGATGTCGCCTCTTCCCATAGGACTACGTCGTCAATCCTGGAGGAAAACCTTGGCATCTGCGCCATTACAAATAAAGCCGATGACCCTCTTGTTACGCCGTCTTTGGACGACTTACTAAGATCTCGAAGTCAAACCCTAAGACGCAAGGTTGGCGATAAAGCAGAAAACATCTTGCCTGAAACTGCCGGTTCAAGTGGTGTTGGCAGTCTGTTAACACAATTTATACATCTACGGCATCCGAAAAGGCTGAAAACAACACGCGGCTCCTCTCAACCGCGAGCAACATCCGCAGTACTGCCACATATGAATGTTTCACATGCATTGTCTGATATCCAGGAAGATCTTTCGGACAAGCCACGGGAGGCTCTCGTGCCTGTCTTTGATCTGCCCATAGAGACATGCCGCTACATTGTCTCATTAAGCATGAGTCGCAAAACCCTCTACCATATAGAAAAGTCCTGGCAACATGTCGAACTCATTGACCGGGACTTCTCTCGTTACAATACGCTTGTTTGGTCTCCAGGCTCAGCGCAGAGAAAGGAAGTGATTTCATCCCTAGCTTTCGAGGCTGATATATCCCTATGCCCCGCAGCCGGTCTGATACTGACTACGATACTGAAAGTGAAGCAGAAACCTCTTCCTGGGTCAACTGGTTTGACGTCGTTCCGTGAGCGAGTGAGACTTGTCAGTGAGAAATACGAAACACTATTCGTACTTGTTTCTGAAGCAAATCCACTTGGCGAGTATATCGGGTCGCCAACAGCTTCGGATATAGCTGGATATGCCGATTTTGTGCGGTTTACTATGGGCCTGAAGGGAGGCGTTTCAACCTTTCTGGTCTCTGGCTCAGAGGAGACTGCCTCAAAATGGGCATTGTCCATCATGTCACGATACTCCTCGCCAGCGAAACAGTTCAGGGACTTTCTTAACTTTCGTGATGGTGTGTGGGAGTTGTTCCTCCGCCGAACTGGTCTCAATGTTAGCGCAGCTCAAGTTGTAGCAGGCCTACTTATGTCTGAATATGGAGAACTGGGATTGGCGAAGTTTTTTAGTATGGACGCCGAACAAAGGGTTTCAAGGTACGGCCAAATAATGGGAGGAAAGAGAATACTTGACAACACGTCAAGAGTCTTGGACCGAGAGTGGGTGTAAGTCGTTAGTTATGGCAGTGAAAAAGATTACCATATTTCTGGCATTTCGAGCAATATCACATCGCAGCACAACAAACTTTGCCCGCCGAGCTCAGTGATATGGCTTCTATTGCCTTAAGCCCATGACCATGCCTATGGCCTTGACCCAGCCGATCATCTACGTTTCTACATCTAAGCGTACTACCCAAAATCTAGAGAAAGAGGTCCTGCGCCTTTGTCGAACAACGAAAAAGCAAGCTCATTTAACAGACTTCCCACATAGGACGAGGTAGACTTCGCGAAGGTAAAAGGCCCTGCGACGTCTTCAACCCAACATAGACCACTCGGCGCGTGGGATTTGATAGATTGACGGAACGGGACTGAATGCCATAGTAGTCGGAGATGGCATGAGTAAGCCAACGCCTGGTAATTATTAGCAGAGAACGTCCCCTTCGCTATAAGACTTACTTGAAGGCGGCACTTTCATCGTTGCCAAACGAGTCAAACACCATGCCTGAATCGACCGTCTCTTGGGACACCTCTCGATGCGCATGCTTCCATGTCGCCTTCTTCTCCTTCAATTCCCTCATGGCGCCATTCCTGCCGACGAATACAATCTCCTCATCATCCGAGTCCATCTGTTCAGCTGCGCTATCAGCATCCTCATCCGTATCAGCAGCGGCATTTGGTGTCTCAGCCATGGCCTGCTGACTAGCCAAGAATTGTCGCACTGGCTCTTCCAGCGATCGGACCCATGTGCGCACAACGGGGCTGCGCTTGGTAGCCTCGCGCAAGTCGCGAGGAACCTCCCCGGCGCCGAGGCCAGTAGCGCTACCTGTCTTGAGCTGTTGCTTCTTTCGTTCAGCCTGTAGGCGAGCGGTCTTGTCCTCGGCACGCTGGCGCACCCCCCGGTCCCAGAATTGGGCGAGTTGATAGGGAACTCGGTGGATGGGATGCGTAGGATGAACTTCGTAATCGGAAGGCAGGGGAGGTTGAACATTCGGGACGTGCATCAAGCGGTCTAACACAATCATGCCAATGATCAGTACGGCAGTACGTGAATGGGAGCAGATTCGCATGCGAAATGCTTTCTCATGCATCAATCATAGTGTCATACCATTCTCCCAGCGTCGCCTCTGGCGACTTCCTTCCTTGCCCTTCAGAACCAGTTCACGCTTTCGCTGGCTATCCCTCCTGGAGGGTGGACGTCTCAAAGTCGACACTGGCCTCTCTTGATCGTCAAAGTTGACATTGCGCTCCGGAGATTTGGGTTGAATCGTAACAGCTTCATCGATAGGGATGGTTAGTGGGGCACCGATTCCACGAGCCCCAGGAGAAACACTAAGAGATTGCAGAGCCGAGATAGTCCAAGCATCAATGTCAATGGCCGAGTTCTTGACTGGCGTCGGTGGCGACTGAACCTGAACAGCCGCTAATGGAGGATTTGTCGCTGTTGGAGGAGGGGTACTCGAGACCGGCTGCTGCTCAGGTGGCGGGACAGAGCTGTAGATAGCCATGATGATAAGACTCGTAGGACGATAAGGGTTTGCAAGTGACGGTATGAGGGCTGCTCAACCAACAATTCGGTGCTCTCAGCCGACGTCTAGAAGGACAAGGACAAGGACAATCCAGTGAAAATTGAGCAAAGAGATGTTTGAGAGTTATAGGGTTGAGGATGGCGAAAGAAGGAGAGATGGCTCCGATGGGACGGGAATGGAGGAGATGGAATTGGTGATTTAATTGATCGTCGGCACGGGATTGGATGCCCATGCCCTTGGCCCTCTAGTCCCAGGGCCCTCCCCCCTCCTGTCTCATGGGGGAATCGAGGCGGTTCATCAAGCGAAAGAGAGCCATGATTCATCCAACATCATCATGCCAAACCGACCAATCAGAGACTGACCGCATCCCACAGGGGCAAGCCAGTAGAAGCAAGGACTCCCGCATTTGCAGGCGATGCGAGTCACCCGTCACCCGCGGGGCGGGGGTTTCCTCTAGCTTTTGGTTAGCTTATCGCTGGAGCCTAGGGTCAAGATAGGGCATTGGATTGAAGTTGAAGATGAAGATGAAACTGGTGATACCGAGAAATTATGGTGAGCTTTGACTCAGCAACCGACAGCACCTAACCTGAAGTGTATGAGTGTATCTCGCTTACATCTGGTCATATAACCATGCGGTCTAACCCATACCATCCATCATGTCGCGCAGAAAGGAATGCATCATCCACCTAGAGAGTGTCAAAAGACTTGTCTGTCCAGGCCAAGGAGCAGAAACAGGTTAGGTAACCCTACCATCTTTTCTCGAAACTTACCTACGTATTTTTACCACTTAGTCTAAAGCGATCAATTCTTATGATACCAGGAGGACCACGAAGCTGACTTCGAGTCATCAAGGCCCCCACACATACCTCACGGCGTAATGACCCCGTTATGAGTCAACCTCGGCCATCTCGGGTGAAGATTGTATTAGAAAATATTGATATGTAGTTCTAAAAAGTATGCGATTTCATGTAACAGACTAAATATCAATCAAAGACTCCGACCAACCATGGTAAATCACATGCTCATGCTCGCTGGTAATTCTGCCCGTCTTGCTGTGTAAGCCACTCTAATGTGTTTCATGAGTGTTCATTGGTGTCGTATGTTCTGTGAGGGTTGCCAATACCGCCAGGCTTCAACAACGGCTGACTTTCCCGCTGAATGGCCCTCTCTTCACGGTCTTGAATATCCTCGAGATCTTCCTCAGTCTCCGCGTATCGTTCGGGGTGACCTGTAAAAGGGCCTGGCAGGCCGCGCTCCCAGCCCTCCGAGTAGGTCCTGCTGCCTGGCGGGGGTCTTCTGGGAGCGCTCGAGTGTTGCACAGGTGACTGCGGTGCGCTGTCGATATGCCCGCTGCCATGCCCACCACGCTGTTGCGCCGTGTACTCGTAATAAACACCCATGAAGAGGACTGATCCCTGCATAGACGCAGTGATCAAGTAGATGAACCAGGTACTCCAGCCCTCCCAGCCTAGTCGAGCAAACAGGCTTCCCGCGAACAAGAAACCACCAGGGGTCTGAATACACATCATGGGGATACTCAGACTTCCGACATGCTTGAGGTGGTAGGTCATCCAGATCTGAGGCACGTATTGAATACAAGCTAGGACGGTAGCCATGACACCTAGGAAATTAGCCCAAAAGACAAGGTGATCAGGAAGAGCAATGAAGAAGACGCCCGTCAAAATAACCACAATAAGGCCGTGAAGAACGCATAGGAGTCCGACAACGACAGCGGTCTGCCATCTGGGTGCGTTTCCACGAAGATCTTCGGGAGGAACATTCGCCTCCCTGTATCGGAAGAAGATGAGGAAAAGAACAAGACTATGCACCGTTGTCAGTTGGTGTAAAGAAATGACTCGAGAATGGGAGCTTACATGAGGCTGAAGCAGAGCCATTGCGCACCGAGCTGAGCAACACCAAGGAGGCCAGCTGCGCATTCAAATCTACCAAGCTCTTTGCAACATCCTATAGCAGCACGGGACGGCGGAACAGTAAGAATGTTTGCAAAGCCGGCAGTAGCGGAAGTGACTCCTAACAGTACAAAGTACGGGGAAATGCCTTCGGAGGTGCCTCGGGAGATGATACGGTAGTGCTGCGGGAGGTAGGACACGAGAATACCGAGTAAGAGGACGCTATGATAGCACGGTTAGTAAAGGGAAACCCAGGCCAAGTCTGGAGAGGACCGCGCAGCCATACATGGACACAACAAGCTCAAGATACGAGGGCTCCTTAAGCCGATCGCATTGGCCGTCATTTGGGGTAAAAATATCCATAGTGGACGTGAGATGAAGTAGGCAGGATATCAATTCAAAGCAGCACAGCTTTGGGGGTGATGAGTAATGAGTAGACTCAGCTCACGGGTGTCGCGAAAGAAAGGCTTACGAGAAGCCCAGATCACAGGAAATGACCGCCGAGAAATCACGAGATCAAGTGAACAAACGCCAGGGTTCTCAGAGAGTTTTGCCTAGGGATAGAGATTGGGCTTGAGCACGGGGCTAGTGTTTGTGGTTGTGCTAGGTGCCAGGTCCCAGGCTCTGGGCTTTGGATATTCGTGTGGACTGGAGTGGAATATAGAAGGTCGCGCCCTGTGTTGCTGGGGAGTGACGTATGTTGTTTTAGTCGGTGTCTTTCTGGGCGAGGCTGTTTCGTGGAGAGGGGCAGCGTAGTAAAGGCGCTATGTAGCTCCGTTGTACACGCAGCACAATGGATTCTGGAAACCAACGGATACGAGATTATAGAATTGCCCTTCTTGGCGAGCTGGGTTCAGATCATGATTGGCGAAACAGGTACTTGTTGAAAAAACAGGAACAGAAGGGTTGAAGATATGGATGTGGGCTACCTTGGTGGACGCATATGTGAGCGTGGAAGTGGAAGTGAATGTAGTTGGGAGAAGAACACAAAAGCGGAAAAGAAAAAGAAAGAAGGAGAGAACAAGGTCGGAGAATTAATCAATATACATATTTAAGCGACGAATGTCAAGTTACAGTAGGTAGGTACCGACTTGAACATAACCTTTCTTAGGTACCTTTAGGTACTGCGTAAAAAGCGGGCAGCTCCAAACGGTGATCTTCAAGCACCTGTCCTGAGTATTCTGTTTTCCATCTACCGATAGGTTACCCAAGTTCCAAGATGCTTGTCTACCTGATCACTACTTCAGTAGGCAGACACAACGACAAACGAATGGCAGAGCAATTGGACATTGCATCTCCATGGAGCACCTAGAGACTTGAAAGTCTGACAATACAACCTCCAGTTGCCAAGACGGAAAACGGCGATCGTGAGCTGCCCTTTTGGTACCCTCACCTGCCGGACCCTCTAGACCCTGCAGCCCGATAATCGGATTGGGAGGCCGCTGAGGAGATTCTTTGTCTACCAGGGCTTGGCGCCAACGCATATGACGTTGCCAGGAAGAGGGGAGATGAGACAAGCGGTTCTCAGGGGGTTTGACGATGGCCTCAATTATATGATCTACGGGAAGGAGATCCTGCTGAATATGTTTCTGCATGGCAAATCGGACGTAAAATGCAGCACAGGACCCTTGAATGTCAGTTACGTGACAACCTAATAAGCGTGTAAGTGACAGGCTGAACCAAGGTATCCACTCCATTTCCTCATTTTCTCGCCCATCACCATCTTACAACCTTCGACTCAACTTACACTATGGATGATCCTGATCCGGCAATTGAACCAGCTGTTTCACATCCACGGTCACAACCGAGCGATCTGCATAATCAGGTCCAAGATCGGCCGCAACTGCAGGAAGCGCCGTCGCTGAGCCTTATCGCCGAAAACGCATTTGTTCGGTCTGAAAATGATATAGACAACAAACAACCTACTACCAAGGAAGACTATTACACTTCCACCCAATGGACAGCAGATGGAACGTCACTTCTCGTATCATCTGCCCTCAATTCAATATCCACCTTTGTCCTCCCTGAAGATCTGCTCGACCCATCAGCCTCTCGCCCGCGATGTCTCGAGCCTCAATCTTCCATATCCCTCCCTGAGCCCTCTCAGACAGTCGTCGCAGCGCCCTTCTACTCTCTTGCCGAACCAAGCACCCAGACCGTCCTTGTCGGATGCCGCGATCACCCTGTTCAACTCTACCACCTCTTCCCTCCCGACGACGATGGCCTCGCCTCGCGCTCTGCCCCACTCGCTTCGTATAAATTGATACGTCGTGAAACGGAGGAGTACATCACGCCGTCGTCTATTCTTTGGGAAGCTTCAGGGTCGCATTTCCTAGTTGGCTCAACAAATCGTCTCGATTATTTTGACATGACACGACCAGGCTCTGATGGGCCACTGCTCACTATCCCCACTATCCCTTCAAAACGGCATATTTCAAAAGGCAGTGGGGTTGGCATGAAGGGCACTGTCGCTGCCCTGGCATCATCGCCTGTGGATGGTAATGGTAGTTCCGTCATTGCAGCGGGGACATGGACACGATGGATGGGACTGTACGATGTGCATCGCTCTGATAAGGTCGTTGCCAATTGGCCCCTTCCACGTTCGGAAGACATTCTCGGAGAAATTGGAGGACAAGGCATCATTCAAGTCCGATGGAGCCCCTGCGGTCGCTATCTCATCCTCAATGAGCGCCATGCCTCCGGTCTTATCGTGTATGATATCCGTGGCACAGGTCAACTTCTTTGCACTCTTCGAGGCCGAAGTGCACCTACTCAGCAAAAGATGACTGTGGATATATTCACAGGCAATGCCTTTGCTGAGTTTTCAACTTTTGAAGTTTGGGCGGGGACCCATGATGGTAGTGTTGCGGTGTGGGAAGGCGTTGGCACCCAAGCTGGCGTTGTAGATCCCTCATGGGACTGGGTGTCCCATGATGCACCGGTAGGAAGCACTGCTTTACATTCGAGTGGCTCTGTCTTGGCGACTTGTTCGGGAGGATGGGGCTTTGACGACTCGTCGGGCATTCAGACCGTATTTGAAGAGTCTAGCGTGAAGATCTGGTCGATAGGAGGTTGAGTTCATTTGATCAAAGTAGGCTGAATGACGTATTGTCGAAAGGAGTGCAACCATGTATAAGAACACGCCATCTAAGCTGTTTCGCAGCTTAGTCCCTAGTTTCAAATTGTGTTAGTATTATCCAAGTTGATGTAGCTTTCAGCTAGTAACAACAAATCCCAACCTAGCAGCAGCCGGTCCGAAAGAAACAAGCAAGATCCGTTGCAAAATCGCTGTATTATCTTTTGTATCATAACTATCTACTGACAAACCCTATACCTCATGACCGTGTGGTGGTATTTCATGATAAACCCAAGCGCAAGTCCATCTATTCAACTGACACTTGAACCGCCCATTACGTAGTCCTCCTTTATGACAATGCAGCCCCGGATATAAACTCCATATGCTAATCCATAAACGCCAAAAAAAGCACCTCAACCCGACCTCGGTACTGCAGGACAGTATATGTGCTATTCACCTTTTTTCGTCGAATCGTGTATGATTAAAACCATCCGGGTCCGCGATTCTGCTGCCACAATGGCCCCCCGCCGCCACCACGGGGACCGGGATACACTTGGCTCTGTTGGCCTGGAGTGCTGATGGCTGTTCCTGGCCGGGGCGCCTCTTCGCTGATACGTCCTAGCCCAGAGTTGTAATCGTGCTGGAAGTCGCCATCTCGCGTCAAAGGCACTTCATCATGCTCCATGAGCCTATCTCCGCCAACTGCTGACGCTGAGTGGCCGTAGCCGTAGTTCGCCGAAGGATCCCAGGGTTCGGAATAAGGTCCGTCGTGTTCGACCATCGGATCCATAGTCCGCTGGTTTGTGACTGGGACTGGTGGGGGCGGGGGCAGTTTATCAGATTCGCGCATAAGGGGAACCGGAGCAAAAGCATGATTATCCACGGGCGGCCTAAAAAGAAAACACTGTTAGTTAAACTGCTAGAAATTGAGACGAGGTCACTCATAGGGACGCTTACCCGATGTGCTGCACCTGGGGTTTCACGCCTGGCCCCTGGCGCGTATTTCCCTTCTTGCGTTTCCAGAGCCAAACTCCAAGGATGATGAGAGCTGCGAGGGCTGCGACGCCGCCGATGGTTCCACCGATAATGGCGCCTGTGTTTTGTTTGTTGTCATCGTCGTCAGTGTCTGGGGCTGAAGCTGCGGATGAGGCAGAGTCGTCGGAATCGGTGGATGAAGGATCTGCAGTACCAGAAGTTGCGCTGGCAGTTTCCGTCTCGGATTCAGTCTCTGATGCTGATGATGTTTCTGACTCTGCTGTCGACTGCGTCGTCGACTCCATAGATGATTCTGTCGTTGATTCTGTCGAAGAAGTTTTTGTGGTTTTTGTAGTCGAGCTCTTTGTTGTTGATGTCCTCGTAACTGTAGAAGAATTTGATGTCGTCTTCCTCCTCGTTCCCAGTGTCGTTGGCTCAGCAAGCGAAGTGGCTGAAGCTGTAAGTGGCACATTTATACTGGTAAGTTGAATAGCACTTTTGCCTGAGGCCGTGGCTACCACATCTGTAGCCAAACCGGACGTTGAACCGCATCCGTATTGGAAGAAGCCTCCATCGAAGCTGTTTTTGTAGCAAGAGTTGCTTCCTCGACATGTGAAGACATATGGGTTCACCTCTGTTTGTGGCCCACTGCCGGCATCCACACAATTTGTGAACACACCCTGCGTACAAGATCCTCCATTAGGACAGCATCCTACAGCGCCATGGTCGACGTCCACTACACAATGCGAGCCCGCGGAACAAGTCGCTGGTAGTCCAGGATCTCCTCCTATGTAGCCACAGACGGTGTTGAATTGTCGTCGCAGCAGAAATGAGTCGTCGGGTGCAGCAGTCGCGGCGAATGGGTACGGCAGTACATTGAGTTCATGATAGTCGACTGTCTTTGTCGGTAGCGGCAGTACATGGCCCGAAGCGAGATTGAGAAAGCCAGAAAGGACGAAAAGTGGCGGTATGCGCGCCATGAGATGGACCGGGGGCATGATTTGCGATCTCGTGAGTCCAATCTCAAATAAACATGGTCTAGTCGATCGATTATCTGAAGCGAGCGGTGGGTTGAGATGGTGGGCGGGTTTTCTTTTTTGGTGCAGTTGTCGATCTCAAACTGGAGCAAGTTCTGGAGTAACCACAGAAGAAAGAGACGAGAGAAGAGTCTTTGACAGAAGTGAATGCAAGTGCGCACGGGGCAAAACTGACAGTCACGCGATGGGTACCTTAATCAACGGTGGGATGGAACAAAGGGGTGAGAAGTCGGGTTAGAAAAGAGGTCAAAGGAGGAAGGAAACCAAAGCCCTTGAACGAAGGGGGCTTGCGCCTGCGTCTGCGTCTGCGACACCAGCAAGTATCGGTAACGAGTTTCCAAGGAGTCGGTGTCTGTGCCTCTGGGCTTGGACCAAAAGAGTCGTCCGAGTTTCCGTCCAAGTGGGTTGGTGTGTATTAGTTGAGTCTTCAAATTGGTTGCTAGAGAGAGAGAGAGAGCAAGAAACTATTTTGTTGTTTCTGATAGTCTTGTAATCGGGTGCCGAGGAATAATACCCTGCCAGCCTGCCACTCTATTTCCTCACTGCCTGAGCCACCAAGGAAGGCACAATCTTGGTCAGTCAGATATAACGCCAGGATCTGAAGCTTATAGCCCGTTGACGAGCGAACCAGGATTGAGAACGACAACGTTTAAAGTGCTGGCAGCCGGGGTCGCATTCGGAGGCTGCAACGGCGTCACCCGGGGCGACTCGGAGCCAATCAGGGATCAAGGATCTGGCCGTTTTGTCAGTGGACTTGGTGGACTCTAGTGGATTAGAGAGGCTGGGGGTGTTCCCAGGAGGCTGGGGGTGACCAAGGAAGTAAGGTAAGGTAGTGTTGGAATAACACAAGATGACGGGTTCGTGTTGGAATTACGTTGAAGGAAGAAAGGTAAATACAGAGCAAAGAAGCCTTCTTTCTTGAAGTAAGTGGGTGGGCAAATATGAATGACACGGCAACCGCAAGCAATTCTTGAATACAGTCTGGAATGTTTGAAAGCGCTCTAGTAGCCAATCTCAGCCCGGGTGCCCTGAAGCCTCCTACGACATTTGCTCACAGCTGCCACGTTGGCATGTGTCTAGGGCTCTAGAATGTCTCACATTGGATCTGACTCCCTCTTTATTGGGACGATCTTCATGCATTATCGATCGCTAGTCGTTTCCTGCTCTCATTCTTCTTATCCCGTTATTACCAATACCGGTACTCTTTGTTTCCGTTTTCACCCACCAACTCGTCATTCATCAACTTGTGTCCATCATTCATGAATAGAGACTTGCTGAAACGTTTCAGGGTCTAATATCTTTGTGACGAAGCCTAGACTCATCTGTTACGGTTTATCAGGCTCAATGCGTCGGCTGACACTAACATCGTCTGGTAGTTGTGGCAGTGTTTCACCTTTTTTCTTCTCTTCTACCCTGCTTCTAATTTGGGATAGTCCCGACGTAGCGATTGGCAAATCTTTACTTAGGTAGTCATATACGAACCTGTACCACTTTAATACCTCGTATCGCTATGCGCTGCTTGTCTGATAATGGCGAAGTCGCTGAGTAAGATGTAATTATTCCTTCGCTCTATCGATTGCCAACATATGTTCTACCACAGACAAAATACCAAACTTTGCGCGGTACCATTGCCTTATCAATATCCAAATCCAGTCCATGTCATAAGCCAAACCGATCCCCTTCTAGACCAGAACCCAATGTACTTCAGATGCGCCCCAGTGAAGCTGACAAGACTAGTCGATACGCCAGCGCACTCGCTCACATGTTCTTAGACCATCTCGCGGCTACTAGTTGATCGTTCGTCGATAGAAATGTACTTGAGCTCTTGTGTGCCAGCCTTGCGAGCCTTCTTCGCCTCCTCAACCTGCTTCTTCTCCTGCTTCTTCTCTTGCTTCTTTTGTTGCCTGAGAGCCTTCTTCTCCTTGCGAGAGAGCTTGGGGAACTCGCTCTCAGGTCCGTGAAGGACGAAACCGGGATGCATGGCGTTGAGCAACACGAGAGCGATCAGAATTGGCGTAGCATCAAGACAAAGCGGGTACTTTTCGTGAATTAGCAGCTCGTTATGATTGTTGACACCAGGGCCAAACTCGACAAGACGGTATATAATGCGGACCTTGAACTTGTTAGCATCAAATTCGAGGCTTGATGGGAAAAGATCACATACCACAATCAGGACAAGAACAACAAGCATGGTCCAGATAAGCCACTTCATGCGTCCCATACTTCGTCCCTCAATTTGTCGCAGCTTATAGTAGAAAAAGGCAGTGAGGCCGGTAAAAATGAGGACTACTACAAGCTGGAGGGCAACACCAGCTGTGTAGACCTTCATTCCGATGTTGATCATGTTCTGGTCACCGTCTGTGCTGGAGAGCATAGTTCCGCCTGCGGCTTGGATGAGGAAGAGAATGATGTCAAGCCACACGAAAAGTAGTGTTGTACGAATAGCTTTGATACCGAGAAGCTTTTGACCAGGCATGCGGAAGTACACCATGCGTGCTACTGCCATATATACAAACGCATTAATCCCTGGTCTGGTTAGCAATGGCTAGAGAGTGGCCGTGTTTTGGATACACTCACAAAGGGGAGCAAGGAGGAACAGAAGTTGACCCCAAGTCAAGTACATCAAGTTTTGCTGATGTCGACTTCCGAGTGTCTTGAAAGCGAAGGCGATGGTTTCCCAAGCTGCTCCCATAATGATCACCCAACAGAATTTCTGTGCAAGATTAGAAACTGCTCGTGCTATGATTGTTTCGACACACTTCCCTTCTTGAATAGAATTGCCTGGGTTAGATGAACGAGAGTGGTCAGACCAAACAGCACGCAGAATGCAAGGTTGACCCCAAAATTGGGATCGAAGAAATAGTTGGAATTGCAGGCATCGACAGGAACTCGACCATATTTGTCTGGTGTTGCTGCTGTACAGGTAGCAGTTGCTGAAGATACCGCTGTGGTGGTAGGGATGTATGTTGTGGTAGACATGGTGTAAATCGTGTAAGTCATAGAGTATGTTTCTTAGAATAGAAACTGGATTGGTAGTGAAGGAGGCTCCTGAGACGATGGTGTTTGATGAATGTCATTTGGAACATTCTTATCACTTCCTTTTGTATTTGAGGGCAGATACGTCTTTGGCACAGATTCTGCATTTGGCGAACATCATAAAACTGTTTGAGGCTTAGATGCAGCTCTCGAATTGGAACTCTCATGTTCAACTTTAGACTACATGGGTGTATAAGGTGACCTAGGACGCGCTGGCTCGCCAAAGCTAACGCATGCTCAGCCAACGAGATACGGCCATTTTCTGTTCAGCAAGGCTCGAAGTTATCAAACAGATCTGGCTACTCCGATATTTTGATCTAGGGAGTCAGACTGAGGAATCGATAATTGACGAACAGACCAATCAGAACCATTAAAGTAAACAGTGAGCTCCACTCTGACATCGATCTGCTGCGTTGCAAGAGTGGCTTTGAACAGCCTCATCGTCCTCTACCGCTCAGCTTAGTCTTGAAGAGTTCTTTCATTGGCTGGTTCGCCTATTCTCGAAACTAATGTGGGGATGGCATTGAAGATGGCTGTAGGATGGTCCGTTGCTGACAGTTGAGTTTGTCCCCAGATGTGACTTTATTTCATCGTCACGTTGTCTCTATTGGTCGACCCGTCTATTTCGTGTTCTGGAAGCATAGCAGCTCACGCGTTTTCTGGTATTTGGTTGACGTGGTCTTCAGCTCAGCCTCGTGTGTCGAAAACGGCCCATTCATATTTTGTGTGTGTTAGATGATGCACTGACAGGTCAATGTAGATGATTTCCTTGATATTTTCTTATAGACATGAGTATGTAAACTTACGAAGAGTAATCTTGAAGATCTCGATCTAAACACTCATGGTTTTCCCCGCAGTCGTGACTTGGAAAAATGACATTTCTCCTGTTCAACACCATAGACACCTTTTACAAAGCTGTCAAGAGTAAATACGGTCGATACTAAAGTTTCCCTTCATATCGCGATAATCTTGAATACGAGTTCTAGATCGTCCGATATCCACAGTGGGATATATTAGCAAGCATCTTTTAGTGGTGCCAAGCTTGATGCAGGGAACCCTTTGGTCCCCACCATGACAGGAACCCTTGATACAGAGTCTTGTTGACTGTCACCAGCCGCTCTGCCGTTTGAACCAAATGATATAAAAACTTAGGTAGGTTTAGTATAAAGTATAATGATTGTTTGCCTAATTCTTTTCTGCCACTTAACCCGATGATCATGTCTTTACACACTCTGGCCAGCCTCCTTAATGGGAAATATTTTGCAGCTATCGCCAATCATGCCTAGTTGGAGGAGAGGATCATCGGTGCGCGCTAAGTTCGGCAGAGCTTGAGCTGACACAAAAGAATGGGCATTGCTCATGCTGTTGAGTAGGAGAGAGGTCGATATGATTTAGTTCACCTTTACCTTCTCCTGAAACCCCCAAGATGCTACCTTTTTCCACCTCCCACTCGCTATCGTGATACCATCATTTCCTTGGTAGTCGGAAGCCGATCAATAAGCGTCAGGCAGCTTGACTCGACTTGACGGTGCACAGGCCCATAATTGGTTGACCGCTCCAGGGATTCTTTTCCTCCCCTCTTTCCATCCCAGCTCAAGTCTTCATCGCTCCTCCCTCGTATCGTGATAAAGTCACAACAAAGGAAGGAGGCGGGAGAACTTCGCCAGTCACCTTCAACACCATCTCTTGCCCAAGGGACGGCTTCTGACCATCACCTAGCCATACGACATACAGCATACGACCTCTACGGAGGCTATACCCCTTTGATTGCATTGATATCTCTTATTGTTAATTCTTCACGATGCCGCCTATCAAGGTCAAATCCAAGAAGCTCCCTGCTCCCCGCGAGGGCAGTCCCATTTCTGTCAGCCACCACGATTATGAGCGCGAACTTCCTGACATCGCTGTTGACGATTGCTTCCGTGACGTCGTCAAGAAGCTTTCATTGTAAGCATTTGATCAATTGAGCCGAACTGCTCTTACTGACGTATCCAGATACTTTACCGAAGCCATAGAGCTGCCAAGCACCTTTGAACAGCTGAGGACCACTGCTGCGGGGACATCTCTGCGCATCTTGGTGGATCATCTCGCTACAACGTGCACCAACCCAGGAATCGTCAATGCTCTATTGTACGTACCATTTCAACAACATTATTTCAATCTCTGTACTAGATCCCACATTGCCTCTTACTTGCGCAGTGCTTCTGGCTGCATGTGAGATCCCGCAAGGGGAACCAATCATGGGCCTGATCATTCAAACTAGATATGCTGTGCGACTTTGATTCGGGGACGCAACCCCCCATGCTGATGTTTGCTGACCTGCCAATCTTGATAGAGCTTTGAAGTGGCATTATACGTCTTCATCAGACCACCGCACGTTGGGAGAGTCTCGAGCGGATGCTTGTGAAATCGTGGCATGGCGCTTCCTAACCCGACTCTCTGAGCGTGAAGCAGTTAGCTTCTGCCTTTACGAAATACCGGATTCGGATTCGGATGATGATGGTGAGACTGAAGCAGCAAGTAATGGCCATACCGGCGACGTGGAGACTGGCGAAACAGCGCCTCTGCTCTCCCATGTTCGCAACATTGACAACCGCCGCCGTGGGCCAGGCCCTGCTGGAAGCAGCATGAAGCGTAACCAGTTGCTTAGTTCTCTCTCTCGCTTGACTATGACATCCGATGATGAGGACGATGAGGAGGAAGGCGACCCAACTTCATCATTCAAAAATCTCAATGCTTTGGAGATAGCAGCTATTGCAGATGCTAAACGCTTCCTCAGCCAGCACATTGTTCAAAAGATTATCACCGCTATTTGGAGTGGCGATATTGTCTTTTGGGATAGCTTATCGGTACACTCGGTCAAGAAAGTCCGATTCTATAATCCTCGAACCGCGGACCCTTTTTCTCGCCTACGCGTACCCAAATATCTCAAGATCTGGGAAGTGTTTTTCTTCTGCATCTTTCTTGCCCTGTACTATGCCGTTCTTGTTGTGCGAGACGAGACACGCATCACAATACCTGAAGTGGTCCTATTCTTATGGATAGCAGCGTTCTTCTACGACGAACTCAGCGAGTGGTTAGACGCTGGCTCCATCTTCTATGCCACAGATATCTGGAATTTATTCGACATGATAATGATCACTATCGGATTTGCTTTTGGCATCTTACGTATGAAACATGCCCTATTGGTGGAAAGTCACTGTACTAACATATAATAGGTGTTATTGGTATTGTCCAGGACAAACCCGAGTTCAGTGAACTTGCGTTCGATATTCTGGCACTTGAAGCACTCTTTATGATTCCTCGCATCTTCTCCATCCTCAGTCTGAGCCCTGCCTGGGGTACATTAATCCCATGTCTGAAGGAGATGGGTAAGGATTTCTTCAAATACATGGTCCTCGTTGTTGTCGTGTATTGCGGCTTTCTGACGACCTTTTCACTTGTGGGTCGCGACGTCTTTGCATTCAAGTCAATGGCATGGATCTTGACAAAGATCTTTTATGGTTCAGCGCCCATTGGGTTTGAGGTGATGAACCAGATTGACCCGTTCTTCGGACCTCCTTTGATGATCATCTTCATTACCCTCTCCAGCTTCTTGTTGATGGGCTCTTTGACAGGTATGCTGTCCAACAGCTTCTCGCGGGTTATCACCCACGCTAAGGAGGAGTACCTGTACGTGTACAGCGTCTATGTCTTGGAGGCGTCGACTAGCAACCGACTCACCCATTTCTTTCCTCCTTTTAACCTGTTGGCCTTGGTGATCATTCGACCTTGGCGCCTATTCTTTACAGCCGATGAGAAGTTCCGTGCCGGGCGTATCATGCTCCTGAAGGCAACTCATTGGCCGATTGTGAGTATCATCAAACTTTATGAGCAATACTGCAAGCCTAAATCCCTCGGAGACGAATTCGCTGGGTTCAAGGGTCCTTCGAAACATTCTCTGCGCAACGGTAGGCAAGCCATTACCCAAAAGCGATCTACATCTAGCGTCGGTCGACAGCGGTTGGCACCTTCCAGAGGACGAGTGAATGGTCAAAACACTGAACTGCGTGAGGACGATATGGATGCCCCAACAGCCGTGGAGGTCCAGCTCAACGAGTTGAATCGTAAGATCGATCAACTCACTGCAGCCCTTCTCGCGATGCAAGAAAAGCAGATAGGAGAAAACGGCAGTGGAAGTTCTAGTACGAGTGCCACCCCCGCCTGATGATGGTCGTCTTACGAACAGACCGGTCCGGTTGAAGCTCTAGAACAAGGGAATATCTGAGCCCCGTCCCCTTACTGCCCGGGTCTCGTCGGTCGAGGTCAAGAGTGGGTACTTAGATAGAGGGGCAGGCTAGGAAGTGTTCCAGAAGTTTTGGTGTGATGTGGAGAGACGGAGAGTAACGGCTCTATATGAGTTGTATCAGTGGTCACAGACTAGGGAAGTAATAGTGATCTCGGTTTTGGGTGTTGCGCTCAAAGGTGCTTGTGTTGGGCGCGACTGGTTGGTAGCTGAATAAGGATGGAGCATTGCATATTGTTTATAATGAGGGTTCAAATTACATTGTTTTACGAAACTTGTTTTGCTCTCCCCCACCTGTCTCAAAGCGAAGTTCATGAAATAGACTGAGCATGCTCAACACGTTCTTCTGGGACATGTAGCTCAATACTTGTGAACTTTCACATCTTGTGTGGGTTATGGGATGCGAGAGTGTATTGATATTGGCATGAAATTTTCCTCTACTTAAAGCCGCCACATGCCGTCTGGAGTCTCAGTCAAAGTGAAGCACTTTTTTGAAGGGGAGAACCGTGTCTGCATATAGAATAGGTCAATTTACTAGGGTGAGTGTAAGCCGCAAAATCATTATGGAGTTGAGATAAAAGACTGATAGACAACGAGATTGAGTTGGGAATGGATGTGCCCACTGAGCGGCAAACGTCGGCGTGGGGAAGATGGCGTGTAAGTCATATGGAGGATGTGCTGCGGGGATGTTCAGGGACTTTCCTAGTTTCGATATAGCGGTCAAATTAGTAGGGTTAGAATGTTGATATTTAAACTGGATTCAGTCTCTATACGTGTGATTGAAAGTTTTGATAGTTCTTGTTCAAGCGTTGAAGAAAAGAGCTTCTTGGGGTATGGACATGTGTGGGCTATAATAGTTGAACTAGGTACTCATCCACACAAGATGGTTATGTATTTCAACATACATCTGACCCATTAAACGTACGGGGCGTATTCATCAAGTTCTCAAGTTCCAATTCATCATGTCCATACAAATCATACCCGCGATAAGCCGTCGATGTTGATACTCGGCTACGGCTCCGAAAGACCCGCCGATCTCGGCGCCCCGGACCCGGGTCACAGAAGCTTCAGCTAAAGGTGCAGATACCACACCTAGAGTTACCCACTACGAAGGGTTTGTTTCGGGTGTTTACAACCACCCGATCACTTTATATCGTTAGCCCTTTTTTCTTTCTCACCCCCAAGCTTTAGTGTCCGTCTCTTTTTATTCCCCCAGCCGGTTTTGTTTTCTTGGTCATACAAAGCAGTCATACTCATTCTCTTTTCAAGCTTGACATTGCATATATTTGCTTTATAAAGAGTTGTTCCAAGAAAGAGCAAGGGAAAGAAGCTGGTCATATACACAACCGCAACATCATGAAGGACTCAGATGCTACGCCCGCGCTGGCTTTGGCCGGGACAACTACGCCCGAGCAAGTCACCACCAAAAACACATGGAACACAAAGAACCTGACATCACGACTCGGCGCCGACTTCATATCCGCTGCAAGCGCTGCCTCAATGGTCGCGCCGCTCATCGCCATTATTGACCGGTACGATTATCCCCTTTTTCCCACCATCTGTTGCACTTATCTGGGACACATGCTATGGCCGACCAGCGCCAAGACGACGGAACATAAAAAAAAGGCTGACATCATAACTTCTCAGGTCTATCATGGAGAACGCTTCAGGTGCAAACACCCTCGCAAACTCTATAAAATCCTCCCTCAAAACGCTCTTCACCCGCCCTCACACACTCCTCTTCTCGAAGCCCACGGCGCTCATCTTCTGCCTCTACGGCGGAACATATCTCACCGCCAACGCTGTCGACACATCCTTCTCGACCGTCAATAACAAGCCCGCCTCGAGCGTTACGGCCGGAACCACCAAATTCGCTGCCTCGAGTGCGGCCAACATCGGCGTGTGTATCTACAAGGACCAGGTCTTTGTGCGCATGTTTGGGCCCCCAGGCGTAGTCCCCAGACCCGTTCCTCTCGCCTCGTACGGTCTCTTTGCGTTGCGTGATTGCTTGACTATCTTTGCCTCGTTTAATGTGCCGCCTCTGCTGGGACCCTACCTGGACCAGCGATTCTCCGAAGAGATGAAGAAGCGAGTGTCTGGACTTTACGCTGCGCAATTCATGGCGCCTGCTATGGTACAATTCATTTCTACGCCCATGCATCTGTTCGGTCTAGATCTATACAACCGCCAAGCAACCGGCCCTGGAGGTGCAGTTGTGGCGTTGCGCGATCGATTAGATCTTGTTCGCCGCAATTGGTTCATCAGCTCCATTGCCAGGATATGTCGAATTGTCCCTGCCTTCGGTGTCGGCGGCGTTGTCAACATGAAAGTGCGCAAGAACCTCATGTGCAAGCTTGAGTAGAAGAGTTCGTTCCCAGCGACGCATGTTTCTCACCAAAAAAAAAACATTTCTTCTTATGTTGCAAGAATAAACTTATACACAGATTCTCTGGTTTCTGGCGTTTTTGGTTACGTGGTTATATAGCAATGGCTGCATTTGTTTAGATCTTCAATGATCCATGGCATTGGGTGTCCAGAGGGTGTCAAGAGACTTGACCGTCCAGGCTGAGGGGCAGGAAAAGATCAGGTAAAGTACTACTATAATTTCCTTAAACCTACCTAAATATTCTTATCACTTAGTCTAAAGCGGTCAACTCTTATGGTACCTCGAGGGGTGTTTACTGTTAGATACATGTTTTTCTATGGATGATGGACTGCACAAAGAGCATACGATGATGATGTGCAACTCACGATAGACTTTTAGAATACGATAGACTAGCTATGATGAGCAAGAATCAAGACTGATACGGCCGACTTACACAACAAAATATTTCATGAAAATCACAGGCAATTCATCTTGAGTGACATTGATGGCACAAAATGCAACATCATAAATACGTTCATTTCGCATACGCAAAGACTAACACAATTGTCGCTTTCATTCATCAAGCATATGTGCGCTCGACCTATTTTCCACCCCCACCCACTGTCAACGTGCCCCTATTTCGACTGCTTGCCAACTGCTTGCAACGCATGCAATACAAGCCGTTCGCAATCCTACATAGCACCCGCTATTCTAGTATATCGAGTTTTCTAAATATGGTTCACCAGAGTCATAGCCTTAGCCTTCGCCTGCCTCTCCAGCAACCATTGTGCACAGGCTGTGTGCAGCAGCGAGGCGATACACCAGCCAAATACTAGCCCCTGGCCTGAACAACTTCCTCAACCCCATGGCCCTTCGGCGAGGTGTAAAGGATGAGCAAAGGGAACAAGAGCACTGAGCTCAGTCCAATGATATCAAAAAGGCACCCCCAAAGACCAGATACCTGTCTTATAGCAGATATATGGTAGAAGGTTTTAAAACGAGAAAAATAAAAGGAGCAAAAGAGGGGGGTCATGAAATGCCCAACGAAACAACAACTAACGTCTTGTACACTGGCCGTGAAACTTATGCATCGTCCAGCTAATAAAATGGTATCAAAGAAGCATCAAGTTCCTCACCGACGTGTCGTCATAAACCCGCGAGGAGTAGAGAAGAAGTAAAAAGCAAGAAAAAGGAAAATGTTGAGCGTGTCCATTGAGGACTCATGAGAAATTTCAGATCCATCAAGGAAGAGAATAATGCACTTGAATCAAGTGCAGGGATATGTGCCATTGGGCAAGAATACTGTGCCGAGTAAGAATATACGCCATCAGTCCAGCTATCATGCTCTTGGTGGAGTTTTGACTCTCGTCTTGTATCCAGGCATGTATCAATGCAACCAAACTGAAACAACGTCGTCGTCATCTTGGTCCGGCCTTTCATAGAGCCTCCACATACAGCAACAACTTTTCGTTGCGTTGGAGGGCAAAATCCAAATCGTTGTCGCTCAACATGCTAGGCTTATCTCCTGTAGGCTCGTCCTTGTAGAAGAGCTGGATTTCACCATCAGCTGGTATCTTGAGTCGATCACAAATCTTATCGTAAAGCGCCTGGAACGAAATATCGGTTGATACTCGGATGGCAATAAGATCTCCGTTGAAGTACATCTTGATCTTCATCGCTGACGCTGGTTGGGCTGGGGGTGGTATGCCCGCGCTGAGTGAGGATTGTGAAGGCTGTGACATTGATGATGCTTGTCTTTGAACTTCAGGGGGTCCCATTTGACCATAGCCACCGCCGTTGAGGTTATTTTGTGACGTCTGTGGAGACTCGGCCGATGAGAGTTGAGATCCTTGCGATAGTCGGTACTCGTTTTCATCGTCGTTTGGATCGATCTCGTAATCTCCTTCACGAGGTGCAAAGAACTGCCTCACCAAATTGCACCTCGAAATGTATTGCGGCTGGTTGAGCATGTTCTTCACGTAAGCATCCAAGTTATGGAGGCGCCCTTCGGTGATCGCATCGGTTACATAGTTGACTGGTCCGGGCATATAGGGTAGAGTACGCTTCTGCGTTCCTGTATTACCGGCCTCGGCTGGAAATTCTGTAAGGAGGGCAATTTGAAAATCGTAAAAGTCCTCATAGTAGCGAGACAACTCCCATTGTCGTCCATCTTCCAGCATTGCTTCGATTACGAACCAATACTTGTCCTCTGCAAAACAGTATCGGGGTATCCGTGCTTGCAATGGTGCGTGGAGGGGTGCAGCGGGCTTCGGCACATGGGTTTGTTGTGGTTGTTGCTGCTGAGACGTCCGGGGTTGACTTGCGAATCCAGGCTGCTACAACAGAGTTAGTCTCTTACGCTGTACGGATCTTCTTTTCGTTTATCCTTACCGTTCCGTTCTGCGAAGGCTGCCGAGAATGCGACTGTTGGATGCTCATGCGTTCCATGCCTTGCTCAATACCCTGGCCGGGTTGCCCAGGTCCTCCCTCGAACTTGCCCAGGGTGATGCTGCTGTTCTTGTACTCGGCGGCCATCTTCTTCCATTCTTCCACCTTGGGGACACCGGCACGCTTTATGGCATCACCTGGATTCGTGATGGCTTTGTCGCTTGCCATGTCGCGAATCTCAACAAAGGAGACAGGAATCAGTCCGGGACCACCGAGTCGGCCGATCGGCTTAGCCACAAACCATTCGGGGTTGGATTGTGCAATAACTATGATGGCCTCACCAGCCTTGGCCTCGAGCTCGTCTGCCCTCTCCGCGGCAAAATCGTACATGACAATTCCGTAGACCATAGCGCCTGTTTTTCCAACCGATTTCGAATTGCGCTGGTGACCCTGGGGGATGGCGGTGGGTGACATGACAGCTGGCGCAGGCTGTATCGCTGGGGATTCGCTATATCCAGAATCGTGGTCGGGGTTCTTGGTTGGGGGAGGAAGTTGGCCACCGTCAGATTGCGCGCTATCTCTCTCGGTTCGACCCAGCGCTTGGAAGAAAGTAACAGGCACAAGGCCCCGGGCGTCGGGTAAAGCTGGGTTACATGCTTCGTACCAATCTTGGTCGTCTTCGCGACCGATGACATGGAAGAAATCGCCTCTCGAAAAGCTCAATTCCTGGCTTGATCGTGCCTCATAGTCGTAAAGGGCCCGAATCACCTGCAATGTGGGTTGGGCGTCAGCATGGGCTCATGTAGCAATGCAAAGTTTCGCCGTGGAACCATGGCGGTGCCCAATGTGGCAAGCGAGTTTGTGTATGCGTCTGAGGGTTGGGAGTGAGAGGCCACCAACCTTTTTGGGCGGGACAATAGCGACAGCAGATTTGGGAGTGACGGGTCCTTTGTCCTTGTCGCCTTTGATCGAACGTCGAAGAGCCTGTACAAAGCGCATTACTATTAGCATTTGACGCGAAGTAATTCAGAACCGGCAGCGAGGCCGGCGCAAATATGGAGCAAAGGCAAAGGCGAATCAAGCGCCTTGGGCGAGTTGAACTCAGCGGGGGAGGGGGTTGATTCAGGCCGCGAAAAGGAGATGGAGATAACGCCTTGTGAGGCACGAGAAGTTGAGTGCAATGTACGGCCTGACCTCGAACGGCTGAGCAGACCAGACCAGAAGGGACCAGAGCTGGCATGATATTGTATTGCATCACATTCCATTCCATTCCTTATCGTGGTGCATGAGTGAGTGATCAGAAGGGGCAATGACGAACCTTCATTTTGTGTAACTGAATGCCTCCTGGGCAGTTGCAAGTTGGGAAGTTGTGAGTCGCTCAAAGGTGGAGGTTGTAGAAAAAAAGAACCAAGAGGTAATGCAAGGCGAAGGTAAAGGCAACGGCAGGCAAGAGTCGCAAGACGAGACGAGAGACGGCCCAAGTCGACCTGCAGTGAAGGAAGGAGAGAGAGACGAAATGGACCCGAGGGGCACACGCACACGCACACACACACACACACACACACGAACACGGCAGGCGGGCTAGACTACCTTATTTCGATCCAATCCGATGTTTGGTGTAAGGTACAGTTGCAGTTGCAGTACCTAACCGCTAAGCTGGGGCACAGATAGCGAGTCTAGTTCGGTGCAGCGCCGTTGCAGCGTACGTACAGTAGTTGCAGTGGGGAAGAGGACCCTCGAGGTACCCGAATAGCAGCGAGGGCCTGGGGTCGCACAGGACAGTTGGGGAGCGCACTGGGCAGCGGTTAGGTATGGAAATCTGGCTATGTTGCGGGCAGTGAGTGAGTAATGTTCGGTAGGTACCTACGGTACACGCCAGGGGGCGCGGAATACAATACCTGAGTGGGCTACTCAGGTGGAGCGAGCGTTGTAAAAGAGATTGTCCAAGGTCGAGAAAGTGAGTTGGGTCGGAAGATAGAGAAAAGAGAACAAGTTAAGATAAAATGAGAGAAATAAAAAATAAAAAAAAGAGAAAAGGTCAAAAGGTTGGCGGTGCAGGACAAGGAAGATAACTTTGTTGCTTTCTCGTCGTGTCTGCTTGCTTCTTCTGCTTCTCAATTACACAGTGACGACTTGGTTGTTCAATGATATAACTGTGACTGATTCAAACTCGGGATCGTGTTGCCCGTGATTCTGCAACTGTCAGTCACGTATGATGTTGATCCAGGGTAAAAGTCTCGTCTTAAGCGCCGTTGAAGGATTACCAAGTATTGTAGTCTCAGTAAATTGGTCATTCACAACATGGAGTCGCAAACAAGATGCAAAAGCAAGCGCAAAAGCGAGGCCCCCAAATTACGCTCGAGGTGGGGTGATGGACGGATGGAGGGGTCGCCTGTGACAACTTGGCGCCGGGCCTTTGTAAGTGATGGATGTTGGGCTGAATACCAGTGCCTAAGCCCAGTACAGGAATGTCTGCGAGGACGAAAGGGAATGGATGACAAGATATTAGGATTTCCACCACAATGATCATCACGTCCCTTTATGAATCTGGTTGGATATCATCAAGTAGAGAGACTTTTGTCCGATAGGTTCTAATCGATTTATGACTTACAAGCTTCAACAGCAACAGCTACCAAACTAACTTACCCGCTCGCTGGATTGGGCTTATCCACTAAATACTCAAGTCCGTGGGTATTAGCAAGCTGCCATGATTCAGATGGAAGCCGTCCAAGCTCAATGTGATTATTCTTCTTTAGCTGCTCTTCTAGAGCTCATCGGAAACCGCCAAGCTCGCCGTCCCGAAGGTATTGACAACTAGATATCCCTGTCATTTGCTGCTGGCTCAGCTACCAATTTCACCATCCAGCGCTTAAAAGACCAGCTACACTGAGTATTGGATGAGGACACAAGATCTGCCACACAAACGCAGTAACTGCATAACACGGCTGAGGAATTTTGCATCTACAGGCGGGCGTCTGCTTTTCGAAATAGAGACCTCCCGCTTACATGACCAATCCGTATCGCATCCTACCCCTCATAAACGACAGACAGAACCTGCAGCAACCACTCGACCCTGTCTCGTTTCATTCCTGTTCGCTCATCCCCGGGTCATGGGCGTGGGAGCAAGGATAAGGGCATGGGCGTCAACAGGGGTACGTGGTCAAATTAGCCAGGGATCAAATGGTGGATTTTCCTCCCTCTTGTTCTTCCCTTGCACAAAACCTCGTCATGACATCCATACTTGCAGATGAAGTTGAAAATTAATTCCCTGCCTCCCCTGCCACTGGGAGAAATGGGAAAGCCCTTGCGTACATGGCACAGGGTAGCCATGCGTCAAGTGTCCATTGCATCGAGCGGCTGTTCCTACTGCCTTCTGGAAATCGATAGCCTTCATTTCAAGACTTACACCAACTCACAACACTCAATTGCATCTATATTCTGCATTGTGATATAGTGTCGACCCAAAACATAATAAAGCACTGTGCATAAAGACGCTGCCACATGATGCCGGATGTCGTTGGCCCAGTCTCTCCTGTCTATGCAATCCAGCGCGCATCTTCCGACATAATATTATTAAAGCATGGGTAGCAGGGTAATATCAAAGCGCCTGCCCATCGCGCCATGATGCTAAAAGAAAAGAACCGAGCGGAAATATATACTTAGTTTCACAATCCAAGATTTATCGTTTGCCTTTTATTAAGAATTTGGGATGAGGTCACAGAGACAAAACCTACCCACCAATCTATATATTGTTGTCGTCAGTTGCAATGCATTACCAAACATGCTTCTTCTAACTTTACTTTATATGCGACAAGTCTATCTCCATCAACTGCATCCATCCCTGTCCTGTCGAGCTTTAATTCACCGGATACATCCCCCGCCGAAGCCCATTATAGCGTCGTCTGGTCTGCGGATACTTAAGCCCCGGATCCAATCTCGTATGGATGTCAATCTCCCGTTCGCTTCAATTGATAAACTTTGCTACAGTCTATTAATTGAACAGTTGCAGAATGTGACTAGGTGTGACCAATGGTCTTATTGCAACATATAAGTAAAACATATCGGAAAGGGCTCGTGTTGCAAGCTTCAAGGAAAACGTTGGAGAGGCAAAATTAATATATAAGTATCTTCCTGTGAGCCAAGACACTATCAAATCCGCTATATAACCCGACACTCCGGCACTCCCTGCTACCAATCTCTCGAGCTGATTTCTTGCACGAGACTTGAGTCTAGTGATTCTCTTCCTGCAGGGGTTTGTGAATCAATGTTCTTTCGTTTCAGCGCATGGTAACCCAATATAGTTGTCCCTATAAGAAAGCCTGTCTACCACGAACAGGATACCACTTGATGAATCTTATTCATCAATGCAGAGATGCTATACGCCGTAGAAAACAAGCGACAGAAGAACCTTTGGATCATATTGATAAATTGAGAGGTATCAGAAGAACAATAACAAAAAAAATGAGAACGCTCCTCCCGCCACCTCTGACCGTGAGAGTCGGCAACTCGTTAAACCCAACAGGACTTGAAAGGCACTACCGAAGCCTTGTACACAGTAATTGCCACAATTTAAAGCCTAGGGCACGGCAGGTTTGCCTCTGTAGAGAGGCAGGTGGTGACCGCTGTAAAGCAGTCAGATGAGTTCAACGAAGAGCTCATCTTGGGATTCATGGTGTCAGATATCGGTGATGAAAATCTATTATGGCGTCCCGGGTTTATCAACAGTTTATCAACAATGGTTACACTTTAGTATGCATCGGGATGATGCACGAGTGGTAGTTATGCCTGGGGTTCGAACCATCAAGGTTCCGAGTGCGGTACATTACGTATTATCCGCAGCCAGCTCGACCACTGCGCCAGCAGGCAAGTGGAACATTCTCATGAAGATTGTCAGATAAACTGTTATATAAAGGGACCAACAGTCATCTGAACACCCACAATGCGATATATCGCCTTATGAATCAAAAAGAATGATTTATGATATCTCCATTAAAACACATGGTCCAAGCACGAATGGAAATGTAATCAATTGCTGTTTACTTGGTACTACTGACCCACAACTCCATGGACTCCGAACTCAAATATCAAGGCCGCCTTGGTCCTGCTGAGGCCAGCATGAAACATTTGAATATCTAGGTGGACAGACATCAATGACGCCAAAGCTCGAGATCAAGCCTACTTCCAGCCCCAACAGTACCAAGAGCATGCCAACCGAGTCCAAATGAATCCCATGCCAACAAGTCTGTTGCTTCTAGATCCCCCGTGACCCATCCAATTTTGTGATTTGTCGCGCGACAAAAGATAATCCCCAGTTGGTGAACGTAAGCTGGTATCGAGGCTACGGTTAATTGATCAAATGTCAAGGTAGAGCAGGCCACATAAAGCTGTGTATGTGCTCAACCCGGTCGGTGCGAACTGAAATGCAAGACATTTCGACGCCAGTTAGGAAAAGGGTATAAAACGCCCGAGTCGTCTTGACATGAATGATTAAATCACAAGAGTGAAAGTATCATCATGCTTTAGCGATGTACGCAACGACGGTGAAATCTCAAGTCGAAAAGACGCCAGCGAAAGTCGCAATGGGAAAGAGAAAAGAGAAGAAAACGAAAAAGATGCAAACAAGGCTTAGATCTGACCCTTGATATCAACTTTTTGGAACGCTGAACTTCGTGCGGCTTCAAAGAGGAGACCAGCTTTGCCAGTCAGAAATGCGATATAGTCCGTTCGATCTTCCAGCAAGTGTTGACCTTGGTGATCGATGATGAACTGGGCCGCATCAGCATCAGACTCGAAACCGAGTTCCTCAGTGATGAAGCGAAGTTTAACATCCGGCTTGTATCTGTAAAAGTAGTGAGCAAAAGATTAAGTCGACATGGTAGACAGGGAAACTCACGCTTTGCAAATATTACACAACGCAGCAAGCCGTTCTCGAACAACAAACATGTCCATGAGATACGCACCCATGTTAGGGGTGTCAAGGTAAAGCTGGAAGAACTTATGGTAGTTGCCCAACGCTAACGATGATCGCACATTCAATGCATGTTTGATCGCCTTCTCCTCTTTCTCTGCTGTAGTTAGATCTGCTAAAGTGTCGTTCAGGCCAGTTCGGTTGGCCGTGTGGATAAAATAAAGAATGCGGTATGCCTTAAATTCAATGGGGTTGCCCTTCAGGCCCATGCCATACAACGATCGCAACTGGGTCTGGCACTGATTATACTCACCAATATCCCCCTTCTCCAAAGCAATTCGGGCATGGATTTCATAAACGGAAACAGTAAAGTCGTTTTTGAGATGTTGCACAGTCAAATCTTGTCTCATGGACTTGAACTGATCACAGATGTAAGAGTAGTTGCTTTCCCGCTTCCATTTCTTCTTCAAAAGATCTAGGGTCTGGCGCAGTATGTACTCGGGTCGAACCTTGGATGGAACTGGTGGTGCTGTAAGACGAAGATACTTCTTTTCAAGCACCTCGCATGTGCCGACTATAGGTCCAGATGAAGGCGGGGGCGGGCTAGGCGACCTGAGCGACTTGTATTCGTTCTCGAACCGTCGCTTGCGTTTGTTGGCTTCCTTCTGGAACTTACTTGATTTGGGGAGGGGCTCGTCCATGGAAGCACGTTTTTCGGGGGAAGCAAAAGTGATACGGTCTTCAAGTGAAGATCGTGAGTTAGTACGCCACGGCGGCTGGGAGTTGTCATTACTGGCGAAATCGGCTGATTTCCTCTTTTTGGAGTTCAGGGGAACATGGAAGTTCTGCTTGATATCCGCATCACGTTCAGCCTTGACTATGGCCTGGGGGAGGGGCATATTGTCCCAATCGAGTGTGTATAACGTGCCGTTCTCCTTTGCAGTACCGATGGTGTTCTTAAGCTTAGCCTCGATTTCCGCGCGAGGGACAGTAGGTTCGTCATTTTGGGGGAGAAAGGATCTTTGGACATAACTCCGAACAGCTTCGGGCCAGTCCACTTTGGACTTGGCTTGTTCAGGTGTTGTGGTTACACCATTCACGGGCGACGTGGAAGACATTTGGGGTTGCACCGGGGGCGGTGGAGGCACGTATCCGGCGAAAGGAGCAGCTGGAGCTCCGTACTGACTGAATCCTTGACGGACGGCGACGGGAATAAAGGCTGGATCTGGTTTTGGTGTTAGGGTGGTCGAACGAGCGAGATGGTTTGCGGAAAGTCCTGGCGATGACTTACTCGTTGGGTAGGCGTAAGAAACTGGAGCGGTTTGCTGAGTCACGCTCGGCGCTTGCTGCGCTGGCCAGGTTGGCATCATGGCGTCGGAATGCTAGCGGTGCGAGAAGGTTAGTTTCACAAAAATGAGTTGCGGAGAATATATGATGCCGTTCTTCAAATGGCAGATGGGCGATGCAAGATAAGCGTAATGTCGAAGCATGTAGTGGTTTCTCGAGGATTTTCGTGGTCAAGGCAGGAACGGTGGCGGTGTGGTCCCTGCTTATTCACGGAAAAACTGCACTCCGCTGGATAACCTCCCGCTTTGAGGGCGGCTACAATGGCAGGTAAACCAAAGCGGGCCCACCAACCCTGGAGAGACCAGTTAAGTTTCGCTTGCCTTGGAAGACATTACTCGACATCGACCATCGATGTACTTGTCCTTGTCAACCGTGAATTTGCTTCAAAGGGGAAACAAAGACAAGTCCAGGTTTAATTAATCATTGGTTCGGTCTTCTTCGTTGACTGTGAAAAGTTGCTCGACTTCTTTGTACCCTGGCTCCTGTTTGCTGCATGTCATCTGCCACTTGCATCATCGCTCATCCATTCATTAACCGCCATCCCAATTCACTCCCGCTTCTGCTTTACTCAACTCTCACCTCCATGACGAATGTTTCTGAAACATATCGACCTTACTACTGCGCTAAGGCCCTCGTATCTTCCAGATGAGGTGCTCCTCTTTGTACAGGACAACGTTGGCTTGTATGAGGGGTAAGTTGCTCCTTGGCGGGGCAAGATGAGGTCCGGCCTAACATATTCACAGTAAATTTAAGCTTCCCAATCAACAGAATGGGCAAGTTTACTTGACCTCGCATCGTATCTGCTATGTTGACAAGCAAGACCCTCGCAAACAGTCTGTTGCGTTAGACCTCAAGAATGTGGAACGTTATGAGTTCTATGCCGGCTTCCTCAAGTCATCAGCCAAGGTGACACTGTTCCCAAAGCCGCCTAAGAGGTCATCATATCATAGCCGTGCTCTCTCCAATGCGTCCGCTTCACATAGAAATACTTCTGGATCTCCAGGACACTCTGACTCTGCTTACCGAGCACCTCCCGAACCTCCAGTTGTAACAAGCGCAACATGGGTGTGCACAATATGCACTTTCTCAAACCCTGTTCCCTCAAATTTCGACCCTACATCTGCCAACGCCCATACCCCTCTCCCTCCTTGTCTAGCTTGTGGAATCAAACCGACGCTATCTCACGTTCTCAAGGCTGCAATTTCTGGTGCCAGCAACCGCTCAGCAGCGCCAGCGACTCTCAATTCACCTCTGCCGTTACGGCCGGGTCATACTGACACTCAACTGCTCTCCGAGAACTTGGAGTCCACGCCGACAGTAAACTTACCTAGTACTTCTGATGGTACAGACTCATCAGCCTCTTTTCAATGTCCTCGCTGTACTTTCTCAAATCACCCTTCCCTGATGACTTGCGAGATTTGCGGCGCCCCTCTACTTTCTGAGAACATCCCGTCCCCAATTCAACCTAGCTCTGCGTCTGACACAATCAGAACTGACTCTCCTGGCCCCGTTCTTGACCCAAGCAAAAGCAACAAGAATGGAAATGATGCTCCTGAAAGTGTCAAAATCTCATTCCGGAGGGGTGGCGAGAAGATCTTCTATGAACGACTCAAGGGGTCTATGACACAACGCAAATGGCTCCTTCGAGATGCCCCTCCGGCCCCAAACAGTCGAGCAACAGACGAAGGATCAAACGATGCACCAGGTAGTGCTCCCAGTGGACGGAACAAAGGCGTGGGAATTGCAGGATTGGAGCAGCTTGGGTTAAATATGCGTAAGAACAATGAGCTACTCATCGGAAGTGCCTTTGAGGATCTCGAGGCTCTCATGTCATCCGCCAAGGAGGTCATCGCACTGGCAGAACGATTTGCGCGACAGACGAATAACGGACAAGGCAATACGTCGGCTGAGGAAAATGCCATTCTAGCAGAATCGGCAAGTCAGCTTGGACTCGTAACGACAAAGGACATAGTGGGTGGCGGTAGTTCTGAGTCGCTCTATCTATCAGAGCTGGCAAGGAATCTAGCTGAATTTCTCACCGATGACTCCAGAGGCGTACTAAAAAAAGCAGGCGGCATCATCACGCTCGTTGATCTCTGGGCCATGTTCAACAGAGTTCGAGGCGGAGTCGAACTTGTCAGTCCCGCAGATTTCGAAAAAGCTGCAAGGCTTTGGAGCAAGCTTAAGTTGCCTGTCCGCCTACGGACCTTTCGCAGTGGCGTCATGGTTGTCCAGAGACGCGACCGCACTGATGGAACGACTGTTAGGGCCATCCTTGCATGGCTGCAGGATCTACATGAGTTTCCACCTGATCGTGATGTACCTTGGGATTGGCAACAGTTTGGTCGTGGCGTTACCGCCCAAGAAGCTGCTGAGCGCTTCGGCTGGAGTCTTGGTGTGGCGGAGGAAGAACTTCTGATGGCAGAAGAGCGAGGAGAGTTGTGTCGAGAGGAGGGACTAGAGGGTCTCAAGTTCTGGGTGAACTATATCAACCTGGGTGACCACAAGAAGCACAAGAGCCAAGCTCAGAGGGATAGTGACGAGGTTATGAAGGCGTTGAAAGCAAGCGGGCTCCTATAAACGAGGCGAAGACCACTTTGGACTATACAGCGTAGATTTATGATAATTCCATTGTAGATTTCAAGAAGCAAGCACCAATTTCTACTTGACTTTTTTTATACTCTATCAAAGTTGACCCCGATATTATGGTAACAGATATACATATGCAAATGCAAATGCAACTCCACGACCGCGTTACCCATCTGCCTGAACTCCAAAAGACATTTCATGAACGCTAGCTTTTTTCTTGAACTTGAATCTCAGGTACTCCAAATAAGTTATCAATCATACAACAACGTGGGTGGAAAGATGTTCCACAGCTTCCTTAATAGACCTCAGCATCCGCTGGTTGACGCAGAAGGGGCATCGCAAGGGTCGGTCATCTCTAGTCACAGGTGTCTCCGAAGTAATCGGAGTGAGAGTAAGATCCGCACCCAGATCATGCGCCGGCGTAGCTGTATAGCGCTGAACAGAGGTAGCGCGCGCTGTTGGGGTGGTAAGGATACTGTTGGGTACGATGCCAGCCCTTTCCGCACGTTCACGCTCTTCACGCACAGCTGCTGCCTGCTCTTCAGCAGCTTGCTCCTCTTGCTGAAGTTGTCGCAAAGCATTCTGCAGGACGACTTCCGGATCATCATCAGCGTACATAGGTTGATCCTGCTGTGGAGGAGGAATTGAAGGAGGATCGTGTGTCATCATAGGAGGCGGCGGTGGTGGAGGGGCTGGCGGCTGAGGGCCTGTCATTCTACGAACCACTTCATCACGTACTAATGCACACGTGTTGAGGTTGGGCTCGATACCAACGACACGTAAAACTTCTTCTTTGATAGCGGCTGGACTTGTATCAGAGGCGACGCTCATAAATCGCGGAATACAGTCGGCGAGATATCCTATATCCTCAGCAGGGTTTATACCGCCATCGCCATGGCGACGTTGTCTTCTGATCAAGAGTCCATAACGCTTCTTAAATCGATGAATCCAGCCAGGCGAGAATTCAGGAGGGTTTTCATCCTTGTATCGTGGCAGCTGATTGAAGATGGACTTTGCCTTGTCACCTAACTCTTCGTTCGTAGGTTGACGACCAGATGCTTGCACCTGCTGGTACCATATGAGAACAAGCTTCTCTACATCGGGCCAGTTCCCATAGCGCAGACGAGAACCAGATAATTGAGGGTTGTCACTATCTAGACGCGAGTACTTTGGTGATAACGAGTGCGACACAGTTGACTGACTTATTTGCTGGCCATACTGTGCGAAGAACCACTCAATACAAGCCTTATGGGAAGGTCGGATGGGCTGGCTATTGGCCCAACGACGTAAAGCTCGACGCTGGTCGAGAGTAAGAGAGTGCCTCTCTTTTGGTGATGCGCCAATATGATCGCCGACCTGATCAACAGGTGAGACGTCGTGGACAGCATTAACAGGAGAGAGATCCGGGGCGGGAGCGGCGACAAGGGCCGGGTCAGTGGTAGCAGCCGACATGCCCAGGACGGCTATCTCCTTGAGGTGTGGGTTCTCGATTTTGGGGATATTGGAGATGGAGAGACAGACTATCGTTGTATCCGAAGGACGTGCGTTTGCGGGAGGTGGGATGTTTCGATTAAAGGAGATATGTAGTTGAGGGCTGTTTGGCGAAGAAATGTCGATGGCGGGGGAGGAGTAAGCGGTAAATGACTATCACGTGATGTCTCAGCTGTGAATAAGAAGGTAGGTGCAGCAGAAGGGTAACTACGCAGGCGCATATTACAAGAGAAAAAAATAGCGAAGAGGGCATCAAATGATGAAATTTCCTATAGTTTGTCAAGACGATCTACACCCATGCTGTTAGGTTTCCAGTGCAACAGAGTCCATTATGTGTGTCGCTATCAACAATGCCAAGTAAGGTATCTAGTGAGTGATATCTACATGACCTCGATATGCGGCCCCCTCGATAACGTACTAGACTAAATCGTTAGCCTAGAATGTTTTGAACAACTTTGATAAAAGCATGGGTGATCAACAAGGATCACGGCCATAAGCATGCCGATACGACATGGGTTTTTCTCGCGTTCGGCGAAAATTCCATATTTCTGATTAGTGAATGAAAAAGGATATGCATGCCATGAATAATGGCAGCGCTCATGTTGGCTGTTTGAACACAGAATATGCTCAATGTGCCTGTTCAAGTAGCCTCTCAGCACGAGCATTTCCCAAGAATTCATCTAGCACTTGAGATTGCTTTGAACAAGCTTTGCCATGAATGATATAAATCAGCTCATGTCTCGCTGGAGTGGATATAGATAGATGGGATGGAAGACGAACCCCGGGCCGGTTGACTTGACCTGACTAGTAAAAACGCTCGTGCGTACTCGTTCAGTTACAGTGACAGGTCATGAAGAAACGAATTGCTCCTAAAATTCCCCGTTCTAACGACTCCTTACAAGCATCAACCGTCAAACTATCGTGAGTCCTCGCTTTAGACTATCCCCAGAAGATTCGTCAGACTCTGATAGAAGCAAAACTAGGGATTTTGATTACATGACTAGCGTCTTTAGCCCTTTCGACATGCCCGCCAACTTCCCCTTCAGGTATACCCGGCTCTGGCTTAAACCCTGTTGCCACTTGGCTAAAGTTCGAGAACGTTGCGCTAGTTCGTTCTGTAGCTGCAGCTGCAACAACTGCATGGCCCATGGCGATCTGCCGACAGCCTAACACTAACCGACAACCAGGTACCATGACTACTGTAAATGATAATAATTGTGCCTGCTCCCTTTGCAACCGTTGAAGCTGTTTTCACCCCTCAGTATGCGAGACCTTGATCAAGATAACAACCTAGATATATGCTGTCTCTAACACGTCTATCGCTGCTATCACTCGTCAAACCTACCGTATACCATACCATAGCACCACCTCACCTCACATCACACCTTACCTCGTCGTCGATTCAATATGGCCAGCACCATGGACCACCACGACAATGTTATGCCAAACTATAGAGTGCCAGGAACTTCCAGATCGTCAACGGCTGCTTCCACAACATCTAGCTCTACGAGAATTGCCCTCTTCAACTCCCTTACACCGTCTAGCACAGCCCTGGTCAGCGAATGTGTGGACACGCCCTACCGTCAAATACCCCGTTCTCTCAAAATAGTATGGCAATGGAACAAGTTGCGAACGTTCTTCCTCGGCAACGATGCTACCTCAAAGATGTTCGCTGTCTCAGAACACTCCGGGCTTTTTGGTCGCAATTCGGGCTCACCCTGCCTGCTCTTACATAACGGCCCCAGCGCGAAAGATGAGATACTAGCAGCAGCAGGCGAAACACTGCGAGACGGCCTTTCTGATCCCGGCGTTGTGGAGAGTATCATCAACGTATCGGCGGCTCCGGGGGCGGATAATGATACCAGGGTCGCTACAGAAATCGTGCAGGCAGTGTACGATGATGTGGAACAATGCGTTGTGTTTCGATGGGCGATAGAAGTCAAGCAGGGAGAAACACTCCAGGACTGCATCTTCACCCGCGAAGAATTCGAGTGGTCCATGACCCCGGTGCGAGCGGCAGCGGATCCCAAGTACTGCCACGAGTTCAAACTTTATCGTGTTGGAGATATCAAGGCGCCAAACGAGTACCTCGCCATGGCCTCATGGAAAGAGGCAGCATGGAAGACTTGCAAAATTGACTTTTCAGACAAAGGGGTCCAGCAAAACTATGGAAACAGATGGTCTCTCATGGTTATTATGTCTGCGTTGAGAATGTGGCAGCTTGGCCGAACAGGGCAAGCATCACTAGAGTATGTATCATGATACTGCTCAGTTCTTTGTTAAAATAGCGTTGCGAAATTGTTTTGGATAGAATTGTACACAAAACGTAATAGAATTAATAGACCATCACAGAGAAATACGAGGTTCACTTGAAGCATGCCAATTTACGCTTTGTTGATTCGTTTCTCAGATCATATGCCAGAGTCTCGCGAATAGAATAATCTTCAGCTATTTCGGACGCCGACGAGGCTCTCCAAGTGTAGAGTTGGGACTCAACTTTCTGTTATTTCCTGGCTACAGAGTGTCGGAAGACTTGACGGCTTGAACTAGGGGTAAATCAAGATTGGGCAAAGACCACCATATTCTGTACTTAGACTGCCTAAGCTTTTGCGTCATCTGGTCTCAAGTGGCCATTTCCTATGGTACCGAGGCTAGGTATAATAGATATTATCCACTCCAGGTTCTTGTCAACACCTCATGGGTCATATCGTGACTTGTAGCCTTACCTGACAACAAGAAAAGAAACCAAAGGCCGTATCTGATTCCTCTATTCTCGAAATGGGTACATCGCCTTTCGATGTTCACACACAAAGCTTGACAAATTCTCGCCTAATAAGTCCGATTGATATCATAATTCTGCCAATTTTAAAGATACCTGTGCAGACACACCCTTAACGGGCCGCAATGGCATATCGAGGGTCCGTAATTTTCCCAATTAACAACCTCTAGGCCGTAAGATCCAGAGAGTCTACCTTAGCTACACCGTCGTTATCCTGTGCTCCCAAGTTGGGTCGAGTTGAGTCAAAAAGGGGCACAATACTTCTATAAATTGTCAAAGAGATGGCAGTATTGAAGGTTACAAGTTTCCACAGGAGCCATCAAAGGATGGCCAGTTTCCGAACCCAATAAGAACCGAAAAGCTGGTAGCTTTGAGTGCAGGGCATAGAGACGTAGACAATTTAACATCGACATTTCAACACGTCCATGCATGGTATCAGGACCAGACTGGGATATACATGCTCGGAGGTTTCACAGCAGGGGATCGAATTTTTAGTATCGTTATGCCACGATTGGCGAAATCGGCTTTTGTTGGTATCTGAACTCGGCTGTCCGGCTCGATGGGCAGCTCATGTTTCCATGACTTATAAACGTACACCGCATCCACACAATCAAAGGAACATCGTCCTCGGTTCAACCGTCTAGTTCTTCTTGTCCTCCTGAGCAAGGAAGTCCCTGTTGTTGTGTTAGTCCACAGCAGTCCAGCAGCGTCGGGTGAATTCGCGCACTTGATGAAGTCGGCCTCGTCGGAGCTGGAGGCGTTGATGGGAGGAGTAGTGGTAGCGGTAGGCTTGGCGGAGCTGCCAGACATGGCGTACTTGACTCCGCCAGCCATGGTGGCCAACCAGGCCATAGCCAGCTGTTGTTGTCCACGTCAGTTCTCACGAAGCAAAAAGATTCCGGGACTGCGGGCGCAATTGGGGGTCAACTAACGTAGTGGCCGGCGACCTGCTTGCCAGCAATGGTGTAGTAAGCGACTCCAGCCATTGTGAATTATATGACGAGACAGGGGTGAACGAATTCGGTGGTGGAAAGGCGATGGGTGGATGTTCGAAGTGTCGCGGTTGAGATAGTTTGCCGAGCTCTCAAAATCAACCGGAGCTTGTGCCTGGAATTGCAGGCCTAAAGGCTCTGACAGTGCCGGCGGTTATTCTCCGGATCATTCATCGCCCATGATCGGAATTCATCGGATCTACGGAAGCAACGTCACTGAGCAGGGATTATTGAGCTTTGCCTAGAGTCTATCCGTACAGTGGGTAAAGTGATAGGGCAGTAGCGGGTTATCAAAATGGAAGCTTCTACTGTGGACGTTTGTCGCAATTCCCGCGTCACAACTTGACTTCTTCAACCTCTCATTTATCCTGTTCGAATTAATACAACACTTCAAGATGTCTTGGTGGGGAAAATCAAAAGACCCCAAGCCGGAGGAGAAGAAGGACGAGGCAACTCAGATCAAGGACGCTATTGTCAAAACGCTCCCCTCGAAGGAGGAGCTCCATGAGACAAAGCAGCATATCAGCCAGACCGTCAAGAACGGAAATGTCTTTGACGACATAACAGAGGGCTAGTATGTATTTCCTGATAAAAGCCCGCCAGAACCGCCAACACTAGCTAACCAAGCACAGCGGTCCCGACTCAACCGACTCCAACGTGCGATACGCGGCATATGCCACACGAATCCGAACGATTCTTCTCTCGGCGCATCGATATGTCGCCTATACATCAGACATCGGTGAATCCTTCAGGCCTGTGGCTCACCCGAATCTTGTGCGCGGTGCCTACGGTATCTCCTGGCTGTACCTCATCGGTGATGTCTCGTACGAAGGTTACAAGTCATACTGGCATAACCAGCGTGTGTTGAACCCCAATGTGCAGCTCAGTCCCCGACAAGAAAAGGTCACTGGCCTCCCCGCCACCGAGACTCGTGCGATTCAGCCAAGTACCGTCCCAGCGCTCGAAGACTACCGCACTGTCATGGTCCAGCGCGCAATCTTCCAGAGTCTCGCCAGTATGGGACTGCCCGCTTTTACAATCCACAGTGTTGTGCGGTACTCGGGCCGAGCCATGAAGGACATGAAGAACAAGACCATTAGAACATGGGGTCCTATTGGTCTCGGCCTTGCCATTGTCCCCTTCCTGCCAAAAATGTTCGACGAGCCAGTCGAGAACGCAGTCGAGTGGGCGTTCCATAAGGGGTTCGAGACATTTGGAGGAAAACAGGCTGTTGGTCATGCGCCTGTGACGGGTCGTGAGGAACTGTTGACCAAGAAGCCTAAGGAAAAGGAACTGTAATACGAGATTTTGTGCAACAGAACTGGCGTTCAGGAGATAGAAGGCGCTCAACTCATGTTTAATGTTTAACCATAACGTATAGGCTATTGACGATGCATAGTCGAGGTCAATGTCGATCACCTATTGTCTGACTTACAAATTGCCCCTGGTTATGTAGGGTCAGAACTCCAACGGTGGGGAGACCCCGCGATTTACGTTTGGTCCCTGAAGGTGGCTGTGCGCCAAGACAAATTAGACAAGTCCCTTGAACATCCTCATACTTTATCGCAAATTCTAGGTGCTTAATAACTCATAAATAACATTTGCTACTCTTTTGTCTAAGCGCAATCGCATACTCTCCCTAATACCTCCATGATAAACGTGTCAAAGCTTTGTTACACAACTGAGTCGTAATCTGCTTGCCAAGCTTGGTCATACACGGACCCTTCCAGACGTTTCCTCGCCGCCTTTTGTATCTGTCATCTATCCGCAAACACTTGCGACAACGCCTCTGCCTACGACACGCGCAAATATCTCGACCTTTTTAAACACGGCGGTCCTTCATCATGGCGTCATCAAGAACCCCAGAAACTCAGGATACAAGTTACGTTGAAATGGACGACAAGAACGAGGCCACCCTGATCGGCAAGCACTGTGAATACGACTACTGCAACCAGCTCGATTTTCTCCCCTTCTTCTGCCAGTCGTGCAAAAAGACGTTTTGTCTCGATCACCGAAGCGAAGGAGCGCACGCATGTACAAACCCCGGTGCTTGGGCGGAACGAAAGCGACTCAGACAGCTCGCGCAGCCGTCTATTGGAGAAGGAAAGGTCCTAAGAGATAAGGTGTCCCAGAAACCCTGCTCGTCGCCTGAATGCAAGACCACGATCGGCACATCTTTGATACCCGGTGTACACTGCCAGACATGTAACAGGGATTACTGTCTAAAGCATCGTCTAAAAGAGGACCACAACTGCAGCAATCTCGTACCCATCGGAGCTCGTCCAGCGCAGTTCGATGTTGGCCAGAAGACGAGATCAGCACTCGATAAGCTGCGCGCATGGGGTACGGCAAAGAAGGAGCAGGCCGGCCGAGCACTTCCCAAGCCAAAACCAAGCTCTGCGTCAGCGCGTATCGTTGCGGTAAACAGCCTGAAAAAAACAGCCAAGGGCGACGACAAGACACCTATCGAGAAAAGAGTGTATATATACGTGGAGGCCGAGGCGGAGACGGCAAAAGCCAAGTTTCCTAAAGGAGAGTTCTTTTACAACAAGGATTGGGTCGTGGGCCGAGTTCTCGACGCTGCGGCGAGGAGTCTACAGGTGCAGAACATCAACAACCAAAGTTCTGACGAGAAGGACAAGCTACGTGTATTCCATGTAGAAGGAGGCAGAATCTTGGAGTACAACGAAAAGGTTGGTACTGCGTTGCAGAGCGGAAATACTGTGGTTTTACTGCGTGGAGTTGGGCCAGCTACCCCAGACCTGATTGAAGCATAAGCGTTGAGTTCTTTCTGGACAGTAATAGAAATGGATGCATGGCCTGGCGTTGGGCAGTCTTTAGTACCGAGATGGGTTCATTTGACTTGCCATTTGGTCATTGACCATATTCAAGATTTAGCTTTGTTGTGCTCTACATGTCACAGTTTCGGATCATGAGTTTCTACACAGGTTGAGATTTAGAATGCAAAGACCCAGTTTACAGGGTGCCAGAAGATTTGACTGTCTAGACCAAGGGGTAAGTAAGTAAAGGTTAGGTAAGTTACGACTGTGCTTAGACTGAAGTTGCCCAAGGTTTTCTGTCGTTTGGTCTGAAGCCGCCATTTCTCATGTGTAGGCCCAGTTTTAGAGAAATAAGGACTGATTATGAGTTTATAGAACACGCGATTCCTCTAGTTACGTCGTTTCTGGCCGGTCAATGTCCCAAAGACCTGGCCTACAGATACGTTCTTAATATCAAAACTGCCCGTTGTATTGGCCACCGTTGTCTGGGAAAGGCTGGTGTTGGTAAGGAAAGAGAGCAGGGAAAGCAGCTTGACCCTGAGGATCCGGGGGGACAACCTGCTGCTGCTGTGGCAATTGCTGTAGTAGCTGTTGTTGTTGTTGTTGCTGCTGGAGTGGTAATTGTTGTTGTTGCGGTAGTTGTAATGGTTGATATAGCGGTAATGGGTGTGGTGGTGGCACCCATGGCACTATTGGCACAGCATTTGGTGCCAGAACTACCTTTTGTTTATTTTCAAGAAGTTGGCCTACCTCATTCTCAAGGTGATGTTTGCGCAAGTTCTGCATGGCTTGTCGCTGCATGACTTGCTGCATTGCTTGTTGCATTGCTTGTTGCTGCTGTTGCTGTTGCTGTTGCAACCTCAGCTGATGTTGTTGCTGCTGCTGATCCCGAACCTCTTGATGCGCCTGAAGCTCTCGATGTATAATTTCTAGGTGATCCGCCGCAGGAAAGTCACGAAGGCGAACATGGTCGGGATGAGCTCGGTTCCATCGCTCAGCTCGTTGCTTCCTGATATTATCGTCCTTCTTCACCTCTTCAGAAAGACGAAACATGAGAAGATCGGGTTCAAGATCGGGGTTCGCGTCCAAAATCTTTTTCCTGGCAGCCTCTTCGGCCCCCCTAATGTCGTTCTCATGGCGCTCCTCGACGCTGTCAAATAGAGGGCAATTGCCCTCTTTACCGCCTCGATTTACGTCGTTGAAGTGTTTGTAATCGCACGACTTGGAACAGACATAGCACTGAACGTTCCTACATCCTTGTCGTGTGCAAGTCATCTTGTTGCAGCCAGACTCTTTTATGAAGGGTGTATTGCCTTTGAAGGATCAGCAACAGGGTTCTTGATTAACTGGTAGCAGAAAAACTCACACTTGTTGCATGTACGAATGAGAGCTTCAGACATGGCCTCTTCTACTTCTCGCCTCATATCTACCCCTCTGTCCAAGGATGCCTCCTCGCAACTTTTAGGAATATGAGTTTCCAGTTTACAAAGACGACAGCTTGTGATCCCGCAATCGGGATTTTGGCATCGGAACTCTCTGTTGACATCAGTCGATGGATAAACTTCCGCATAGGGGCAAAATGGGCATTGGGCCAAATCGGAGAGCCCAGCCATGCGGATATTGGCCTCTTGTTCAATCCGGTCGAGCGCGAGAGTTAGCTCTCCACTCAGAAACTTCTTTCGTTCGCGGTGCGAGAAGCCAGCCTCGCAGCCATCTGTGGAAAGACACTCCATTTGGTATTTCTCAAGCCCGACTTGCGTTTCAGCATTGCGACGAGTACAATCGACACAGAAAGACTATATGAATAGTTAGCTATAAGCCAAACAAGAAATGGTCAGACTGCGTGACAGCAGTGACAAAATAAATAGAAGACACTCACGTGGGTAACATCGCCGTCGCAATGAACCAGTCTGTTCTGCGGGATATCGACGAAACAACATCCGCACTCAGTAAGCTCACCTTTGGCCTCGGCGTCTTCGAAGTTGCGCCGTTCAACATCTTCGGCCAAAGCTTTCACCCGTTCTTTCTCGGTCCTGTCGGATTGAATCAGTCTCGCAGCCTGCAGCTCGTCCATCAAGTCTTTTTCCCAATCAATGCTAGAAGACTGGATTGATCTGTCGATATTGTCAGCTTTGTATTTCGCTGACTGTTTTGAAGGCGTCTTCTTGTAGCGCCAAGGGAGTGGACCGTTTTGTGCTCGGCTTGAGGCATTGTCGATGGCAGTGAAAGTCGGGAGAAGATGATGGTTATGCTCTGCGAGTAGCTGTCTGATGTCCTTGATAGGTACTAGTGGAAAATCTCCTGCAATCATCTCTTTCCTGCCTCCATGTTAACGTCCAGGTACTTCTTTCTTCTGGCATTGTACAGCATGCATCCCGCATATCCCTGTAACAGATATGACGATCGAATTGTCGTAGCAAAAGGAGAGCTTACTCACATAACGGTAACTTGCGGACTGTTCTTGTCTACAGGCGGCCGATGAGGGTTGATGTACTTGCGCCTGGCCTGCAGGACTTTGTCTTCGGGCTCATCATCTTGTCCATCGGCTTCTCGCTTCCTCTTTCCGGTCGTCTGCTTCGACCGCTTTGTATACGCCTGTCCCGATTCCTCAAGGTCAAGGACATAGTCTATCACCCTTTCAGGATCAAATCCCAATGGCTCGGCGATCGACTGGAGATAGTCGAGGCATATTTCGGGAAACAACTTTGTGACTTCCTGAATGCAACCATCTTGTAGGGGCACCGTTGTCTCTTTGTTGTCATCAGGCTCCTCCATACTGATAGGTCGTATTTTGTGAGGGTTCTGGGGATTGGAAGTCGAGGCCTGTGTTTGGGAGTTGTCAGATAAGAGGCGAAGGCGTGTGGGAGGGAGGGAGAGATAATGTTGACGCTCGCACAAGTTCCTTGTATGCCTATGAATGGAGTTCGGGCAGGCACTGGCAGAAGAAACGGCAGTCACGTTGAAGCGCAATGTGATAGATGAATGATTGGGGAGAAGGGAATATCAGGCTTCTTATAGCGCAGTGACAGTGAACAGTCAAGTCACTCAACGACAAAGAAGTAACAGCAACAACGAATTGTATGCTCGGCGTGAAGGAAATAGCTTTTCAGTAACTCGCAGGGATAGCGCAACAGTTGCGAAAAGGTAAACCATAGTTGAACTTTAGTTAACAAATGAAGAGGAATTCCATATGAGAGGCACGAGGGGTATTGAACAGGTGGTGACAATGACGACGACATGGTTAAAGACAAACGCTCCATTGATTTCAACAAAGAGACAAAGTTCACGGGTTCGCAGAGATGTTCATATGCTGTGCTTGAGTGGATATGCAGTTGAGTAGTGAACGACTTACCAAATGCAATAACCACTGATATATCCAGGGCCCACCTAGATACTATGAAGACAGTATGTGATATCGACTTGGAGACGGTCGTACGTAATGGACAATTTAGTAACTGATGATTGTCGGGCTTTGGCAAGTGGCGACCATATGATGACGGCGAAGAATATTGAGTTTCTCACTTGGAGTTGAAAAGCACGAGAGCGAATGACCGGTTCCTTCTATCCCGTCTCTCTGCCTTATGCAAACCTCCAACGCATGTCGGATGAAGAGCGATGACAAGATGAATGCGCTGTTGAGAGTCAGAGCCAGAGCTGCCTCGTTTCAATCCCCCGCTTCACCAGAATCGTTCAGGTGCGCCGTCGAGTGTCGTCAACAACAGAATGAAATATGGCAATCTCGAATACCATATGGAATAAGACTTAACAGATTCCAAAATGATATGGTATGTATGGAATCTTGAAGGTTATGTCGTCGGGCTAGGTAAAAGAGAACATTGGAATAGCTTCAGATGCAGGGCAGATGACCAAAATCTCACGGGATGAGATGCGGAGTCGAAGCGGGAGGCGAATGAATGAATCGACGACCAGGCCAAGAATATCGGTTACGGTATATATTTTTTGAGTTTACAGCAAGTTTCGACCCCAACTTGGGTAGGTACTGGTAGGTAGATAGGTAGGTAGGTAGGTAGGTTGAAGTCCGGAAGAAGCCTTGTCTCGTAAATTGGGCTTTAGGCTTCTGTCGCACTCAGATGGTAACTTACGATGTGACATGCAATTTCTGGGGGTCTGGCCTACAATATGCGTTTGTGGCTTGAGGTTGCCATGGATGGACGGACTAAATACCCGTGAATCAATCAATGGAGGGGTTGGTCTGTTGGTTCTCTCAGCTCATATTCAGCTAAAGTGATGAATGACCTAGCGAACCAACAACAGTATCTCACTCGGCTACCATCTGCATATTCCCATCCTCAACCCCAAGAGGTCGGTATAAAACAGTGTTTGCATTTGCAGTCCCTCCAACAAGCAGTGCGTCAATCCGTGGCCTGTTCGTCCACTGACCAACTAGAATGTCAGGCCAATAACCTGTTAAACCTTGAACGGATAGTTCCCGTGCTTCACAAATCGACAACTGACAGATATTATCATTATTCGTTCTATCACATTATTATTGAACGGCCTAGTAAGCCAATCCATCCAGGGGTCGATCCTATTCATTCGTCATCCTCAGATTCCGCATATGAATCTTCCATCTCATCCTCCTCCATGTCCTCCTCATATGAGACGACATTCCGCCCGCTTCGTGTTGATCGGCGAATTGCACGTCCAGAAGGCTGTTCCTTCTTGACCTGCTTTACTGGGGCTTGTCGCTTTGACCTTACACTCATTCGCGGATGCTCAGGCTCTGCCTCGGATTGTGGCTCTGATTTTGGGTTTAGCTCTGGTTCTGGTTCTGGTTCTTGCTTTTCAAGCTCCGGGCCTGCCTCCGGCTGAGACTCCGGTGCCGGCTCTAGTTCAGGCCCCGGGACTGCTTCATATGATTCCGTGGTCGGTTCGTTCTGGCTGTTGATCTCGGCCTCGCCCATGATCTCGTCTGTGACCCCTTGCTGTTTTTCTTCGTCGTGCTCCATCAGTAGTTCATCCTCACCGTCATCATCCTCGTCAATAGCAGGAAAGAAGCTCGAAGTATGGTGAGCTGGCGCCACAACTTCCTCTTCTTCTTCATAGCCATCGGGAAGAAACCCGCCAGCCATCTCTTCATCCTCAACATGCGCTTCCTTCTTGGTCTGAGTCAAGTCTCTAGCATGCCCAAATACCGAAATTTGATCAGTAATTTCTCCATACTCTTGTCGGATTCTTTCCGCAATACGCATGCCCATGAGAAAGCGGCGCCACTGAGCTAGTGCCTTCTTTCGTCGTTTCTCATCTTCCTTTCGTGCACGCTCTGCTTCATCCTTTTCGAGCTCGACCATAACCATGTCATGGTTCTCCTCAGCGATGACCACCCCCTGAATCACAGGCACAGCCATACGATTTCCAAATTCAAAGTCAACCACAGCTTCGGCGTAGTCGATCTGTAGCTTTTTGCAGACGCGCATGGCTCCACGGAAGGGCACATGCACAGCACCCTTAGGACACATATGTTCGGCAAACAAGTCAATGTTTCTACAGCGCAATTAGTAACCTCAAAGCCAAGTTCACAGGTTATTTCATACCCGTATTCGTTTTTGGGAATGACTCCATCCTCAATTGGTGGTGGAATGATCCATTCAGTTTGCTCCCAGCTGTAAAGGCCTTGCAAGACCTTTTGTCCCGTGGCAGCTTCTGCTTCCATGATTTCTCTTCTGCGGTTCGTCGTAGCTGCACGATAGGGCACCCTCTTCAATGGTTGCTCTCCGGCGATTGGAGCCCTTCCTTGCTTATGCCAGGTCTCGGCACTCTTGACATTTAGGACATCGCTGCGAAGGAACACGTCCTCTTCCTCCACTGCACCACCCTTACCCTTACTTTTGAAGACCTTTGCAGGTTTTGCATCAGGTTTTAGCGCTTCCTCACGCTTCAGATGGCGCGCAAGAACGAAATCCTTGGACTGCTTGTAATATTGTAATGTCTCCTGGCCTTCTTTCACCGGCTTTTTCTCTGGCTTCGCTGGCGTCAAGTCTGTGGCTTCTTCTGCCTCGTCCGTCTCCGTTATAGGATGTTTTTTGCTGCCTCTTCGATATCCAGATATTGCTGTTTTAAACCAGTCAAATTGGTCATATCGCTTCACTTTCCCGTGGCGATTGTAAACTGGCACCTTCTCAGCCGTCATCCTTACCCCTTTTGTACGACCGGGAAGCGTATTCCTCTTCAAATACCTGACTGTGACATCCTTGGCAGTTCCATCTTGAGAATATCCGACAATGTATGCCATGATCTGGCGTGCTTTGTCGGCTTTCGCTCCACGGGGCTCCAAAGATTCGATCAGATCTCGATTTGTCCCAACCACATTTTTGACGATTGCATCAACAGGTAGATATTTGTTGGTGACTGGTGACAAGACTTCTGTCCAGTAGTGTGGAAAGTCCATATCTGCGTCGTACTTCTTGGTTGATACTTTTCTTGGTGTGACCTCCATTTCGACGACCGATTCATCGTCAGTATCTTTGTATTCGAGCTCTAGGTCATCGGAGTCGCTCGCAATCTCGGTTTTGGGCTTTGCCTTTTGCGTCTGTGCAGGTCCTCTCTCCTTCTTCTTCGTCTTCTTGGCCGACTGCTTCTTTGCCGTGACCGCCTTCGTCGCGGCCATTTTCTTCTTATCTGGCGTCGCCTTCACCTGATTCGTACCATCACTCTTCTCAGGTTCGGCCTCTTCGAGTTTGTTCCATCCGAAACCCAGGCAAGGTAAATTCGCAACCATTCGGGCCTCCAAACCTAACCCGCGAAGTAGAGCCGTAAAAAGTTGGGCGCCTACATCCCGACTTCCCTCGCAGCTTCTGGCGTGATACCGGAATCCTTCCAGACCCGAAATCTTCTCGCCGAATTGCTCCGGGTCGTGAGGCTCTGCTTTTTGGGCCTTTGTGAGTCGGTCCAGTCGTTCAAGGGACATGTAACCCCATTTCCTCAGCCCTGGCGCTGTAATGCGAAATCGTTGTTTCCACCAAGCTGACAGTGTCTGCATGAGTCGAAATAGGGGGTCCCCATGACTCATATTAATAGCGCCTTGTTCCAATCTTTCAGCCTCTGCACCCCAATCGCGTGATCGTCGGTCCGGTACTTTTTTCCCTTTGCCTTTCAGTTTAGTAGTGTCTTTTGCGAGCTTTTTTGGTGCTGGCGTCTTCTCCAGTCCACTGTTACGCCTCCATCGATCCACCTCGTCCCAGAGTCTCGGGGGCAGGTGAGAGATCATCGTGGCTTGCACTTCTGGGTCACAGAGCCAGGAGTTGCGAGTAGCATTGTGCCAAAGAAGCAGCATGACGTGAACGCAGTGCGATGCGTGTCGAACCTTTCTTTCACGCTTTGAAGGCCCCTTCCTGTTGAATGCGTTCGTGAGCGATATCCGGGTGTCTCTTGTGAGCGTCAACTCCAAGTCTCCAGAGGTGACTGGAGCGTCAGGCAAAGGTACAACTGGCGCTTCAACATCCTCAAATTCGATATCTTCGTCGTCTGTAGAATCCTCGTTATCACCTGCAGATTTCTTTGGTGGTACAACATCTTCAAATTCGTCATCTGACAAGGACGATAGAGAACTCTGATCGCTTCCATCGTCGCCAAAACCATGGAGAACAGAGTTAGAATTAGGTGTCGCAGATGCATCCAGGTCATCATACAACGTTGTTTTACGCCGAGATGCCTCGGGCTTCTCTTTCACTAGTTTCGATGCTCTTGCTTCCCCAGGCGGGGGCGACTCGCGCAAACGTTTGCGCGGTAC